>OZ032127.1:3819919-4277419 GCA_964026355.1 Pseudorhiza aurosa | reverse complement strand
TAAAGAGAACTCGCTGGAGAATAAGATCAAGAAGAGTTCGCTCAGGAGTTTTAAAGTAGGAGAATCGAGCGCGAACAAGTCGTATGACTCGCAACCACCTTTAACAGTGTCACCGTTTCAATTGGACATTTCTGCAAGAAGCGACAAGTGTTTGCGCGACCTGGAACGGAGAGCAGAGTCCCAGTTCGTAGACATGAAAGAGAAATTAGGCGACTCTTCGCTAGAATCCATCGATATGGTGAAAGTTGTGCCGCGAGCTCCGTTGAAACTTGACGAACTTTCGATTTCTGATAGCGGATACTCGACGACGGCTAGAATCAGAACTAAAAAGGAAGGGAAAGGAAGGGAGACGGCGGAGAAAGCTTTAGCCGCAAGTAAGGCCAAGTCCGGTACGAAAGCGACCGGCGACGATGGTCTTGACTTCGTCAGTAATTCGCGAACGACAACGCATCGAATCGTTGTGACGAAAAACGAGCATGACAAAGATTTCGGCTTCAGTATTTCAGAGCGCGTCAACGGAAGAGGGATTTATGTCAAGTCCATACAAGCAAGCACGGGTAGATCTGGTAAGCTGAAAAAATACGACAGACTTCTGCAGGTGAGATTCGAATTATACTTTTTGCTTGTTTGCTCGCTTTGGAGGTCAACTCGTTTGTCTTTTTAGCAAAGGAAAAAGCAGATTTACATCGTCTTGTTCTACTGCACTCAAGTTTTAGGTGTATTTTTCCAATTGAAGTTCCAACGGTTTGAAAACTAGGCGATCGACATAGTGTGGGAGGAAGTTATTTTGAAAATGGAATGGCTGAATGTCCAGATGAGTGTATCAAGTTTAAGAAGATGGCACATAGTGGTCTGTTTGTCTTCCCTCGCTACATTTGATCTGTGGTAGGTGGTGGTAACATGCACCATGTTAGTTGCTGTTATCGATTTGTATGAACTTAAGTCTACTACACGAGTACTCCGACGGAAGGAATGGCGAGGAAACGATACGGCTAAATAAACTATGGTAAAAGAACAGAACAAGGAAGGGGTGTCGCCTGACATGTGGGCGGGATAATGGAAGGGGGTGACATAGCCTACGATCATTTTATCCGTTTCGGAGCAGCTACTGACTGCAAAATTTGCGTAGAATTTCATTATGCTTTGGCACTACAACGGCGAGGATTCGTTTCAGAGCTGTTTCCTCTGTAGACCACATGTTCATGCACATTGCCTTTTAATTTCGGAAGATGACCTATCATGTAAGCCATTAATGCCATGACCTTGGTCACACCTGTATTTTAACAGTTGCTATAAAGAGATTCATGTTCACTTAATCCGTTACAATGAGATTGGGTTGGTTAAGGTATTCTGTATTGTACTGACCCCAGCAATAATCACCCGATGCTGGCACACTTTTTTACGGAGCTCTTCCGTCCTCTTACAACTTAGAAGTATCTATCAGTAAACTGATTCACCAGCAAAATTCAGCAGGCTTCATTGCAATCGGTTGTAGAAAATTTCCCTGATTTTGCGATTCAGGCATTGCTGCCTTGTTAGAAACATTTTCTAGAGGACTTTAAAGTAGCAGCGCATTTGGTTCCAGCAAGCAAAATTTGTCGTGTAATACTGAAGAAAGAAAAATTGGTAAGGAAGAAGTAGAAAAATGGACAAAGTATATCTAAGAGAAAGTCGCGGGGTCCTAAAGTGAAGGGAAAAGTGTTAATTATTGATTGTGTTTTAGGTAAATGGTATCAACACACGTGAATTGACTTGCGATGAGGTCATCCCTTTGCTCCAACGAGCTGGCAGACGGCTACAACTTGTCGTTGAAAGGGTAATGCGAGATAAATGACCAAACTTTTTCTAGTTTGTATCAAATTTTTAATGAATTCGTTTATTTTGAAATATAATGCTTACTAATTAAACTTATTTATTGATCAACCCCGACTGCCTTAATCCTACGAAAACAAGTAGGCGTTTGCGAATAAGCTGATGTCATTTGATTTTGAAGAACGCTCAGTTTCAAAATGTCGAAGATAAAAGCAAAGTTGTCGTAATTTCAAGTTGACTTTTCCAACGTGACGCTCAACTTTGGCAAATAAGATCTGTTTGCAAGCAATGCAATGGAAAATTGGGCCACAAGATTAACCCCCCCCCCCCCCCCCCCCCTTGAATGGAACTTTCGGCTTTGCCTCTGGTTTCTACTGCGATTGAATGCGATTGCAATAGAGCTAAGTAGCAACCAGAAGCAGGGCCGGCATTGTGCAATCTTCATTGACTCAGTGGTTACTGTATCAATGCAATGAATTTCAATCGTTGGTACAGTAAAGGACGCTGGTTTTAATCTGCTTTACATGTGATATCTTGTCGTTTGCAATAATAGTCACGCTGTGTATGCAAATCCTTTGAATGGCGTAGTAATACCTTTGCTATCTTGCAGTTTGCAGCGGTTTGTTAGACTTAGAGATAAGCCCAATTTTATGAAAAGAACTATCGTATAGCGTTTCTTAGATTTGACTGATACAGTTGCATAGGCGTTTAATCATCGATTTCCGTATCTCTTTATTTGACGTGAGCTATAAATCAATGCGGTTGCACTGAATAAGCTGGCGCTCAGCTTTGCTTGTTGCAGTTCCACTCAAGTCGGTTGTTATTCTCCCAGAGTGGCCTAAGTTGTTTGTTTTGTTTTTTTGGCGCAAGAATTCGTGGTCACTTATGCTTCAGCTCCTTCACCATAGCTACGGCGAGTTAAACAAACCTTCTTGTGGCTGCACTGTCTAAGCTGGTACTCAGCTCTGCTTGACCTTTTCCATTTTGGCTTGCCCAATTGCTTTGACTGCAATTAAAACCAAGCTTCCATTTACTTCAGCCATTATGAGCAAACAGTATTGAATCTTGATGGTCTTACATTGACGAATCATGTGCGATTCGTCCGTCTCAGAACTTCACTCCCGTCCATTTGTCGTGCTTGATCATAATATGCTGCAACTCGTCCCCATTAAAAGTTGCATCGAGTAGTTATGTTTTTTTTTATGTTCTCGTGTCCGTGTCTTTTCCGTCTATTGAGGTCTCGAACCATAACGCATAACTCCACAAGGTCGTTGAAATTTGTTTTTGCGGAAAACCGTCGTTGAAATTGCTAGAATTGCTCAAGACCACGAATCGCGGGGAAGGCTGGTGCGGAGGGCCACAGCTGCTCGAAACGCTCAGCCAAGCCTAGAACTGTATTTCGTGCCGTATGTACGCATCTTCAGTCTCTGGCGCCAACAGTTTGTCTTGGGGCTCCAAGCACAGTACACCCAGAGTGTTTTCGAAGAATTAGGGCATCATAGAAGGGGACGTACTCTGGAGAAAATCTTTACTGCTTAGGGCGGGGGTCGGCAGCCCGCGGCTCTAGAGCCACATGCGGCGGCTCTTTAGCGCCGCCCTAGTGGCTCCTTGGAGTTTTTTCAAAAATGTTTGATAATGGAAAAATGTCATCTACTATAGATACATACAGCATGTGTTGCCTTCATTATAAGGCTTATACAAGGCTTTTAATTTTTGCGACTCCAGACATGTTCACTTTTTGTTTTTTTTGGTCCAATATGGCTCTTTTAACATTTTGGGTTGCCGACCCCTGGCCTAGGGGAAATCTCGACATTTTGGGGCCATCACGGAAACGGGTGGACCTTATGATTCGACATCAATCGTGACTTTTTGCTTCGGCCGTTGCTTGTTGACTTTCATCAGTATTTTTCCTGACTGTTGGAGGGAATGTTTGTAGCCTATTCTTTGAATTTTACTCCAATGTATCATTCAGCCATTTATTTATTCATTAGTAAATTGTTTTGTGGATCGCCTTTAGAGTCAGTTTTAAGTATCTAGTAAATTTCTAGCTATTGTTTTGCATCGACTATGTATAAATAGGTTGTATTTTACTATACGAAATCGTGAAATCTTGTTGTTTTTAGAAATTGCGAGCAATATGTTTTTGGATAAGATATAATAGGTTTATAATAAAATATGTTTGCTAATGTTAGAGACTAATGCATGATGATTCTTATTTTCATTCCTTCTGATGCTAATGAGGTCATACAGTTGTACGGCTAGCCAATAACTGTGGTTCCAACAATGAACAAAGCCTTTCGATTTCCCCATGCCATATTAGACCATCCTAGCCTCCTGGTCTCCTTAAAAGGTCTAAGATTTACCCCTTTTACACCGCTTCTCTGTTTATGGATGAGGGTATATATAGTTACAGCATCCTGCATTCCTTTTTATAATTATCTTGTAAACAGTTGGCCTAAATTAGTTCTGTATTAGCTACCATAAATAGCGAACTTTAAATTAAAGAATTTATGATTATTTATTATTGTTATCTCTAAGCTTTTTTCCTTCCTTTTTTTCTTCACCATTAGCGCCGGATCCAATCCAGGCTCTAGGGCTCTAATGGGCAGTCATTTTCTATTTAATAGATGAAGCTTTTCGAAGGATATGGGTTGATCCTAACAGAGCAATCTTTCGCAGTTAGGTGACGTTGATATTTCCAGAATTTTGCTGACTTGCTTGTCAATGCTTTCCTTAATTACTCCTAGTGGTCCGATGACAACTGGCCCAATTTGCATCTTCAATCCCCGCATTCTTGCAATCTCAATTTCCAGACTTTGTTTTTTAACGGGTATGTTACGGTCAGACGGTACTGCCATGTTAATCAGCATACATAATTTATCTTCCTTGCTTTTAAGAACAATTATTATCATCATTATGGGAGCTCTTATTTGCCCCGCCACCGTCATTTCTTGATGATGAAAATCAAATATATTGCTTTTCTCTGAGTCAATACAGACAATGTGACAGACGCAGTAAAATGAAATGCACTGATTTTGCTCAGCTTTTTCAAAAGGAGGAGATGCTGCCAAACACGTTGATACAACCAGTTCTTAAAATCTATGCCTTTCAACGCAAGTTGCATCAGTTCCTCGCCATCCTTCTCCCCCCTCCCTCTCCCCCCCCCCCCCCCCCGTCTCCGAAATCAGCTCTGTAAACGCAGACAACCTGAAGCCTGGGGCTGGAAAATTTACAGCGCTCCTTGGCTGCTCCTTGACTATTTCAAAAAAGAATGGTAAAAGTAATGAGGGATTTCTTGTATCAAATCTAAGCCTAGGATACGAGCCTCCAGGGAATTCGAACGCACGCTTGTCGGCGCACCGTCGCTGAACTGCATTCGACTCTGCATGTGCGCAAGTGCACTCGCACGTGAAGTCAGTTGAATAGGGCATGGTTTCTTTGACCTTTGTTCAAGCTCGTTATCCCAATGCGTTGATTGCGTTCTCTCAATGTGACGACTATCACGCCTTGGGGCTTTGTCATGCAGGTGGATTAAGTAGCCACTTGCGCTGTATCGCACTCTGTCACGTTGTCCTTGCAATTGTTTTGCCTGCATGTTTACTCGTTGCCCATGGATCACAGCACTGCAAGTCAGAAAACAACACCACATGTTTCATGGTAACCAAAACTATTCCGATCACCTGGATGCGGGGTTGCTGCTATTATACAAAACAGTTGGAACCAGTGGGGCTGGGGACAAAAGCGCCCCAATAATTTATAATGTCTGTACCTTAATTTTTCGAAAAAACACTGCAAAGAGCAAGCTTGAATCTGAAAAATATTCGATAAACCAGTTATCCCTTTAAGTCGTTCATTACTAGCTGATCGATGTAATAATTCAAATGGCCCAGTTTCTGGGAAGCTGTCAAAATGTTGGTAGTCCCGAACCCCCATTTTGGCATCCACAATATCAATTTCGTCCAGACGGGGCTAGAAAAATTCGCAATTTGATGGTAGCTTGGTCTGCTTAATGGTCACCTCCATTGCAGCACACCGCCAGACACATGGCTGCAAATGTACTGCACTTGTGTGGGTAAACCCGAACAATAACCATACCTCGAAAGGGGGAGTGCATGAACGTCGCAAGAACCTTTTGGTCTGGGGGGGGTGCAAAGTCGAATTAACCTGAATTTCAAGGTTCTATTCTTTAAATGTTACCTGATTTTACAATGTAATAACCTATTCTTATCTGAATTTTAACTCATTCCAGAAAAGTTGGGGCTACGTAAGCCTCATACTCCCCTGGTCGCTACGTCCCTGTTTAACACAATAAAACTCAAATGAATGGGATGATTTGCTTAAAATCATCGCTATTCTCTTATTTGTAAGTTTTCACTGTAGCAAAATGGAGCAAATGTAAGCAGGATTTCGGTTTTTTTTGGGGGGGCAGAGCTTCCCGTGGCCCCACTGCTACTGGCCTACGCACCACCCGAAGTTTTGTCTAAGACGTACGAGCTTTAATCATAGGAAGCACGGCGCAGTCATCGAATCAGACGGAAACCCTTTCCAGTTTATCGTTATCATAATTGAAGGAAATGGCGAACATATTTGGCAGAAAGTTCCAATTAGTGACAGGATTTAGAACTGACTCTCACAGGGCTCAGTCTTTTGTCTCGTTTTGAAATAGTAAACGATAGGTTTCTCAGACTTCATTATCCGATTGGGTCAGTCTCTTTAACTCTGTCAATATGTCACTATGCCTTGAGATGACGCCATCTTTCTGAAATATTCCATAGACACTGCATTTTTGGAGCGTTCGCGAAGGAATCTCCACGCTCCGGATTCCATTCCGGCCCTTGCCAAGTCTACATAGGAGTAGAACAGCGTGGATTATCTGTTCTGTGTGGTATGTATGATCCAACTGGGTGTCTTTCAACATATCTAACATGATTAGCATGGAAAGAGAGGGCTGAAAGGAGCTGCACCCCTGCTCGGTCCAGTTTGTCACAGAGTTCGCCGGTGGGAAGGCCTCCCTTCATGAACCCCCTTGTCCTGTAGGCAATTAGGGAGCTGATGGCTGGTTTGGTGCTCCAACCTGGCAGAAGGAACTCTCCTAGTCTAGTGTAAGCGAAATGATGATATAATCCCTCACAGTTTGGCTTATATCGATGATGGATCACTCTGTAGGTTTTGCATTTCTAGTTTTTCACTTTGCATTAGGAAAATAATCTGTTTGACCATGCAGTTAAACTGCGTTGCATACTCAAGTTTGAGCGTAGCGGAAACATGAGACAGGGCTCTGAGTTTTTTCTAGGGAAGTGGACTTTTTGATGTGGCTTCTTGTTGCCTTCCTCCCCAATGGCGTTTTTATTGCGACACACGAGGGGATCGAACTCACAACCCCTGTGTTGTGAGTCCGCATGCTTAACCGCCACGCCACGCCACGCCAAGCCACGCCACGCCACGCCACGCTACGCCACGCTACGCCACGATAGAAGGACATCTAGCATTTGTAAATACATGCTTACTTGTTCATTCTCCATTTCTTCTTTAATATCTGCGTAATACAGACCCATGAATGCCACACAGGGGTGCATGTACACGTTGCCACAATATGTTTGAAAGATGCCTCAATTTGCAAAGTCGTTGTGATGTTACATGGGCTTCGTAGTCAGCACCCAGTCAACTCGGTCGAACTCTTCGGGGGATCGTAGAGATTTCGAATTACGAAAAGTTCGAATTACGGAGATTCGAATTATGGCGCTTTTTGTTAGGACATTTTCAGCATGCAGTACAACGTTGCAATTCAGTGGCCAGCGGTCGAGCGGTATAGAAGTCACACTGCAAAAGAACCGCCGAGGCTCATCGAAAATGCGTTTGAATGTAGCAACTGCAAGTCATTCATTTGTAAGTTAATACACATCCATTGCAAATTGTCATGAAAATATGGATGGGAGCTGCCTTCCTATTGAAATGGTTCGTAGAGGTCTTGAATGGTTTGTGCAAAAGCCAGGAGATTCTTCTGTGTCGGCTCCTGTGCACATTTTCAGAGACGAGGCCAAAAACTGTCAAGAGTATCAGCTGTGCAAGTCTTGATTAACTGTAAAAGTATCCAGGTGGACTGGGATCCAGGGAAAGACAAGAAAACGATCTTTTGGGTGCGCATAAAAGTCTACGTATTTTTTGGTGGTTATAGCATATCCATCAGCTTGTGTTACGAGTTCACCTTGGCTGTCACATACACCATAAAAGATCAATAGAAAAACCTTAGTTTGAATACCAAGAGTTTGCAAGCTCTTATGACATCATGACCTAAATATGCCCAACCAGCAGCTGATCCAGCAGCTGATCCATCTTTCGCAGCTAATGATACTTGCCTGTTTTTTCTTTGTGTGAATAACGCTCCCAGTTTAGCACTTCGCTTCATTTGACTTCCGCAAGCATATTTAACGGCCTTCTCACAATCCACAGGATATAGTTCTCGGCCCACTTGCTAATCAACTGCGGTACTATCGCTTGTCGTCATCAATGGTTTTGTTCTTTCATTTCCTGATAGCTTCGTAGGACAATTGACTTGCATTCGAGCTAGACGCGATTGTTCGACTCTCCTTTTAACTGGATACCGTGAGCCGCTTTTGGGGAAGGTTCCCTGCTAGCAAAGTTACACCGCTGTCCTGCAAATGTTCTTCACTGTCAGCATTACTGCTCTGGGGTTTATGAAACGAGGCCTTCCCACTTGCGGACACCGTGAGTACTGTATAATTGTCCGGATCATTGTCCTTGGTGAATGGTTCTTCATCGAGTCTTTCCCTCAAATGTGCTTTGAGGGAAGGTGGTTGCAGAATCGGTTACGAGCCGACAAATATGAGCCAATATCATTTTTGGCGGTCGATATCCAGGGACACCAACGTGGAGGTTTCTGCACTGTCCCCGCTTAATGGATTAACAAAGCCAGACAAACAATTTTTCCGATTCAGCTGCGCTGTCTCCAGGCATTGTCATGCATTGCTCACAAATAGCAGCTGCGTTGTATGCATTTGAATTCATCAGTTTTTGTCGCCATAACTTCATGACTTGATTGGATATTTCATATCAATGATGGGTCCACTTGTACTTGCTTCTGCCCAGCCTCACTATGAAACTAAAATACCTATTATATCTAAAGGGCCTCTCAAGTGAATAATCTCGATTTTCGAATGCGGAGAAATAAAATGTCTTGATCTCGAATCCACGGCAATTTCTCAGTTACCTTGTACCGTTTACGTGTTATAAGCACTTTAAATCAGACTCCACCGAAAGAAAACGAGAAAAAAATTAGAGCACAGGACTTACTTTGTGACGTCACCAATCATAAACCCGATAAATTACGAGAATTTGTGAATCTCCGCAATTTGAGTGACTTGCAATTTAAGGTGACGTCAGTGCATCGGAAATAGAGTCCGCCATTTTTTTCATAATCCGATGAATTCTCGTGAGAAAAACGAATGACCAATAAAGTTTTGTTTGTCCTTTTGACGTCACGAATAAGGTCTTTGAGAACTCTTTTTGAGCAAATTGTCAACTCAAAAACGAAACTTAAACTCTTGCAAAGTGAAAACGGCACGAGATATCAGAAAAACGATCGCAGAATCAAAACCAGTCGAGCATAAAAACTGTTCACTGGAGAGGGCCTTGAAGCCATGGGGCATTTCCTTAGTCTCTGTTCTGATAGACAGTACCCTTTGAGGGATCTGTAATAGATGCTTTAGAACACCCGATTCTGGGAGACAGTATCTAGGGAAAGCGATCCAGGGGGTGCCAACGAATGGCACAACAACGTCAGTGCTTGGGGTGGATCAACAGTAGCGGGCGCCAGATTATCTTGTCTCGAGAGGGACAATTCGCGCGAGGTCACTAATGCACGAAGAAGCAACAGGACAATCACTGCACACTATCCGGACGATGTCGAGCTAGCAAATTTTGATTCAGGAGTAGAATAAAGCACAGTTTTGTTTGTTTTCTTCATTTCTTTCTATCTTATTTCGTTTTATTTGATTTTCTTTGATTTATAAATGACGTTAGCGGTTATTACAACGTCGTGAACGGAATGAAATTTGCAGTGTGGGATGAAGCCTGCACTGGACTGGACTGGACTGGACTGGACTGGACTCTTTAAGGTGTCTGTCAGTAAATATGCATACCAGATACCATTTGGAAGAAGCAATGCAATGCAGAGACTCTTTTTCTTACTTGTGGCACAACGTTGCCCAACAATAAAGCGAAAGGGGCCGTAGAGGCCTAGCTGGCAGGTAGCAAACATACAATTCCGCTGATAAAAAGACGGAAAAATGCTTTGAGACTGACGAATCCCGAAGTACATTGATAGCTTGCATTACCATCTATCGGAAGCTGTCTGGCATTCTTCTTCAATGCTTTCAGTGAAAGAAGTCAGTTTCCGTGCTCTTTGAATGAAGCTGGACAGTGTCCAGTGGACACATTCCAATACACAAAGATGGAGATAGGAATTCAACAATTGATTACAGCAACTCGCTTGCTAAAAAGCGTAATGATTCTGCCTGGTACAGTGGCTTGGATCTTGGAAAGATGGTTACGTAAGCATTCATCCATGTCCAGAAGGGTATTATCGGCACTGCAAGCCATAGGATTTTTTGCCCATAGCTCGATCACTTTGGTGCTCTACAAAAAGAAATTTCCTGGTTTAAATCGTGTCATTCTGATTGGAGGCTTCTCTGTAGAGTTAATGGCAGAAATCTCGAAGAAAAAATTATCTTAAAATACAGAATGTGGCTGCTTCCAGTATTTGGTGTTTTTACAGGTCGTAATTTCACAAATCTTCCAAAATGTCTGTGTCTATTCTAATTGCAAACAAATAAATTGCAAAGGTCAGTCAATGCCAGTGTATTATTTCGCTCGTCATGCGCAACTCTTGAAACATTATTTCTTGAAAAAGAGTGGGGGTAGGGGGCTATAGCCTCCCCAGCCCCCTCTGTTCCGTGGTGCCTGTTAAGAGAGAGTCATATTCTCCCTTATGACTATGCTTAAACTCAGAATCTAAGGGTATAGTGTAAAATGTGACGTCCCTCAGGACTCATGTCTCAGACCTTTAATTTCCCTTATCTTAAGTCAATGATCTCTCACTGTCCAGGATTTAATTGTGTTTACATCCATACTGATGACACCAGTCTTTGTTATGAATCATCTGATTTGAAAGTGGGACTATGAATATTGACATTAAAGAATTGGGTATTTGGCTACCAGACAAAAAACTTAGGTTAAATATTGAAAAATCGTAAGTTGCCTTTTTCTCTGAAACAAAAACACAGAATCCATAAAGGTAGAGGTGACATACTGTAAAGAGTATGGCTTTAGAAATTTATTATAAGAAGCTTAATGGAGCCAAATATACCATGTTTCTTGGCATACAAATTGACGGCTATTCAGATTTGCAAGAACAATTCACGAGTAAATTTCTAGAGCTGTTGGTTTTTGCAAATCTGTCGAATCCTTTTTACCTAAGAAAATCTGGAAGACTGTACACACAGGTATTGTGGTGCCTTGCTGTCAAAAGTGCAGCTCTCTTGAAAGTTGTTGTGCTTAACTTTAAATTACCAGTTGCAAAACTCTAAAAGTCGTGCTGCTAGGATTAAAACGAACACCAGCTTAATGCCACAATTAGGCCAACCTTTATGAAAATTGGATAGGAAATAATGAAGAGACTCATAAGAAATGAATTCAAGAAGTGGCATTTAATTAATTCGACAAGACAGCTACAAAATACCAGTATAAGCATTTCCCCCTTGATTCATAGTATCCAGCCAGTAATCTTCGCAATGCGATGGCAGACCCGAGGTTCCCGAAAAATTTCAGGAAATGAACACAAACTTTTCCGTGCAGAGAAACGGCTTGGAACAGCTTTTCAGCTGTGTCCAAGAAGATATCAACTCTAAACAGCAATCGATATAGAAATGTGCACTATATTTCTGCTTCGTGTACCTTTTAACTTCTAATCAACTGTGTAAATAGGCATTTGATGTAATGGTTATTTCAGATGGTACTCATTAGGCTAGTTCAGAATATCATGTGCGTTGAAGGATTTTACCGA
This sequence comes from Pseudorhiza aurosa, assembly GCA_964026355.1. Lineage (NCBI taxonomy): Eukaryota > Metazoa > Cnidaria > Scyphozoa > Rhizostomeae > Lychnorhizidae > Pseudorhiza > Pseudorhiza aurosa. The sequence goes on along the minus strand of OZ032127.1, from coordinate 4,265,526 downwards.
GGGCTCTTCGAAAGTCAGGTTTGCTGAAAGGCCAACCCTTTGTTATGAAATGAAAGTAATGTCGGCTGTGGTTGCCTCGTATGACGATAAGCCTCGTACCCAGCAGCCGTCATTCACGTGACTGGAGGACACGTCCTATAATGTATGCGTGCATCAATTATTGTCTAGTAGTGCGTGTACTGCTCTTGCCCGTTGAACTTACCAGTGAATTTCGCAACGCTCGAGATGTTAAGGAGAACGAGAAAGGCGAGTTTCAACAGGAGTTGTGCCAAGATATTCACTGAAGAATAGCCCTTGGACTTCTACATTCGCTCGGCCACTAGTCAAGTGTTCTTTCGCAATTATGCGTTGCTGTGAATCAGACTTGGAGTACTGAATGCGAATAACAACTTTGTACCTCCTTCAGCCTTAGGCCCATGGTCTTCGTATTTTGCTGTTTTGATTGGTTTCTTACAAAGGAATTCATTGGAAGGAGTTCATCCACAAAGCATGTAACGCACAGAAGCAAGAGTATTGCATTTGATATTCAAAACTTTTTGTCAATATTATCGTTTCATTTTTGATAACTTCAATTGCCATCGTATCCCGCGACATTAGAGTTCCACTTCCTTGGTCAATCTACTGCGTACCTACTGCCAAAATTATCTCCATTGCCCGTCTTGAGTTATCAAAATCGTCTTGGACAGAGGACATAAAGGATTATGTGATATTATTGCGGAAAGCTGGCGAAAATTGACATTCCCGTGTTGTGAGACTCACCTTATTGGAGCCTTTCCTTCCCGTTAATGGTTCCCTACCAAAGTGTTTCTTCAAAATTATAAAGACTCCGGCTTTCCAAAGATTATTTAAATCTGGTTCTCGACTTACCAACATAAATACCAAGCTTGAAGTACATTGCACTTTGATTTCAGTCTAGAGCTTTGCCATCGTTACCTAAAATTGTGGCAGACCCCAGCCTGAGAACAACGACGAACCTGACCTAAACTTGAAGATTCTTTTGGACTGGAATCGACAGCATACTTCAATATTAAAAGCGAGACATCTTCAGAAAGATTCGCGAGTTCTTTTCAGATGATATTTGAAGAGAACTAACGAAAATAAGACGATGAATTTATACACATGCTCGTACACAACGCGTCCCCCTCGTTCCATCCTGGCGGGGTTTTAGCAAGAAAGGGAAACGATCCAAGGCATTGGAACATGGCCCAACAAGACAGCAGCGGCGCCATCGTCAGTAACCCAACCGTAAATGGGCACATTCCGACAGCCCTGAAGTATCCACCGGGTTAGTATCAATCTTATCTCTTTCGTTAAGCTTCACGTATGAGCGAGAAACTTGCCACTTTACGCAGTGCATCTGAGTAGTAGCCCTAAGCTTTCAGCGGCGGTAATTATCAAAACAGAATGAGACTTGGGAGGAAGCTAAATCCTTAGGCCATTTCCGCATATGCTGATACCCTGGCTTTATCACAGTTTCTAACGATGATGATGGAGGATTTGTGCTTCCGTCTGTCTTGAGAGCTTGGTGGACCTCGTGAGCAGATATTAAAGCAGGCACCACCCCTTTAATCAAATTGGCGTTGGTCAAGCCTGCGAACGTCTTATGTCTTTCTACCCATTATCTGTTTTTTTTAGTGGGTTATGTTGAGGAAAGGCTATGGTGGCCTTTAAAAAGCCCCAACAAAGGAAGAAAGAAGAAAGCGAAAAGCTGAGATGAGAGAGAGATCAGATCCTATTAGCACTGAAGGGGCCTGTTTACTCCTATTTTCCATGGTAGCAATGAATTGTTGTATGTACACATGTTCCAAGATAGCACTCAATAGCTCGGCCACCTGGTGACTTTTGAGAACTATTGCAGGAAAATAAGTCACAGTTTTATACTCATTTTCACTAGAATTATTGCCAGATACAAACCTGCACAAGAGATGCATTAGGTGGCCCTAATTTCGACACAAACCCCTACTTTCTCTGCCAGCTTGTATGTGGAAATCCTTTAGAAAATGGGGAGCCCGATGAGAATTGGTGCAATTGTCCCATGACCTGCCATAGATCTGGAGGAGGTTCTTTAAATGATGGAAATCAGAAACACCACTCAACCGAAAGGATAGCTTAACCATTTGTATCCTTGCCATATCGTCTAATTATGGTTGCTTGACAAACCATCCTATGATTTTTTAATGATTTGCCAGTGATGGGAGTCAATCAACATGAACATTTGAGAGCAATGTCATGCTCTAAGGTTTTAATTCTCTGCCGATATGCATACAACAGGAGAACATATAAAGCAGTTAATCCGCTAAGATTCCTATCCAAATAGTTCTCTATTATATTTACATTGTCAATGGACACTGAGAAGCCTTTTTGCCATTGAGCCGTGTCCAGATCCTTCCATTTGATCTGACCACATCTCATGATTCCTATGCCTGGGAATCTATTACCACAAGATGGGAACTCTCCACAGTCTTAAAATTTAGCTGAGGTTGGATTTGAACCAAGGACCATAAGATCAATGCCCAATAATCTTTCTGCCGAGCTATCCAAATATTTCTCCAGGCATAACCTGGAGTGAATTATTTAAGTTATGTCAGGACCCACTTAGCTGGTGATGATGTCATCTATCCTTTACCGCAAAAGAATGGCTGTCAAATTAGTTTGGGGGATTAGTTCATCAAAAATATGGAATTAGTTCAATATGCCACTGCATTAGCTGTAAAGGGAATCTGGAAGGATACTTCTGGAGAACGACTGGGCAAACGTCTTTCCTACAGAATTTTAAACAGACTGAAACCTGATCAAACTAGAGGGCCCTATTTTACATCTCATTGAAGCTATCTATTTCATAAGAAATAAGTCTGTTGTGGAACAAATAAAGACAGTAATAGAAAATTTCAGGCCCAATTTTTTTTATCCCCACTGGCTGCTGCTTTTGGAATGGAAAATATTTTATTCTGAGATCAAGACTTCACTCTCTGCTAGCATTCTAAGAAGAAGCAGTTTGCTCAAAGAAGTCTCCTGTGAGTCCTGTGTAATCCATAATCTAAATGGAGTTTTGAATATTAACCAAGGATGGAAGAGAGAAAGCTGAATTTTGACATATTTTGGCATAGTTTTGGAGAAACACGAAACCCTTTGTGTCCAATTAATGATGGTATGGAGGATATGGAACATTTCTTGCAGTCTGCGATCCCTTTCAAGAGCATAGGAGCAAAATTTGTTGCCACAGTGCTTGGTTTGCACAAAATTGATTCATTGTTTGTGTGCTTTGTCTAGTGACATTGTTTTTGTCACTGAACAGAGGCCATAGGGTTGTCATAACAGTTTCGTCTGGGGGTGTCATCCTTGTGGGGTGTCATCCTTGTGGGGTTTCATCCTTGTGGGGTTTCATCCTTGTGGTGTTTTATGATCTTTCAGCACCCACCCATGGATCAGAAGTAAAAAGGCACAATAGAGAATTTAATGTGGTTAAAAAGGTTCCAGGTGATCAGCAATTTTGGAATTAAAAAAGTTATTAGCTTCATGATATGGTTGGTCCTCATGCTTTGACCATGCGTTCTCTATCTGTAAAGTAAAAGACGCGATGCTCTATGCCAGGGCTACCCAGTTTCTGCTACAAGTCTTCTGTTTATCCCTTTTTCTGCCTACTGTGCTTCCTGGCACTCGCAGTGCCAACTACCAAAGGAACTGTGTATGTCAGCATGTCGCACTTTGCCAGTATTGTATGATCTGCGTAGAATTTGTCAGTAACAGTACAACAGATATTTGCTGATCTCTCAGGCCAAGTGTAGTGCAAGAATGCTGTTCATTGAGCAGCCAGGGCTTAAGTTTATAATCCCTTTATTTTGTTTGATGTCAAAACATGGTTTTGCCTGTACTTTAAGCTGGTATTACCTTAGTATCGGTTATCTCACATTTCAAAGCCTTTTTATAATTCATTGTTTAAGCATTTACGGCATTCTATCATTTCATTTGCCAAAAAACCACTTATTATGTGTCATTTGGTTACCAGTTTTATTTTTTCTAGAACGCCTGTTTGTTTAGGGTCTGAAAGCCTCTTTGCTTGCACTAGTTTATAGTGATCTCTTCCAGACAGCAGGTGTCTGTCAAAGGAATTGGGCTTTCTTTGCTCCATTGCTGCTTTTTAATAGTCTCATACACACTATTTGGCATGGAACTCCACATATATAAATTTTCCTTTGACCTGTAGGATTTGCCACCAAAAAACGAACGCTTTGAGTCACTGTAAAAAATATTCATGTACTTGACAGCTGTTACAATGCAAAAATATTTGATTGTTTAGGATGGGCGGAGAATTTCCTACAACTTTCTACCAAACACCCATGGTAGATTCATAGAAACTGTGCCTATAAAACAGTGGTTTTGCCCTTCTCTTTTTGACCATGCCTTGGTGATCCCTACTTCTGTATTGGTCTAATGCCAATGGCCATCCTCCATCTTAAGCTTAAGGAGATGCAATGTATGGCCACACCATAACCATGTGGCTGTCTAGACTGGTCGTGTTTCTATTAAGATTCAGGAGCAGTTAGCCATCATACTGCTGCACTGCCAAAAACCATCCTTCCCCGTTTCTCATTCCACCTTGCCATGGAATTTCAGGAGAATTGTGAACAACCCTATCTGCTAAACTCATCAGTTGAATTCTTTTGTTATCTTTTATCAACCTCAGCTGATAATTTTCATGGTTTTCTTTTTCATTGCTACTTCTCAATTAGGCCTAGAATTGGCAGCACCCTTTTTTTCCTTGATTCCATCCAGTCACCTGTTTCAATTCCCTTTTTCCTCATATCATACTCTCATGTCTCATTTGCTATCATATGCCCCTGCAGCAATGATTTTGGTACTAACTTACACATAATATAGATTTTATCATTTCAACCTGATTGAAATGGATCTTACAACTCAATCGCCCCCTAAATTTATATGATGATAATTATGGCAATTATAATGATTATGATAGTGATGATGATGATAATCATAATTATAATGATGGAAATCTTTCATTCAAATTCTATTAAAAGTACAATCACAAACCTCTCTAAATTTATAGGTAGTGTGAAATTGGCCTGCCTGGCTTGGGGTTTACAATATAAAACTAATACAATGGGAGATGGTGATGATAGTATTGATGATGATGGTGGTGATGGTGATAATATTGATGATGACAATATTGATGATGATAATATTGATGATGATCATATTGATGATGATCATATTGATGATGATAATATTGATGATGACAATATTGATGATGATAATATTGATGATGATCATATTGATGATGATAATATTGATGATGATAATATTGATGATGATAATATTGATGATGGTAATATTGATGATGGAAATATTGATGGTAATAAGATGATGATTGACTATTAAAGTGAAGGCCATGCCGCTTGGAATAGAATGAAGGAGCAGCCAACCCCAAAAAATCCAGATGGAGACTTCTTTTTTAATTTGTCGGTATTTGGGTGTGAATTTCATTGGTACCATCTTTGGAAATGTAACAGTTAATGTGGATGCCTGTTCATCATAATCAAGAATATAACAAATCCATTTATTTTTGTGGTTCTATAAAAGACCATTGTCAGTATATAATAATGACCTGTTTTTATAACGAAGCTTATTAGCGGATCTCTTGCATAACGAAATATACCGGCACCATAAAATTTAAGTCAGACCATAACGCTATCAAATCATTTGAGAACTGGAAATCGTTCTTTTCAGAATTTGAGCAATGTTTGAGGTTTTTATGGGGTTGCTTATGCAAAGTTGCGTAACTTGTGGTTTTCAATTCAAAACGGTATCTGTGGCATTGCTTTGTCTAGACTATTTAGCACTGGACTCGCCTACCTCAGCGTTCCACTAGACGAGTATCACCTTTGGCCTACTGCGATGCATAATGCATGTTGTGCGTACGGCAGGGGAATCCCAAAGCAAACATATTTAAATGTGTGCATATGATTACCTGCGATGCGAAGAAAGATAAGGCACTTTCCTATTGACATTCACTACCAAGCCTGCTTGAGTTTTGCAGCATTGCATTGTGCCATGCTTTTAGTTTCGCACGCAGTATCTCATCCATAGCATCAGATTCACCCATGAGGATTGGACGAAATGTGTGTTGAAAGGCCTGTAATCGACTTGTTTCACCAGCAGACTTCAAGCTCAATATTAGTTCATCTGTATCGCTGCAATAAGTTGCCGTCTTACGTTTACTATGACCATTGCTCTCTTAAAACTTAACAAAATCGTTTCTGAGAGTGGTTGTGATGTTTTTATGGTGAAGCTAAGGGAAGTGTCAGAACAGAGTCGGTGATTTCAGATGAGTTTGAGGCCAAAGTTGGTGTGCATCAAGGATCTGTGTTGTCGTCTTGGATTTCTGCAACGGGTTGACTTGATTACCGACGGCGCGCTTCATTGCAATGGGCTGATGGGGCACCTCTGTAAATTATGGTGAGTGGTTTTCAAAGGGAGCTGTTTGCTAATAGAAGGTTTGAGACAGCAATGGTGAGAGCGATTTGCTGGAAAGTAGAACTGATGGATAAAAAGAAGACTGAGCAATTGATGGGTTGGAGGGGAATTGAAGTTGAGCTAGTAAATGCAAATCGAGTGAGATGATACATGCATGTTTTGAGGTGTTGCGGTGGTCTGATAATAGTGTTTTGAGGAAAGGATTAAGCTTAAGATTGAAGGGGTAGAAACTCAAGAAGAAGAATGAAGAATGCGTGGAAGGAAGGAAAGGAAGAGGAGGAAAGAGAGTCGGTTTAGGGAAGAAAGATGCTGTAATTGGAGCAGGAGGGTGACAGGGAATGGGAGCAGTTAGCATTGGGAATGGGGCGAATCCAGTCTTCACCCCACTTCCACAAAGGAATTCCTGCATCAGATTGAATAACCAACACTAATTGTGTAGGCATGGTCATGATTTTTTATTGTACTTAATTTGATTAATGGATAGCCTTGTTGTGTAGATTAGACTTTGAAAGGACTGTTCTATTATATATATATCACGATTTGTTGTTGTAGTTTCATTACTTGGATTTTCGCCAGGTTTTTGAAGTGCAAAATACGGAGGAATTTTCATTCTCCAACTTTTTGAATCGAAATTTTTCGTCATCTTTGGGGTTTTCAAGCTTCCACGTCCCCGCCTTCCCTAGTGTAGACACTTTTCGAAGTTCAAAGGCTGTTTAGTACACACGGAAGCCGATCCTGTTCTCAATGTACAAATGACACTGAGTTGACAAATTGACGAATTCAATTCTCAGTTTCGTATCGGGTTGCATTCGCCACCCTGCACCAGTTTTATAAACCTCGTGGTTTCAATCAGCTATTTGTAACAGTTCTCAGTGTTTAGTGTTTGCAAAGCAAGCAGACTACTGTTCCCTCACCTTTTTGTAAACACACAAATTCTGTTGGGCTGTTGGCATAGTGGTAAGATCACATGTCTTCTGTGTGGGAGGTCCTGGGTTCGAGGCACGCTCGTGCACGATTACCTTCGTCATCTATCCCTCCGGCCAGTAGTAAATGGGTGCCGTGCGCAAATCTGGTGGTAAAGTACGGCCAAGTAAGTGACTGGCCGCCCTAGCTGAATGCCTTGGCCTATGATGGTACCTCGCTAACAAAGTTCTCTCTGGCGCTCCTCTCGAATTAAGGATTCAAGTTAAAAATGCTTCTTGTCATGATTCTCCACCTGCCTTTCTTATTCAACTTTTTGACTCATTTTTAAACCGGTAAGTAGCAAGCTTTATTTAAGTGGCAAGTTTTATTTTAATTGGCAAGTTTTATTTTAATTGGCAAGCTATCAATTGCAACCTTAGTGAAGCAATGCACCTGATGCATCTCAATTGATTTTACGATTTTTTCAATTGCTTCCGCATTTTTACAGGCAAACACGCACCTACCACCAAAAACGAGGGCCTGCGCGAAAAACGGCTTTCATCGGATGGATTCGCGAGTGAGCAAGTTGAAGACAGGGCTAGCGCCGAAGTGGATGGTAAGAGTGAAAAAAGATCGCTGGCTGATGTAAAAGCCGTAGTTGCGCACAATGACCTGGAGAAGGAAAGCGCGGAAGTGGAGACGAGCTCTTGCAGAGTGGGTACTGAGCCCGAGAACGCGCCAGGTGACCTAGACGACGATAGCAATGGGAAACTGCAAGAAGGGGAAAAAAATAAAAATGAAAAGGCAGGGGATAGTTTGAAAAACGAAAAAAATGAAAGCCAACCAGCTGATGAGACGAAAGATAAGCAGGAGCCAAACGAAGCCAACGAGAAGGAGGATATCGAGGAGAAAGCAGTAGCTGGCAGTCCGAATGGAAGATTCTTAAAGTTCGCCGAGGAAATTGGTAGGGGATCTTTCAAGACGGTTTATAAAGGATTGGATACTGAGACTGGGGTGGCGGTCGCATGGTGTGAACTGCAGGTAAGATCTTATCACTTGTCAGCTTTGTATCGTAACCAGTTTTATCATCATCACCATCATAAGAATAATAATCATCATCATCATTATCATCATCATCATCATCATCATAATCATCATCATTATCATCATCATCATAATCATCATCATCATCATCATCATCATCATCATCATCATCGCCATCATTGCTATTATCATCACCATTATCATCATCATCACCATCACCATCACCATCATCATCACCATAATAATAATCATCATCATCATCATAATCACCATCATCATCATCATCATCAGCCTGCTAAAGTCCACTGCTGAACACAGCCCTCCTTCGTCGACGACCATTCTGACCGATCTACCGCGAGACCCTCCCAGTCCACACCACATGCCTTGGAAACGTCCCCCGACCACCGAGTTTTGGTATCTACCGCGGTTTCTTTTTCCATTGGGTTCCAGTTTTCTCAGTGATGACTAAGCCCTGGTCGAACGATTAAGTTCACGAGGGTCCGTATCAGTGCTCCTCCGCACAACTCTAAATTTACGTGTCATGGGGTGGTTTGGCCATCCAACATTTAACTGAACACTTGAAATCAGTCGAAATTCTAGGCGAAGTGTTGGCTTGCTTTTGATCGCCAGTCACTCTCACCCAGCAACGCTGAACACAATGTTGGGTGACTGAAGATGGTGGTCAATCGACCCAACATTTCACTGAGCAAGTATGTTGAGTGAGTGTTGGGTGAAATATTGGATCGTGTGACCAGGGCTTTATTCTGACACAGTGATTAGGGAACCCCAGGCATGCAGCAACATTTGAGCACTGCTGTGTGAGTAGTTTGAAGAACTGACTCGTTCCCCAAGTTGCCAGTGTATTATTCTCAGATTTAAGATGTTATTTTTCCGGCTTCTCCCTCGACGGATTCGCTGCTTGACGGGTTGACGTATCTCTTCTATTAACTGTATTCGTCAAGTCAGTTGCACTTGCACGACGATGTGGCTTTTTACTCACTGGTTTGGGATGTCATCGATTTTTTATCTATGCAAGCTTGGTTGTTCTGTGGTTTTGAGGTAACTTTGGTAACATGCTGTTTGGATGAGATAGACAGCATATGATTATAGTGGTAAAGTATTGAAGTAGCGGAGACTGCATCTGTACAGCAAGTATGCTGTCGCGCAATAAGGTACCAGAAGTGAAGCTTCAGCATCAATCTACATTTAAATGTATGTCATGTCAATGTGGGCGTTTTCCTCTTGCTCCTTTCTCCCTAAATGGGGTCTCACACTGTCCCGTAGCTGACCTTATTTCTTTTGAGTTTCCCGATTTCTAGCCTCCCCCCTCCCCCCCCCAGACAAGCATTGACCGAACTGTTTAGTTCAACTCATGGATTTTAGGCAACTTTTCCTTGGTTTTTTTTTTCGAATATCGGATTCTTGAAGCTTTTCTTCTTGATAATCTTCTTGTCAAACCTAGAGATTTTGCTGGTCCGTCTCCTGTTCGGAGGAGGCCAGGTGTTGCACAATTTTGTTTTGATGCATTGCTCAAACAACACTTGCATGCACGTGAAACTGTTTAACATTAACTGACGGTTTTGGATTCGCCACCATCAATAGATGTTCCACATTTGACAGTTTTTTAAGACCCGGGGCTTTTCTACCTGCTTATCAATAGAGCTTGATTTGAGGGCAGATTGTTATCTCATCTGTTCAATATTGCAGCAGTAATTTGGCTCGTAGGAGCAAGTGCTACATTTATTACCGTTGAAACGAGGTGAAAGGGTCAAAGAGGTGATTCCAAGGCTGCCGACTCCTTGTAGGATTTTATAACGTAAAAATTCGGATGAAAAGTTTTGAAAAGCCGTCATGGATAAATTAGCATTATCGATTTTCCCCCTCGAATGATTCTAAGGCTTAGTCTGCAATCCCCCTTTGCCTTTGTTTTTTGTGTAAGAGAATGTTCGATGTCTGTTTCACTTACGCCTAGTGCATAGCAGCTGTTCGAAGAGATTGCTTTCATTTATTTGATTTTGTTAATGGAAGACCAGACCTCTGTTACAGCATGGGAACCCCCACTTCGTCACACCCCACTCTGAAATAGTTCCTATGTCTTCAGCTTTACTCTGAGTGTAAATCGTCTTTTTTTGTACATGCTCTTAAGCAGAGGCCGACTCCCGTTGTCGTTGGTGCCCCATTTTTATCATTGCCCTGCCCTAAATGTTCCAACTTCGGAATCCCTTCAGTGAGTATTACCTTTCTTGGCCTTTCCTCCAGATGCATGACCTTGCTCAACTTCCATTGATGAATAGAGATGTTTTGTGGTCTAGATGGATCGACGAAACCGTTGTGTCAAGACAACCATAGACACTGTGGCTTTGCTGAATCTCTCTTTTACCATTGTCATCATTGCTACTGTCATACGAAGGGTTTCGTCGTTGCTGTCATAGCCATTTGCGTCAGTAGCGCGTGGTCAAAGGGATTATTTGGCAACTTTGTAAACACCTATGAACTTTGTTTACTCTCTCGAACAAAGATGTTTCGTGGCTCATGTCGATTCTTTAGACGAGAGGGCCGAAATGTTCTTATGCCATGTTGCTATGCGTGGTGTAACTGGTGAAGCCCTATTTTCATTTAGCTTGTTGCTCATCAAAATGGCTGAATAATAAGCTCCGCAACAACTTATAGTTTCATGAGCAGTGACGTAGGTAATTTCTGTTCGAAATGCTTCAACGAGAGCTGTTATAAATGCTAGGACATCGTGTCTTTGAAATACTGCTTCTTCCCTCAAGATGGTGCCGGTTACTACAAATCACAGTATGGAAGCACAACAGTTGTTGTGAGTTCGAACCCTGTCCCTTTCACAATAACATCACCATTAGCGGGGAAGGCAACGGGATACCACCCAGTAAAAGTTCACTTCCCTAGAAAGAAGTCAGAGCCCTGGCTCCAGTTTCTGCTACGCACGAAGTGGAGTATGCTATGCAGCTTCTTCCAGCGGCCCACTTGGAGCAGCAAGTCTCCCATTGTCTTCAGGAAAGTCAAGTCTAGCGACAAATGATTCGAAAGGCGGTCATTCTTGCGGTTCAAAGAGCAGCTTCGTACTATTGTGTTTTTCTTTGTGAACTTTGGCGAGTTAGTGAGTTGGTATCTTAAGTCGGATTTTGAATTCTCATCGAGCTATGCGGAATGAAAACCTTTGATGGCTATAACAATGGCATTTAATTTGATCATCTTCCATTGAGAATTTACAGAAACCACACTGAGGTTCCATAGGTTTGTTTCAGTTTTGCTCTCCGTGCAAGCTGCATTCTCCTTTCAATCGCATAGCCACGAAGCTGATGCTCTGCCTTTGAAGTAGTTGATCGCACTTTTAACGAATAGCGGGGATTCACCAAATTTCACTCACCCACCCAGAGAGTGACAAGTGAACAGAACAATTTTTTAAGTATGCCAATTGCTGAGAGTTTATTGCTTGCCTGTTGCTTGGCTTTGCGACTCGTGCTGTCGTATACCGCTGCTTTTAAAACACGGAATTGATGGCATAACAGGATGGAATGGACTGGGGTGAAGAATTTACGATATGCACGGAGTTTAAGCTGGTTTGGGTAGAATCGTACGAAAAATGGTCGAATTTTTGCAGAGATTCGCCTGGTTTTTCCATGTGTTCTTCTTCTTGTTAGCACGAAGATGCTTACGTGGCAAATAGGCTTCAACATCGAAATCTAATCGCATCTGCCTAAACCGCTTCCATCATTTGTATTTCGTGTGAATTGTGAACTGCGAGATCGCCTCTGTTCTGTCGTCGTCATTCATTATGCATTGCCCCCACGCTGTGGTGGATTCTCTTCATAACAGTGAAACGATGAAAATGTAAAGCGTTTTTGCCAGAGCATTCTGTACGTACTGTCTCATCCCACATTCTGGGTTTTCGACAGATTGTTTTGACTTCTCTACTTAACTCACAATCGCAGTCGAACACGACGCGAACAACCATCCGCTGTGTCTCCCGATGCACAGCTTGAAAACCAGTCCGGTATCGTCCACGCGTGCTCTTGTCAGTTTCCTTTAAGGTTACATTTAATGGATACAACGCTGATACTAATGACTAAGACGGTTAAACGCGAGCGATTGCAGTGATACAATATGATTCGTACTCTCGTCCCATCCGATCGCTTTCATACCCTACCTATGATACATTTTGTTGTCAAGCCCCGCATCCTCTTTATTCATCTCCCATAATTTCCCACTTCAGTTCACACACATCCGACTTAATCGTTGGAATTCGAAATTCTTTCCTCTCATATCACTTAAATTGTTGGTTCCATAAAGTGCTGTTTAGTATCGACGCAAGGTGATGTTTAAGTTAAGAGAAGTCAAACAGTGCAGTACAGTAAAGAAGCATAGTGTTTACACATGCGCAGAACCAACCACTGACCCGTCGACTTAGGACAAGGAACTGCTGAGTTTGTTCACCCATTCTCTTAAATCTGTCAAGTTTCACGCAACATCGTAAATGGAAACGTCGGCTGATCTAGCATGATCGTCAACCGATCCTGCATTTCGCCCAACCTGATGTCAAATGAAATATTGGGTCGTTTTACCGGAGCTCAGTGTCACCAGTTTGCTCCGTATGTACTGGTTGTTCTGACGTCTTGTCCATATCACTTCTACTTTGACTAATTCATTCCCGGTATTTCTTCCTAGTGAACGATGAGCAACGAATTAAGCTAAGACAAATCTACAGTCCTATTTGTAGTTAGAGACAGCCCCGAGTCCAGCCAATTTCGGTGCAAAACGCTTTTCTAAAAACTTATCTCATGAGAGCTTCGCGTTCGATTTAGATTTTCCCACTTGTCTCCGTCCAAGCGTGTCTCTTGAGGGAGTCTGACATGCCATATACAGTGGTTATGGTTGCTAAAGAACCAGCACTTTTGGGTCTGTCACAGCATTCCGAGCAGTTAATTCGAACAAACACAATCTCAGCTTTGTTTGGTGTTCATAAAATGTTCAAGCAAGAGGGCGAAATGCATATGTACCCGCCAAGAAAAGCGGACTTCGTTTCTGCAAACAAAGGGGCCTGAGAATTTCAGCAGCTGTTTTAAACAGATTTAACGTCGATAAACAGGATATAGACAGCCTCATTTTTTTTACAGGATATAGACAGCCTCAGTTCGATGAACTTGTTTGCCATGAGCCGCTCTACGTCATTTCTTATGAAGTCCTTAAAGAGGTTTACGTCCCGTGCTCTGTATTGAGAATGGTAGTTGGCATGGTGGTCAGAGCAAATTTCTACTGTGTCTAAGGTCCTGGTTCAATTCGCCCTCGAAAATGTTTCTCTTCGTTTCTTATCTGTCCATTAAACAGTAAATGGGTACCTGAAATAAAACTAGGAGTTTAGTGCAGTGAGGAAAGGACCTAGCCACCCTACCTCACAATGCCATGCCATGTCTCAGGGTATGCCTCCGTAACTGGGTGCTTCCAAACGCTCGTTTCGAGTACGGAACTCTGCTTCGCGTTACTTTAACTGTCCATTCCCTGAGAATTAGGGATGGCATTTTCAGTGCTTTGGAGGAAAGGCGTTTTCCTAGTCTTCCGAGCATCGCTTTAGAAATCCAACAGAATTAGGTTTTACAGCCAATATCCCTCGTGTGTTAAATCAGGATGGGAAGGCAACTACCCGTCTCCAACTCGCCCCATCCTGATTTCCGCATCTGCAAAGAATTTGTGAAGCGTGTATCTCAATTGGTTTTTATATCGCTGACCAGCTCACTTCCTTTCAATTGAATTCATTTTCCCTTAAAGGATCGGAAGTTGTCGAAAGCTGACAGAGCAAGGTTCAAAGAGGAGTCTGAAATGTTAAAAACGTTGCAACATCCGAATATCGTAAAATTCCACGACTACTGGGAGAGCCAATCTGGAAAGGGTGGCAAAGACCGGAAGCTTATACTGGTAACCGAATTGATGACATCCGGAACGTTAAAAACGTAAGTGTGCCTTCTCCGATTGTTGTTCACTCTTGTTTTTGCCTTAAGTTTTAGCGCATATAATCCAACAATCTTTTTTCTCTGGCTTCTCCCTGGGCGTGTTTGCTGCCGAGTAACTTAGTACTGTGCCTTCGTTAAGCGTAGGCATTTTTGCCTTCGTCGCAATAGTTTTGGACAGGCAGATATTCTGACGTGTAGTTCTCGACAAAATCGCGACGAGAACCTGGGGGGGCGTCCAATGCGTTTTGGCTGCTGTTTAACAGAAAACGAATCCTTTGACCACTCTATCATTGAATACTCTCATAGCTGCCAATTGTACCATCGAATTTTTACGTGGCTCCAATTATTTCAATGGACACTCTAAACTCAGACGCGAGTATTCGTCCTCATCTGCTTCCTCTCTCAAAACTATTTCCGTTTTTTGCTTTTCTAGTTCCCTGTGAAGACTCTTCGTTGCACTGCTTGCGTACTGGCCCACTCCTGCAAAGCTATGCACTTCTACTTCATTAGATCACCCTTTTCCATGTCATTTATATCCAGTTTCTCCCTTCAGGGAAATTCTTTTCCCGGTATGCCAGGCAATCACCTAAAGAGGTACTCGAGATAGCTTTGAAATTGTATCAACCTGGTCATCGTATAGATTCTCCTTACAGAATCCAGTGATGATTTCGCTTTAAGTGGCTCAGATCAGAAGCCAGAATCCAGTGATGATTTCGCTTTAAGTGGCTCAGATCAGAAGCCAGATTCCGGTGATGATTTCGCCTTTATTGCTCGAATCATAAGGCATCGTTCTGAAATTCCTCTACTCTTCCTCTGAATCCCTTCGAGGCTGTTCTTGCTGCATGCTCAGCAGGTCTGCTTCAGACATGCATGTGGGCCTCTTTTTTCGTACTTTTCCTGTCCTTGATGCATCTTGATAGCCAACGAAGATGCTCGAATTCCTCCGTTATTTATGGCACAATGGCCCTTCCAGATCCCCATTATGCTGATAGCCTCATTCTTTCTATGCAATTGTGAATATATTTGCCCTGATCTGTTACCTTTTACATCATTGAGCTTCTTGAACGCCAATGCCAAACCCCAGGATGCTTCCTCTTCCTTTTCTCATTCGCAGAACTTAGTCGTTTTGTCTTATACTGATGGCTAATTTCTTATGCTTTCAATCAACCTGTCGATTTCTACGTTTTGCTCCGAGTTTTCTACTTGACTTGAAGCCGTGGTCTTTGAAAGATATGAACGACAGTTAGTCTTGATATGAAACCACGTGACCAGTTCCCACTGCTAGCTATGAAATTTGGGGGCATGAAAATGTTCCTATGTGAAATCGCAAGAGAGCGAAGGCAGAACAGCAGGAATAGCAATATGCAGACGCATGCTAGATACTACCAATAGATGTAAACGGGCCGTTCATTTAATCCGCTACTTCGGAGACCTCTTTCAATCAACATTGACGTGTGAATTCATTTCATTTTTAATGTAAAAAATGGGGACAAGCTTTTCCCGGCACTGAAGTAAGATGGCAAACGTGGCACGCACATTCTCTCATATTGCAGAGCAAGTTGTTCAGTGGTTTTTTGTTTGTTTTTCAAAACCACGTGCCTCCAATTTTATTTCTGTCAATGTTAGGTTAAGCGGGCAAATTAACCACAAAAATATTCAGTCTTCTGCTTTAATGTGGCATGAATCCGACCCAACTAGCCCCTTAGTTTTTGCTAGGCCCGCGTGGTTTGTCTGATTTGAAATTGCACTTCCTTCATGGCTGTAAAATGGTTTCGTTGATGTATTTGCCAACGCTGAATTGTTTTTGCCGAGTTTCCTCAGTTTTGTTCACTCCCTTCGCATCCCTTGCCCTCCAAATGCCTATTCGCATTCTGCTTCCTGTTCATTCTGACCGTTTGAATTTTCACCATTTTTCATTTCAGATATTTGAAGCGGTTCAAGCTTGTAAAAGAAAAGATTCTGAAAAATTGGTGTAAACAGATATTAAAGGGTTTAAACTTTCTGCACACACGCACCCCCGCAATCATACACAGAGATTTAAAGTGTGACAATATTTTCATCAACGGAACAACTGGCCTCATCAAGATAGGCGATCTCGGGTTAGCTACGTTCAAAAAAGCTTCTTTCGCAAAAAGTGTCATCGGTAAGTCTCGTCTCACAAGCTATTTTAGATTTGTTTTATTAATTTGTGTACATTGTATTGTATTTACGTGGGTTCTTACTGCAAGTGGGTTTGATATGCCGCGGTGAATAGGGTTCGGGTTATAGTTAGGCCAAGACGTTGTGCGTTCAGACGGGAACCTATCTTACAGTAGTAACGGGACACACCGACAGCTATATCTATGCAGCTACCTCCAAACTTCTGACGAAAGACAGTTGCACCTAGACACGACGGAACCCAAAGAGGTCGAGGCTCCTTCCCTCGTTCTGTCAAGGAATAGCGCGGCGCCCACCTCTGTTTCCTTTGATTTTTGGCGGCACAGTTGTGCAAGCATAGCGAACGCTGCAGTCTTGGTCTGGTCATCTTGCGACAGTGTGTGTTTAAGTCCCGCACGCTCCGCTCCAAGTGCTGAATGCTAATCAGGGCTGTAGCACGTACCGTTTTTCAAGTCTGTTGCATGACCTGTCCTCGTGCCAAACCGCTTGCACCCAAAGCGAACGCTAACACACACTATGCCATGGACGTGGCTTACCAAACACGACGACCTGGCGTAATTCACTAGTTCTCTCATTCTCTTGCTCTGTCTTCGAAATATTGAATAAAGACTGTTGTTTGAATTGATAGTGGATGGAGCTGGAGACCCATGAATGTGGTGACAGTTGCAGAAGTTTTGTAAGACCTCTACATCAAATGGCACATTAAGTATTGGTAGTTTTCAAAGTAAAACCATATCTCGTCTTTGTGTGGGCGTAGGTTTTGAAATACTAAATGGAGCACATTGCTCCGTAATTTAAATAGGGTTAATGCTTTTTTGTTGTATAATAACGAGAATTTCATGTACTTAGGAACGCCCGAATTCATGGCACCGGAAATGTATGAGGAGAAGTATGACGAGTCGGTTGACGTTTATGCTTTTGGGATGTGCATGTTAGAAATGGCCACTGGTGAATATCCATACATGGAATGTGATAACCCTGCTCAAATATTCAGAAGGGTCACTAGTGTGCGTATAGATTGCAATTTACGATCTATTTTTATTAAATCAAAAACCTTCAATGCTTATGACCGTGATAGGTACTTAAATGATGGTGATGATGATAATGATGATGATGATGATGATGATGATGATGATCATGATCATGATCATGATGATCATGATGATGATGATGATCATGATGATGATGATGATGATGGTGATGGTGATGATGCGATGATATTGATGATGATGATAATGATGATGATGATGATGATGATGATCATGATGATCATGACGATCATGACGATAATGTTTTGTCCGGTGTTTATATACGCTTACTTTTCCACCAGAAAGTGTTTTTGCCGTCACCTGCGCATGGAAAGTTTCTTCAATTTCTTCTAGGGTAATCTCAATGTCGAATGCCTGAAGAAATTTTTACTTGTAAAAACGTGTGTAATTTCTCCTTGTGCTGTTTTTTTGCCCATTTAGTCAACCGTTAATTTTTTTATCGCAGGGTATACCTCCAGAGTCTATCAAACGTGTGACATCCGCTCTCGCCAGAGACGTAATTGAAAAATGTACGAAAAGAGGAAAGGAGCAGCGGTAAGCGCAGATCTGTCAATTGTATGCTTCTCGATACCCGTATGAATCCTTGCTGATATTTATATGCTCATCAGGTACCCCTTGTATCATAGTACTGAACAAGGATTGCTGCTCTCGAAAATTTTCCTTGAAAGAGCTGGACTACCCATTTTAGTTCAACTACGCAACTTCATCCAGCAGATCCTAAATTATTTCCAAAGACATTTCCGAATTTTGCAATGGGACTATACAGTGTGACACGCCAAATGCATTTTTAAATGTTCCCGCCGTAGATGCACGATCAAAGACTTGCTTGAGCACGAGCTCTTCCAAGAGGAAATAATCGGTATGAAGGTAGAACTGGCAAAACCGATTAAAGAGATCCCCAAAGGCACGCAGGTCATACCGATGCAGCTCTATCTCCATGACAACAAAAAGAGGGATTTGCACAAGGGCGACGAAGCCATTGCCTTCGAATTTATAGCGGGTAATGACGACCCAGTAGAGATCGCCAAAGAAATGGTATGTACTCAGGCAATCTTAGACGGGCCAATTTTCGCTCTCTATTACAACCTTTGCCGATTGTGTTTCTTCTTTCCCACAGCTGCCGTGGCCGGTGGGTAAACTTTCGTGGTTAATTGCCTTGTGTCCTTACTTTGCAGCTGACTTTTTGCTATTTTTCGGCAGCATCACGGATGCATGGTGCCGCAACCCATGTGTAAGTTTTCTCCAGCTTCTACTACGCAGGTCCCCCCCCCCATCATTGTACCCTTTCGAGTCCGCTAAAGCTGCCAGGCTGGAAATGAAGGCAGTCAAGATCTATTTACATTTTCTAAGAAAATTGAAAGGAGTTTCTGTCCCAATTTCTCGGTACGTATCAAGCAGCTCGTAAAATAGCTTGTTCGCTAATGTCGCCGCTAATCAACTGCAATGACATCAGCTGAACAGTTTTACCTGGACTATTGTGTGTAAAGATCCTTTTTTGTAAATTGTTAATGGACACTGAGAAACTCTTTGCTTATCGGGCAATGTCCAGGTCCTTCCTATCGATGTGACAACAACTTTCGATTCGTACGCCCGGAATTACAGAGAGCTAGCGACTCTCCTCACCCTAAGCGAAAACTTGGCTGAAGATGGATTTGAACCACTGATCATGGGATCAATGCGCAAGAATCTTACCACTGAGCTATCCTAACACCCAAAGGATTCTCGTGCTTTCGTAAATAAAGAGCAGTAGGTATCTCTTGCAAAGGATCCAGATATCACGATCTTATCGTGCTTTAATCGAAAGGCTACGTAGGAGTCGGAAACATTTATGTTTCCATCAACTTTAAGCCTTATTTGAACGTTCCTTTTGACGCGGGATTCTAGATGGTAAAACGTCTTGAAATTCTTGCTTAAATTTCTGACGCTAGTTTCTTTAGAGCCCCTTTCTCAAGCTGATATTTACGGTAAGTAGTTGGCAGGTAAATTTCCGTTGAATTAGTACCTTGGATTGTGTTGTGCGTAATTTTTGTGTCGAATTTAATTGTAGATGATGAGTTTCGGTAAACCCGGCCTTGTTTCCATTGCATTGCAGCATATAAATGTTTAATACATTTGTATTTTGCAGAGATAGTGGTTGCTTTGTCTGCGAATGTTTTCTCAAAGCCTTGATCCTCTCTCAAAGTTTTCTCTTCTAATTTGTTTCACCTGTTTCGAATCCAGGTGAGCGGCCGTCAGTCTACACGGGCTGATCAACCTCATCTGTATGATTTCTAGGTACGGCAAGGCTTGCTTTATGAAGAAGACGTCAAGTCAGTCACCAAGGTAGTAAAAGCATGCATCGTCAAGCTCACTAAAGAGTGGGATAGGGAGGAGGAGCAGAAGCAAACGGAGACATCGTTGCAAGAGGCGGATACTGTCCCCGCTGCCAATGGAGGCAGTCAGATGCAGGAAGCGCAGATGCGACCTCCAGTCATGTCTAACCACGAACCTAGTCCTAGCTACCACAGGTCAGACAGTGTAAACAGCACGTCGCATAGATCGCAGTGTTTAGGCCAGTTTGATCCGAGCAACGGCAGGACGCAGACTCTTAGCGAGAATTGTGTCCACGGAGAAAGCCAGGTACTCTTTTTGAATGTGTATTTGTTACGAGAATGATTTGTCACGTTGATTTCAGTTCGTCTGCTTCGTGGATGAATCAAGGAGACAAGTAGCTATATTTACTCACTTTAATTAATTTTATGCTCAATCTTTCAGACACACCCATCATTACATCAGCTGCTTATCCTTTTTGAATAGTTTAAATGCTATATTATTGACCTAATCATTACCCACGTTTTCCCCTGTATTTCTTCCGTATTTTTGATTTAGTCTCTCGTTATAAAAATCCTCCGTACAGCCTTCCCTGCTTTTTTTCTCTTCCTCCAAAAGAGGCTCATTGTTCTTTCCTTGTCAGAAATCTATTTTATCCAATGACCAATGATGGAGATTCTGCTCAAGTCCAAGCTATCTTCTATCTTTGTCAAGAAAGCTGCAGATTTCCACGCGCGAAACCCGTCTGTCCTTGCGCCAAGCCCCCTTGTCCTTGCGCCAAGCCCCCTTGTCCCTGCGCCGTTCCATCAACTCGTCACCAACTGTTATATCCGACCATTCAGGGATATCTTCTAGCCGTACCCACCTCTGCCTTTTCCTATCATGCATTCCCTCAATCTTCCCCTTAAGCATCTGCAGCAAGGGCGATGTTTCATTAGCTGCCCGTAATACCCCCCCCCCCCACCCTCTCTCTCTCTCCGTTTATTGATGATGTTGCTCTCTGTCTTCCCTGTTTCTAAAATTCTGCTAGACTTTGTAAACAAGCGATTTTCGATATGCAGCGTTTTCTATTTGTTTCCTCATAGCCAGTAGCCGCAGGTGAACGTGTTGTTTTTATTAAAGCCAACTTTCAGAATCATTGCCAAGAAAGCAATGAAGCCTTTTTGGTGCTTTTGAAAATTATGAGAGAGCACGCTCCATAACTTCTTGTCGTCCGTCCTCGACTTCCTTCATTAAGTCTATGCCACAATTCTCTCAATGTCCATTGCCGTTCTTCCTCTTTGTTTGCTTCTACACTAGCTACTGGCCCTCTGCCTGTTACAAGCCTTTATTGTCAGCATTTCAAGCCAAAATCCCTTTAAACGTGCCACTGGTTAGTGGTTTCTTTGCGACGGCCTTGAATCCATCAATTCGCCTTTATTTTGTAAGGTCGTCCTGCGCTTGCAATCTCTCCTCAAAATTAATTACTTACCAATGGTTCATGAAGAGTCTATCTGAATTTTTGACGACGTAAAAGTGATGCGTATTCTGACTTGAAGCAATGCTTTTTCTTACAGTTGAGCCTGTTTGCTTGTTCATAATATTCTTTGATTTATCGTAGTAGGTCTGTGCTACGTCTAATTAATTACTGTAGGTTTGCTCATTTAACTGTGCTGTATACTGTAATGAACCTGAACAATTTGACCATTTCGTTTCACGTATTTCTAGTTGTTGGACGGCGAAGTAGTAGCACCTGTGAATAGCCGCACAAGATCGATAGCAAAATCGTCAGTTCCGGATGAGAGTGATCAGACGGTAAGCATAACCTCAGTCTCCAATCGCCCTTGATGCATTATAAGTCTACCTTCCCGTTACCTTCCGAAGAGATGCCCAAAAGCTAACTACTTGGACGATTCCGTTGTATTTTCCCAGCATAGTACTGATTGATTGCTGCGAGTGAAGCCAAATTGCCCTGAAACCTTCAAGAGAATGTCCATAGTACGACTCAGGAGTCCTATCCACAGTTTACGAAACAGCAATGCTGACGTCATGCCAGCCTTTGCTCTCCGCGCAAATCTCAACATTTTGTTCCTGCCAATAAGCTGGCTTTTTTCAGGCTCGATTTCAACGATGGAGGGTGGCCCTTCAGTCGGAGCTGATTTACAAAGTGCACTCTAGTAAAAACGCTAATATTTACCAAAACCTAGCATGAAAGTACAGAAAACTGTTAATTTGAAAACTTAGTACGTAAGAATAACTATGGAAGAATTTCAAAGATAATGAATGTAAACAGCATTGAATAGCCTTAGCTGTCGGGATTCAGGATTGCAGCGAGAAGTAGCGACTGTATCAATGCTTTATTAATTGATGCCTATTTGTTATTTTGTGTCTAAGGATTTCACGAACAACCCTTAGCCCAGATTATCTTGATGTGTTTTGCAATTAGATTTTCCATGTAATGATGATTAGCTTTTCATGGACTGACTTTTGTTTGTAGAAGCAGGATACGGCAAGTCGAAGAAGTAGCGGCGAAGGAGCCATTCCTAGAAACATGTCTGGCGTCCTTCCCCATTCTACATCACAAGCCTCGATATCATCCATCGACAGTGCATTAAGCGACAGCCAGAAAGCGGAGGGCCAGCAAACGAGGCCTAAAGAGAAGCAAAAAGTGAAGAAGGATAGAATGCCGAAAGTGACGTTGCAGAATGTTATTGTCGATGATGATGTCGTTGCGTGTATGTTTGACACATTCAAAGGGGTGAAGATAACGTTCAAGTTTGGAATTCACGACGATGAGCCTGAAGAAGTCGCAGACAAGATGGTTATTATCTTTCTCGTTTCGTCTTTTGATGCCCCATCTTAATCCAAATCTTTCATTTTTCATGAATGCGGCACAAATAGCACCTTATGCCATTCATTTTACATCGAGCAGTGTCCAAGTCCTTCCTCTCGATGTGACCACACCCGGTGATTCCTATGCCCGGAATTCCAGAGAGCTAGTGACTCTCTACACTCAAAGTGGGTGTTAAGCTGAGGGTGGATTCGATCCACTGACCAATATTTAAGGCCTCTGCGACGCAGTTTTTTGCACTGTTTCCAGGCTGTGACACCGCCATTTAGACTTTATTTAATTGAGCAATCTTTAAGAATACGCCCTACTGAATTGCCTTGCCCCCTGTCATGTTTTCATCAATCGTTATTTGCTTATCGAAGCTTCAATTCGTTTTAGATCGAAGCTGGTCATCTCAGGCAAGAAAATATCCAGCTATTTATCGAGCAGATTCGACGGATTTTACAGGAGGCAGAAAAGATAATGAAGGAAGGGCAGCCCAAGATGGTTGAAGGAAGTCAGGCAGTGAAAGTCGACGAGACAAGTTTTGTCGCACGTTCCTCTATGGAGGCAATTACGGTGAATGAAGGAGGCATCCAACAGAATGCAACTGTAGGGAGCGCTCCACCGCTGCAGTCGGCAAAAGTTACAGATCCACAAAGTGTAGGCCACGTTGAAGGCAATGGTAGAACTGAAAATAGCCCTAGGGAGATCGTTCAATCCACAAAGGATGATGTTCAGCAAGTAGCTAGCAAGATCGTTGTTCAGCAAGTAGCTAGCAAGATCGTAGACATTGAGAAAGACCTTCACCAGCTGCTGGACTCTGCTGAAACTTTGTCGACTGCGGAAGCGTTCGAGACAATAAATGTTGAGAGGATCGTTGATAGCAGAGAAGTAGTAGCGGTATCAGAACCCGATCGAGGTGAAAAAAGCACGGCATCAGAGTTATCAGATTCAGCGCCGAAGACACGTAGAGACACCATAGGTCCTGAGACGAAACTTGGTAGATTTGCTATCTCTAAAGCTGACAGTACGGTGCCCGCAAGCAAACCGGACGGTGATTCTCAAGCTTTGGTTGGATTGAAGCCCAACTTAGAACCTATTTCCACGCAAGAACCTGCCACAGTCAGAACAGAAATACACAAAAACGGCCAGAAGTCTCCAGAAATTCATGCAACTGTCGTGTATGAAGAGGACCATATCAAGCTGGTACGGGCTGAGAGCAAAGTCACTGCCGCTTCGTTACTGGAGCAAAAAGGCAGTGGCAAGAATGGACAAGTCACCACAGCGAATGACAAGGGCCCTTCAGTAATTGCAAGTGACCCAGTTACATATCCTGTTGAAGGCGGTGGTACAGAACAAGCTGTGATGGGCCGGTTCCAGGTTAAGCCAGCCATTGTTAACGAAAGTAAAGACGCCACGGAAGACAACAAAGATGGTGCCGAAAGCCGACCGAAAGCGGAGAGGAAGGTTTCACTGGAAGCTACGCTAGGAACACCCTCGCAGGCCGCAGCGGTACGTGAAAGTGAGAACCGGAAGCTACCGTTGACGAAGACGAAGTCTGTAGAGGATAAAACTGTCCCAAAACTGAACGATTCTTCGCGAGGAACTTCGCACGCTCACAAATCGGAGCCTGCAATACCAGGGAAGTCATCCGGGACAGTTGCGAGGCCGCCAGGCGGTGAAAAGTCGCAGAATAATGGAAGGGGGCACCCCCTTTTCAGAGTTGGAAGCGGCGAAGAGGACGAAGTAGTTTCCAATCAAAAGACTCCTTCAGAAAGTCCGCGTAAATGCCTCTCTCCAACTAGCGACTATCAACGGTACAATAGTTTTGAAATGACGGATCCACAAGTGTTGGCAACATCAGAGCACACTTGTTTTTCTTACTCAGCCGATTCTTGCAGTGATAGATCAGTGCCACCGGATGTCGTGTCAGATACTAGTAGCATTGCGAGCAGCGGTTTGAATTCCCCGGCGGTGACTCCCAGTTTGACACCGTCAAGTTCGTTTGAAAATTTGCTAAATTTTGACACACCGAAAGCGTCACGCCCGGCCCAGTCTGGCAGTCAAGCTGGCGTGACGTACGAAAGAAGCCTGAGTTTGAATAGTGTGAGTATTCATCATATCAAGAATAAATCAACATTGAATTGCGTTACTGAACAACAACTAATGAGATCTCTAATGCCGAAGTAAATAAGTTATCAACAATTAGTTCCCCTCCTGTTGGCATGTCAAACGTATTTTGTCGCTTTTTTCAAGCAGTTGAAATTTTTTTGAATTTCACTATTTACTGGATTTTCATCTATGATTAATTTTTTTGTTATTTTCTATTTATCTTTTAAAGATAGCCTATAAGTTCAGTTTTACCGAACCTTAAATACACCCTAATATTTAAGCAACGTGGGTGCGTATTATTTAATGTAATGTATATTGGTTTGATACACTCTATCGAGCTGCTATTATTTATTAAGTTCACAGTTCCTTTAGTTTTAAAATTCCACCATTTACAATTTACAGAATATCGTAAAATAAGGATGGCATGTTAAGATATTACAAAACAATTGCATAAACTGAATATACTACTTAGTATTAAATAAGTGAAAGCAGAATAATTGAAATATTGCAGAGAAAATTAAACTGGAACAAAATTGGAGTTGTGTGAAGGGATGGATGAAGGAGGAACTATATCAATTTACGAATTAATCAAGGGGAGAGTCACCCACAAAGTTACTTGAGTAAATTTAAGATAAACTTAGTAGAAAATTGTAAAAAATGGTTGCATTGTATTATGTTACGTGTCGTTGTTGCTTTGTGGATGCTGAGCAATACACCCCGTCGTGCAAATCATTCACATCGACCTCCAGCACTCCCTCTCATCCAACGTATTTTTTAGTCCGTCACCGTCCATCGCTGATACATCATATTGAATTTATGTACAGTGCAATGTTTTTCATTTGTTACTACAGAAAAGTGTAAGTTTGCTTTTTACCTTTATAGTTCCTCAGTGAGATTTTCGCAGATAAATCCGCAGAAGAGGCCGGTCAGTTTAAGGCGTTCCTGGCAAGCAACGACGAGTTGAAAAAGCTACTATATAAGTGAGTTTTTGGAAATCTTTTGCAGTTATAAATACGACTTCGTTTGCTGATTTATAAGAAAATTGACACGTAACCTAGACCCGAACACGCTAGAGTTTGCTCGAATTATTAGTGATGCCGTGGTGCAGTTGTACTGCATGCGGTTTCATAGAGCAGATTGAGAAGTAAAAACGCTATTGGCAGGGGAAGGCAGTCTAGAGAAACTCGGAAATCTAACTCTGGTCTCTGCTAAGCTCAGGGTCTAGTTTGCTGTGCAGTGAATTGTCATGGATTGAAAACAGACAGAAAAGCGATCTTTTTACTTTTCCCAAGACCACCTCATCTTGAGTTGGAAGTTTGCAATATGTCAGACAGTGAATCGTTGTGTGAATCAAACCGTCACAAATTCAAAATAGCGAAACAACTATTTCTTGTATTTTCGAGGTAAAGTTTCTGATAGTACTTATTATGTATTTTTTTACATATTTGTTGTATTAAAATGGTTGAAACACTAATGAAAACTTTGCTTTTGCCATTTCGCTTTTTGGCAATAAATGCATGTGTTGCTAGACGTTTTCCGCTTATATCTTCATATCCAGATTATGTTCATATAAGCTCATATAATCTGCAGAAGATATGCATCTTATTGCACGATCCAGTCAATAATTTAGAACATTCAATTTTTTAATAAGCAGTTCACCTTATTTATTATGACTCCTTCAAATCGTTACTTCACCGATACTTAATTGACGATGTGCATTTATAAAAATTCAATTTATCAACAGACAAACAAGGGAAATGTACGAACTTCGCAAGAAACAAAAAGAGGAAAGGGAAAATTTTGTGGAGAAGGCGCTACGCCAGGTACAAAAAACGACTGTCGTGAGCGACTCGAATCAGTCGTATGAGATGGGTCGCATTGTGTCCGATGCGAATCGCCATAGCCATGATAGCAACCGGTCAACACCCGACTTGATAAGAGAGTCATCCCAACACGTGAGTGCTCCGCAGATGGGGTTCAAGGCGGGCTTACATGAAATAAATCAGGGGGAGCCAGGCGAGAAGAAGCCCACTCTCAGCAGTAAAAACTTGAAGTTGAACGAACTTACGATGAAGCAGATCGATTCAATGTCACGTACCAGGGTGAAAAGTACGATGATGAACACCAAGACTGATGCAAAAGTATCCAGACCATCTCTGAACCAATTAAAACTAACCCAACAGCAGCAGATGGCTTACGCATCTACGAATAAGCCAAAGGCTGGCGGTAGTGTTATGAGCAATCAGCACCAATCAAACACCCACAGTGACATGAAACAAGCTACTGAGCCGGCAAAAACGGAATATTGGGTAATCCGGAAGCCGGACACTAATGCCGTATGCACCTCTTTAGATACCGCCGTCGGGTATAACCTTGCGAATATGCAATCGTCGACAGCGGCAGCGCCTTACACTACTCATTCGAACCAAGGAACGCCCGTTACGCACGTGACACAGTATCCGACGACTCATTTGCCGGTCACTTGTAGCACCCAGTCCTCCATGTCGGTCATAGCTGTTCACGAACCCGGGCCGTCGACGTCGTACGCATCCGGCCAGGGTTCGAGCATGAGCGACCCGTGGTACAAAAACAATACTATGAAATAGGAATGATTTTTGAAACCGGAACGGTTAAAAATTTATTATATGAATTTGGCAGTGTTATTGAGAAATTCGAGCAACCTTTTTTGAAATAATTTGTTATTGAAATAATTTTGTACACGATGAACATATGTTAGTAAAATGGTATGCGATATTGACTGCGCCAACAATGGTCAGTTGAACGGTTCATAGCATCTCGCCGGTGCATTTGTCAACGCGGAAATTTTGAGCGCATTCTTCATGAGGTGATTCATTGGTTTGGACAGATTTTCGTTAGGCTTTAAGGATGAACCCATGGAAAAAGAACATAAGCTGGAGATTGACCTTTCAATCCAAAGGTCATTTAGATTCTTTATTCACAATTAAGCCACTAAATTGCAAGGTAATGCTACCTTTGCAATCTTCGTTTCAACCGTCATTCCAATCGGTGCGCAGGAAGAACTGCTAGTTAGGGTATTTAGTGGACACCTCGCATTAATTTGAATTCATATGATACTGCCATCTCACCTCAGGCTGCTAGTTCGTTCTATTTCCATCGAATTAATTCTGGGTCGCCTTTGTCGCCCTACCCTTTTCACTTTCGGTATATGGAAGGGGGAATTCGTAAGGAACAACAATTTAAGGCAGGAAAGAAAGTTTTAATGAGTTGTTATCTTATTAATGAGAAAACGAGATAGGGTGACCGAATACTGAAGTGGAAGTTTACAATTGAAAGCAGTGATAGCTGTATCGCATGTGTTGAGTATGCGTTATTCAAAATACAGTTAACCATGATGGTGTTTTCCAGCCTCTACCAGGTCGCCACGTGGTACATTACAGATGAGTAGTGGTTGTAAAACACGAGCGAAGTTTTGCTTGGAATTTTCGTCCTGATAATGATATTGTAACGAAAGGAGTACAATATGCTAGTCAGATGACCCTTGCTTATCGATACCTCAGTTAAAGCCTGGCTGAGTTTCGTTCGACGTATTCTGTCGAGGCCAATCGCCTTTCGTTCAATCCTAGCTTCAGAGGCGGCGTTCAAGGTTAGCTCGCTACGTCTTCCTCTCGTCATTCAAGTAGTGGGATTTTATATAAAAGATTTTCATTGTGAATGGAGATGCGCGGCATTGATTGGTTCACAAGTTTCCGATTTATTAGTTCATCGACTGCATTCGTTAATTATATTGTATTTGAGTTATTCTGCTTTGGTAAATTCGACCATTGGCGCTTTTCATCATTTATAAGAAAAAAGAATCGTAAATCGAGTTGGCCAGCTCTATTCAATGCGAATTTTTCGGTTGAACCCAAAATCTCTTCAATTTCGGCGTTGAAGCAACTAACTTTACACTATTTAATGTTTCTGGTTAACTAACTTTTATGATTAAATACAATCTACCCAAATGGACACCTGATAGTTGTATTGGTTATCCGAAATTGCCCTTGTGGAACGTTTTGGGAAAAGAAGTTTCTTCTCTTCATGTTTTTGCAGACATTAATTATTGAGAATGATAGAATAGCTATAGTGTTCTATTTATGTTAAGTCTAGCTTCGTTGATAATTTGCCTTTAAAACTAACCCAGTTACCCTTCAGGCAACATACCAGGTATTTTAGTGTAGCATTTGTCTACCTTCCAGACAGGAAACTCGATTCTCATCAACCCGGGTCCACTCTTTGTTCATTTAGACCCGCCTTTTCCTTGTTAAGCCCTATTTCCAATTTTAAGTGTAGTTGACATCTACTTATTCGCTGTTTCGTTTGCCTGCAAACGTGAAAGTATTCTAAATTATTACCTTTGCATTGTATTTGTACGTGGCTTACATGAGT
Source organism: Pseudorhiza aurosa (assembly GCA_964026355.1). Taxonomy (NCBI): domain Eukaryota; kingdom Metazoa; phylum Cnidaria; class Scyphozoa; order Rhizostomeae; family Lychnorhizidae; genus Pseudorhiza; species Pseudorhiza aurosa. Next base: position 4,236,271 of record OZ032127.1, on the reverse strand, counting down.
TTTAATTATGATTCCGTTGAATTTGCCAGTATTGTTCTCATTCAAAAATTTGATTGCCAATGAAAGTGCCAGTGGCCTTTGAAGCGAAAAATGAGAATGCTCCCAAGAATCGTTTTGTTTATCCTCTTTTTCTACTTCCATTCACTGACGCTGATTCCCTCAAGCTTCGTCAAGTCGAACCGTGGCCATGTGCCCACCACAGCATGCCCTGCCATGGAAGAGTGAAGCCCTGTTCAACCGCACAGAGCATTTCACTGAACGTCGCTCGATATTTGTAGAACATTGTTCAGGGAACGCTGCACAAACGCACAAAACATTTTAACTGAACATGGCATTTTATTGAGAACAGTTGAGATTGAGTGTCAATAGAATCAAAAGAAGGCAAATTCGTGTACATTTGCCAGCCAAATTTTGAGCAACATCGTCTGCCCATAATTTTCAAGATGGCGTTGGTAAATCGAGAGAAGAGAATTGCTACGCTGAAATTGTGGTATTTACTATCATGGAACCTTCTGGAGATGAAGGGGAAAGTGGGGAAGGACCGAATAATGGATGAAAAGAAGAAATGAAGAAGGCTGCGTTTGAACGGGGCTAAAGCAGGAGGTTTCTATAGCCTCACAACAATTGTGTGACAGTAGACAAGCTCAGAGAGACGATGTATTTATCTGCATGATTGTTATTGGTTATGTCAAGACTGACGATGACGAAAGCCTCTATTTAAAGATATCACATGACAGTTATACTCTACGCAATTATCATTAGTTAAACGACGATTGACGTTTATTGACGTATATGGTAGGGAGGTTTCATAATCATAATTAGGTTGATGTACTCAAGTTACAATTGAGTTTTTGGGGGGGGCGGTTTCACGGTAATGCCAGTAGACCGACGTATTTTCTGGTTTTGTTAGGAGAAGGCTTTGGTGGCCTATAGCTGTGGATATGGCTTGCACCAAGGTTTGACCTTCAGAACGCAAGTGAAATAGAAGTATGGATAACATTCTTGCATTTAGGAGCTCCTCACCTCAAATGCCCAGGTTATGAGTTATTTTCCTCCTTCTTCCCTAATGGAGAGGTTTGTGCATTTATTCGCTCTGATGTGCAGGCCTTACACCTCAAACAATTCTATCTTTCTAATCCTGGCTTGCAACTCTTCTGGTTGAAAGTTTCCCTTCCTCATACCACAAAGAACATTTGCACTCTATACCGCTCTCCTAACTCAAAAAACCATGAACTTCTTCTCGACCACCTTTCCAAATCAATCGAAACCATCGCTCTGCAGTCTCCACTCTTTGAAATCATTGTTCTTGGTGATTTTAACGTCCACAACTCCGACTGGCTCTCCTATTCCTCTAATGTCACCAACCCTGGTGGTCGGGACGCTGAGGCCTTTGCCATTGTCAATGACTTGACACAGGTAATATCAAAGCCTACACACGGTCCTGATCGTGCAAGAGACGAAGCAAATACCCTCGATCTTTTCCTCACATCTAATCCTAGCATTTACTCTCCTCCCACCGTTAGCTCTCCTCTTGGTAACTCTGAGCATCGTCTCATAACCTTACGGTATGACTTCCTTCCTCACCTGGATAGGCCCTTTGCTCCGCAAAGAGTCTTTCACTGTAACAAGGCTGACTGGGACTCCCTTCACACCTTCTACTCTTCTTACCCCTGGTCTTCAGTCTCTTCAAATGATCCTTCCTCTTTTGCTTCTTTCATCACCGACCCAATACTTCTTGGCATGGATCTTTTTATTCCCTCTTCTTACAAGCCTGGTAAAAAATCCCTCTAAGTAGTTCAATTCACAGTGCGCCAAAGCTGTTAATAACAAAAACCACTACTTCAAGGAATGGAAGCGACTTCAAACCCGACATCCAAGAACTTCTTTCATCCACTCACGCAGCACTTGCTCCAAAACCATCAAAAATGCCAAATCATCTTTTGTCCAACGCATCAACAACAAAATCGCTTCCTGCCAGGCTGGCTCTCGCTCCTTTTGGTCTATGGCCAAAGTTATCTCCCAAAACTTTTGCCAATCATCTTTCCCTCCACTAAAAAACAACTCTGATTCTTCTTCTACCATTCCTTCATCCAAGGCCAATCTTTTTGCGTCAGTCTTTGCGTCCAACCTGAACGACCAACGGTTCCAACCACACCGCTTCCTCCCTTCAAAATTCACAATGTCACCCATTAAGTTCTCCACACGAAAAGTCCGCCAAACCCTTCTCCAGCTTGATACCTCCAAATCCAAAGGCCCTGATGCTATTCCAGCAATAGTTCTCAAAACCTGTGCTCCTGAACGTGCCCCTATTCTTAACAAACTATTCCAGCTTTCCTACACTCTTGGTACATGTACTACCTCCTGGAAACTAGCCCTTGTCTTTCCTATTCCAAAAAAAGTTGACAAGTCTAATCCACTCAACTATCGTCCCATTGCAATCGCATCACTCATCTCTAAAACTATGGAGACCATCATCACTAAACAACTTCTTACATTGCTTGAAACGAACAATCTTCTCTCTGATCACCAGTATGGCTTTCGAGAATCCAGGTCTACTGGTGATCTTCTTGCTTATGCTGTCCATGTATGGTCTCTGCTCTAGAATCCTGTGGTGAGAGCAGAGTGATCTCTCTCGATATCCCCAAGGCCTTTGATCGCGTTTGGCACAAGGGTCTTCTCGCTAAACTACCGATGTTTGGTCTCCATCAGACTCTCATTAAATGGATTGGTAATTTCCTCTCTGATAGGTCAATTGCCGTCAGAGTGGACGGCTTCCTCTCCAATCTACACTCCAACAATGCTGGTGTACCCCAGGGCTCTGTCATCTCCCCTGTACTCTTCATTCTCTTCAAAAACGACCTACTTACCTCTACGTCTTCTAGCATTCATTCCTTTGCTGATGATACCTTCCTAAGTCCTTAATTTTCGTTCAATCCAAATGACCATGCTTCCACCGATATCCAACTCCACAGAAACATTTCAGCCTCGCTTCTCTCCAATGATCTGACAGATATTGAGAAGTGGGGTAAAGACAACCTAGTTTCGTTCAACCAAAGCAAGACGAAACAGGCTGTCATTTCACGCAAACGTAATCAAAACTCTCCAGCTGTCTTCATGAATGGTGATGAACTGGACACTTCAGCTTCTTTCACACAACTTGGTCTTTCTCTTTCCTCTAATCTCACTTGGAAACTCACAACCATTCCCTTGCTAAACATGCATATCAAAAGCTCGGTTTCCTCGCCAGAGCCCGCGGTTTATCTCATCTTCTAATCTTTTATCTATATACAAGTCCCAAATCCTTCCTTCTTTAGAGTACTGCTCCCACGTCTGGGATGGTGGGCTCACATCCATTCCCTTGCTAAACACGCATTTCAAAATCTACTCTCTTTCTTCTCGACAAAGTCCAGTCCAAAGCCATTCGTCTCATCAATAATCCTAACCTCACCAAATCGCTCCAACCTTTTTCTTATCATCGTTTAGTTGGTGATCTTTCCATCTTTTACAGATACTCTAACGGACATTGTTCTCAGGAGATCAGGGATATTATTCCAGTTCCTCTGAGGCGTGTCAGGACGACCAGAAGCTCAACTCATTCACACCCTTTCCAAGTTTCACTGCTTACTTCACGAACTCCATCTCACAAATCATCATTCATCCCAAGAACATGCCATTTATGGAACGCCTTGCCTTCTTCTTGCTTTCCTGAGTCCTACAACTTGCGATCTTTCAAATCTAAGATCAATAAGCTTGATCTTATCTCTCTATCTTAGCTGCTCGCTTTCTTCTTTCTTCCTTTGTTGGGGCTTTGTATAGGCCACCATGGCCTTTCCTCAACATAACCCACTAAAAAAAACGCTGCAAGCTCATCAGAAACTATTTAGAAAGCTATTTTGACGTCACGGCAATCAGCAGGAAGATCAAGGAAGCAATTCAGTGAGTTCTAGAGCGAACTAATCAGCAGAATTCGAAAAGTGAGCATTTTTTCTAGATTGTCTTGTGACGAACAGTTTATCAAGAGGAGTAAAATTTGTGTACCCCTGTCTTCAACTTTGATTATTACTTAGACTTAGAATGTGTATTTATGGAAGTTGAAAGAGACGTGCCATGCTTGCCATATTTACGGCAACTGTGAAATATATTCAATATTCAAGTATGAGTGATCCACTACATAGCAAAGACCGAGCAAACGATGAACCAGATGGGCTAAGAGGAGAGGAGGGAGAAAAGATGGCGTTTGTTAACTGAAAAGATTAAAAAGAAGAAGAATTATAAGATTCCTTTTTCTCAGTGAGTTATGTTGGGAAAAGGCCATGGTAGCCTATACAAAGCCCCAACAAAGGAAGAAGGACGAAAGCGAAAGGCTAAGAGGAGAGAGAGATCAGATCAAGTTTACTGGGTAGGAAGAGAGATGCAAGACATGTCATAGATGGCAAGTTCTTCGATGGCTGGTGATTTGCGGGTTGGCCTTCTTTTGTTAATACTTAATGAGCTTGCCTTACGAGAGTGGCGTTTTACCAGGTATTCTCTTTTTATGGGGTTAGGACTTAACTTCTTATTCTCATCCACTCAGAGCTGTCCAGTAATTCCTGTTGTTGCCACACAGACCCATTTTTCAATATCATCTCATGTAATCGTTACTTGTATCATCGGCATGGATAGTAGCTTCAAGCGTTTCTCAAAGTTCGGATGCACGATTGAACGGAGAGTCCCCAAGTCGGAACCTTGAGGTATGCCGCAAGTTGCACGGTATAAAGGTTCTCTGTTCCGTTTACCTGTACTTCAAAAAACCATATTTCAGCCACAGTCGTGCCCAACCTCCCGTTGTTACGGATCGGGTCGTTTGAAATGTAGTTACAGTAATATCTAAGTTCATATTCTGAAAAATCTTGTCTTATTACTCGATTTCGCTCTCTGTCTTGGCAACTGGAAATTTTCTAACAAGAAATCCCGTCTGCAGTTATGCATCTCAGTGCATGACAGCCATGGATTCAAGTCATGGAATGCAGACAGCGGGAAAATCCATTCGAGAATGAGGTTATAAAAAGATGGTTGCTGTCTATAAAAAATTCCCAATCAGACTCATCAAAACATATCAGTGTGTCAGATTTTAGTTTTCATTTTGGCATTAATAATATGGATAAAGATACAGACAGGGTAGCAGATGCTCTTCGTGGTAAACTCTTTTCATCTTTCGTACCCTGATATGCTTTGCTCTGATTTCTTTGTTCAAAATGCATTTATATCGTTTCCATGACCAGGGTGGCACAATTTATGGCCTACTAGCTTTGCCTACATTTATTCTACAAGTTTACTTTAATCACATTGAAGTACTTGCACAGTTATGATGAAATTTGTGTATTCATTCATTTATATATTATTTCAATTTTAATGGATTAATGCCATAATTCAATAATCATAAATTGTTAAGCTTACTCGGCTAATCTCTCTCTTTTCATACAAATGTACACTAATGGGACAAAGGCAAGGAAGCTATGGGCCTAAAAATGCGACCTCACATGTTCAGGACGAGGCATCAATTTGAAAAAATTATTTCTTGTATCATTTGACTTCAAGTTCAAGAGAGTTTTGTAAACTTGTTTCATGATAACATTGTATGTAGTAGTCTGTTTATTTATCAGATTTCACGGCACAGGATAAAAAAGTAGTTTCTAATGAGCTAAGAGAAGTAATCAAAGATATTGCAAAGAAAGGACGATACTCGTAAGTTCTTATCCTTTGTCCAGATTTGTTTTCTACTAGGACCATAAGGTGTACAACTGCCATGCTTTCTTGCTTATATCATCTACTTAGCAACAACTTTTATAGACTAAATTCTTTCTATGGAGTTTCTTGCTGCGATATTCTGGGAACACAAGCTCAAACATGCATTTCAATGCAAGGTAGATGCTCAGTAAGGATATATGTATTTTTAACATACACTGGGAAGCAATTTGCACATCAAGCAGTGTCTAGGTCCCCCGTCTCAGTGTGCAAACATCTTGTGATTCTTATGACTGGAATTAGAGAGCTGGTACTTTTTCACACTCCAAGTGAAAATTTTGCTGAGCATTGATTTGAACCACTGGCTTGACCAGAGTTTGAATGCGCAATAATCTTACCACTGCGCTATCCCGACACCTTTGCCTTTCTCATCTGCTTTAAATATATATACATGTATATACACTCTTCCCCTGTAAAGTTGAACACACTTGGAACTTTCCCAAAATACCGTATATCTATATATACATATAAATAGAATAACGAGAGAGAAACCATTACTAGTTCAGAACTCTGACTTTCATGCTTCACAATCTTCAGCACTCTGTTTATATATATATATATATATAAATATATATATATATATATATAAATATATATATGTATATATATATATAGCAGGAATGCAGAAAAGAAAAAGACCGATTCTCTGTTACTCTGAGTTTCGTGCGAAGGCACTCGTCAGACAGATTATAACATTAGCTATAACAACAACAGAGTTATAGTCTGTCTGACGAGTGCCTTCGCACAAAACTCAGAGTAACAGAGAATCGGTCTTTTCCTTTTCTGCATTTCTGCTATCAATGCTCTGTCTTTGTACATAGAGCCCTATATGGTGGTGAAGACAGCACCCTCTATGTGATATATATATATATATATATATATATATGTATATATATATATATATATATATATATATATATATATATATTTATATATAAATATATATTTATATATTTATATACAGAATAACAAGAGAGAAACCAGTGCTAGTTCAGAACCCTGAATTTCATGCTATGCAATCATCAGCTAAACATGTAATGCACTGCAAACGTCTACAGAATAATCAAATCCCACAACACGACCCTTTCAAACACATCAGAAGAGCCCACGAAAGACTGCAACTGTAAGCCCAAGACGATCTGCCCCGTTCAGGGGAACTGTAGAGCAACAGCTGTAGCTAACTTTGAGGGTGTTGCGGTTGAAAATTTTTTGAAGATTGTGCGGGGGTGGGAAGTGTTTTTCAATGAGTTTGAGGAATTATTTGGCAATGTTTGATGATATGTTCTTACTGAAAGATGGGTTGAACCATATTGTGTTGCATGTATAGCTGTTTTTACGATTGGTATGTTGGTTGTCAATGTATGAGAGGTGAATGTTCTTGTATCTGCTCCTTATAAGGGCTACTTCATATTAGTCTTTGCATTGGTTGAATATAGATGAGTTAGATGAGAACGGTAGAGCAAGTTTCCTGGTCTACAAATGTGACGTTGACGTGCCGAACTTCCCTAGAAAACCTACATAGGAATGACTTAGGGGGAGTTCAAAAAATGCTTTAACGGCCACAAATCATCCTTCAACAGCAACAAATACGCAAACAGCACCAGTCTATCGACATACATTTGGAACTTAAAGAACACACATAAAACTACACCTAAACTTTCCTGGTCCATTCTACACCATGCAAACTCATACTCCAACAACGGAAGATTATCCCATTTTTGCTTGACAGAAAAATTTGCCATCATGTCTCACCCCTCCCCCGACAACCTCCTCAACAAACGTTCAGAATTAATTTCCAAATGCCGCCATTCCAATAAGTACCTCCTGACCAACTACAAGTCAAGCAACTAGACCCATTTTCCTTTGAGGTTCCATCCCACCTTCTATTGATCATTTGTTTTATCTTTGCATGTCAGGTTTCCTCTATTATTTTTTACGCATTCCATTACGATTACTTAGTACATGTTTAGCTTATGGTTGCTTAGCTTGAAACTCAGAGTTCTGAACTAGTACTGGTTTCTCTCTCGTTATTCTGTCAATTGCTCTACTTCTACTACTCAGCACTCTTGGTGATTTTATTTATCACTCTTCTCTTGGGTATTTCCACGTACACGCGTATGTATAATATATGTATATATTTCTGATGAATATATACATATACATATGTATATACTGTGCTTTTTTTTGAATTTTTTAATACATATTCCTATTTATATATATATATATATTTTTATATATATATATATACACGATTCACATAAGCCTTCACCAATGTTTCAATGACTTTTTTGCTGTTGAAGGACTTTGAGATTTACTTGCTAATTTTTTCCCATTGTAACTTTCCTTTTTTTTTTAGATTTAGTTGGCCTTAATCAGCTTAATTTAGCTATTCATTCAGGAAAGCCAGCTGTAAATAAATAGACAATGTTTTTCCTTTAATCCAGATACCATTATTGTTAAACATTCTTTTCGTTTTGTGTGATTATTGTCTTTGGTAAACACTAACTGATTATCTTATCAATTAATATAGGTATCAATGGGAGCATTTGAAACCGCTATATGCTCACGAAATTCAACTGGTAAGTCAAAATAGTTAAGAGCTCTGATTTTTGTGTTAAGACATCGGAAAAGTGAAGAAAAACAATGTTACCATGCTTAACACACAGCTGAACACAACTACCAATAGCCATGCAGCTGTAGCGCTTTAAGCCGTGTGATTGATTCTTGATTTGATTTTGTTCGATGAATCAATTTTCTTCTAAAAAAAGCTGGCCATGTGAAAATATAGATATATTTTGTGGTTAATTGGCACAATTTTATGTTGCTTTTGATAAAGATTTCAGCTTTGTCTAAGTTGGCATCAGTTTGCTTTGATTTTACTGCATCTTTGAAACGCCTATCCTGTGTTTTTTCACAGGCGTTGTTGCTTATCCTTGCGAGCCAATAGATACCACTCATTATTGTTTTCTCCATTATAAAGAAAATGTAAAATCAAACCAAAACTTATTTGCAATGTGAAAGTTTGAAAAGAAGTGTAAGTCAGTCAGTTAATAGGGTAAGCTGATAACTGAATTTTTCGATCGCATTTTTTTGCATATTTTGGAGATGAAATGCAAAGCCGACACCGCGAAAAAGATAATTTTTCATACAGAGTATATGAATACGTGAACATCATATAGTATATAAGCTTTTTGATGCATCTGTTGTTAATGGACACTGAAAAGCTTTTTGCTCATCAAGCAATGTCCAGGTCCTTCTTCTCTACGCGACCACACCTCGTGATTCCTACACCTGGAATTACAAAGAGCTGGTGACTCCACACTCCAAGTGAATGTTTAGCTGAGGGTTGATTCAAACCACTGACCATAGGAGCAATGCGCAAGAATCTTACCTCTGAACTTGCCTGACACTTCAAGGTACCTCGTGAGCTTTCATTAAGAAAAAAAGATTACGATACATCCATCATTTGAAATAAAAGTTTCGGACGCATTCTGGGATCCGTTATCAGTATGGGAGTGCTAGGAGGAGGCAAACTTAAAGGTCCTCTCCACTGAAAAGTTTTTATTCTGAATTAGATTTCGTCGAGTTCCCTGATGTCGAATCTGCGATTTCTTTTCTGATATCTCGTACCGTTTGCATTGAATAAAAGTTTAAAGTTCGTTTTCGAATTCAGAATTCGCTCAAGAAAGTTTCCTGGAGATCCACTTGGTGACGTCTAAATGACGTGCAACATATTCTCGGCATGTGGTGTGGCCGAGGTGTTAAGATGCAGTGTTGCGAACCTTGTGAGGTCTTCTGTCCTTGGTTCGAGCCCCACAGTCGGAACCATTTTACCACAAGCCAACAGCCAACTCAGCTGTCCATCCTTCCGAGGTCGGTAAATGAGTACTCAGAAGTAACCCTGAGGACGAACACTGGACACACACACATTGATAACAGCTAATCTAAAGCTGAAGTGTTTCATCCAGTATAAATATTCGTAGTTTGTTCGTTCGTCATTCGTTTTCCTCACGAGAATTGATCGGATTATGAACAAAATGACGGATTCAATTTTATACATACTGACGCCAGCTACAAATGCAAGTGGCTTACAATGCCCAGATTCACAAATTCTTATGGTTTATCATGATATAATCCGTGACGTCACTAAGTATATTTTGGTAATTCCGTTTTTTCTCGTTCTTTTTTCGGTGAAGTCCGATTTAAAACGCTTATCACTTGAAAATGGTACAAGATATCAGAAAAATAACCGCAGATTCAAGGCCGGAACACTTGATTATACCATGTTCTAAAATAAAGATTTTTCATTGGAGAGGCCCTTAAAGTAATTTTGGAGAAAATAGCAAGTGAATAAAAGAAAGTCGTGATCGACTATTCTAAAAAGATCGAGAAGTGAAGATGAATTTGGTAAATTGAAAAAAGGGGATCTCTAAGGAAAAGCAGACTTTTATGTATGAGGAGATGCATGTTGTTATTAGCTTGGCCAATGATATCAAATTATCAAGATAGAGGGAGAGGGCGACCAGTGTAAGAGAATGGTCGTAAGCTATGTCTAGTTGGTGATTCTTGAAAAGCAATCCGAACGGAGGGAAGCATTAAGAATCTTTATGGCCAGGCGTGAAAAGACCTTTTGATCAGGTTTCATGTATATTGTTGATATCTTATCAGCTTCGCTAACGATCGTTAGGTGGTGAATTGCTGAACAGATCTCACTGATTCCCACTCATTACCAAACGAATCGTTAGTTATCCACCATGAACTCTCTGCTCTTGGACTGCTCCCCATGTTTCTTCGGAGTGCATTCATTTACTTTATGGACGAAGAAACAGATTCTATTTTAACCGTGCTGATGTGTACCTTATCATTTAGGTAATGGATAATTTCCTAGAAACGTTTCCACCGAAAAACTCGAATGGCACGGATGAAGACAAAGTGAGAGAGCTAGAAAATGAAAAAAATTCAATACTCAAGATATTCAACAGTTTTGCAAGGTCTGTAGAAATCTGCTTTTTGAAGTTAGAACTATCTCTTTTTAATGATGATTAATTAACGATGATAAACTTCAAGTACATTAGCTATTAACACCAAGATAAACCTTATAGTGACCAATTGCGTGCACTGGATTCACTCACTCGTGTCAAAATTGGGCAGTCATTATTTACAGGGAATGTAAAGATGATGCTAGGAGCTGCACCTCTGTTCTGGCGTGTAATGTAGGTGGAGTGTAACCTCCAAAATGCCACCAACAAGAGAGGCTGTGTGTGGTCTCGAAATCTCACATAAATTTGCTGGTTTTAGACTTAGGTAAAGATAGCAGGACCGGCAAAAAAAAAGTGACGAGGATATTGATGACAGTAAGGAGACTGTCTTTTGATCAACGGACCACTGCGATATTGCCTTCTTAACGCTATCAGTAATACGTATGTTAAGGTGTGAACACAAAGCCGTGAACACAGGGCCGTGAACACAGGGCCGTGAACACAGGGCCGTGAACACAGGGCCGTGGGAGGAATTCATGAGCCCCGGGTCAGGACGAAATATTGCTAGCAAGGCACACTTGTTCTTTCAAATTGAGTTATCATTTATGGCTCCCTATACCTATGGCTCCCGGGTCAGTGGCCCCCCCCCCCTGACCCCCCTCTCCTCAGTACTATGTAAACATTGAATTGAACATTTTTCAATAAATATAAGATGCATGGTGATTATTATGAATGTAGCAGAGGAAGTTAGTTGATTGTTGAATCGCTTTGATTTTGGGATTATTGGTTACCAAAAAATGGGTTCAATTCTACCCGCCAGTACCAGTGCTACTTCATTTTGTATCTCAGAGACTGTGTATTTCAGTCTCCGAGAGTTCCAGTGGAGGGCTAGCTCCATTCCCACCAGATAGTATAGAGGCCCAGGCCCATTGGTAGCGCATTGTGAGGCTGCCTCATCAGCTGGTGTATAATCCCGGGCTGCCTGTTATGCCAGTTCGCAACTGGAGCCACTCTCAGCTTGCAGCTCCGGGGGCCCTTCTGAGGCCACAGGATTGCTAAGGGAACTCTCAAGGGCTTTCAGATTACCGCTACCACTGTCATTTTTACTGTCCCAACCACCACTCACCACTGTTCTCCCAAGATAAAACAAAATGCAGCTCAATTGATTATCAGAAAAATAATTTGGCACCTAACTATTTTCCATATCATTCCGCAACATCCGTGGACTATCAGGTCGACCCGACAGTAAATGGATACCTGGAAGAAAGCTGAGATCAAATTGTAGCGAAGGAAGAAACCGGACGCACTGCCTCACAACACCGTGTCAGAAGACAGAACTCCTCCAAAGTGGTGCTCCCGGCGCTCCTTTGGAACATTTGGCTCAACTTCAGATTTGCTGCTCTAAATCTTGAGCAGGATCAATCGTTTTCTGTCTGGTTACATTTTGATCATTAAAGAGATTTATACATGGGATAAGTGCTATTTTCTTCCACTTTTCTCTCAAGCCGACTTGCACTGAGAGCTCTTATTGTGTAGTGGTAAAAGAGATACCCACAGTACTTTATTGTCTTTGTAGGCATATAAGACCACAGTGTAATTAATGGTTATTTATTTCTAGTGCGCCCTTTACAATACAGAGGCTATCTGAGCTAATCATCCAGCCAAGAAAGCATTACAAGACTTGTGCAAAGTTTTTTAGAGGACTGAGTAAGGTAAGCTATATATATTGTCCTCAGTTTCATTACTGGTTCAAGCTTTTGAGCTATTCTTCAAAAGCATTAGTTGGGATGTTCGATGTAGAGATTACTGAAATGGAGCTGGCAGTTCTATAATGTAGGGACCATTCTTCTGCAGAACTTACTTGTTGTCAGTACAGTAGACCCAGAAGAACCAGTGACAAGTGAAATGGAGCATAAAGAGTCAGATACAGATGAATCACCACCCAAGTGAGGATGCTATGAAATTTTCCCTAATTCTGTCTTTTCTTGTACACTTAGATGCTACCCCTGATCTGCGTCAGTTTTACTTCTCTCTCTGCGAGATTTTCAAGCACGCTGCGCTTCTTGTTGTAGAAGCTTTTAAACGATGCTCTTGTGATTTATCACGTATTTAGACAATTCCAGGATAATTTTTTTGTATCAGGTTACAATAGCGATCAATACGTATCGAAGGTTGTCATCTGAGTTGGTTATGACATCGGTGTCTTTGGCATGCTAAAGCCAGATGCTGAGTAGACAGATCTTTAGTGCCATAACCAACTCAGATTCTTTAGCACTGTGACACAGAAAATTTGCCTTGGTTGTTGCATCGGTGTCTTTGGCGTACTAAAGCCCAACTGCTGAGTAGACAGATCTCTATTGTTTGCCTTGAAACGTCAAATAGTGAAAGTTTCCTGTCCATGTGGCCACAGATTATGACGCCATCCAGTGTTCTATGAATGATAAGGAGAAGCAGTGCGGTAAGGAACACGTTAAAGAGAATGGGCGTCACAACGCACCCTTGTTTGACCCCTCGCCTCATGTGCGCCGCTGCCGCCCCATGCGGATTGGCTTGCTTGCGAGTTTGTATTTTTAGTTGTATTTGTATTTGTCGTTTGAAATTGCCACAGGGTTGCTATGTATTTCCATGCTCCATGTGGCGTTTTTCTGTAAGTTTTGTGCTGTTGATGTAAATGATATACGAATGAAGGAAAAAACGTCCCTCCATACCCATGGCGAATCTATACGAGCAAGTGGCAAAAATGCTTTCACATCGTCCTGCAAATTTTCCAGGACGACCAAACTGTTGTAAAGCCTTCTACGCGACTTCCCTATTGACGGTGTCAAATGTTTTCGTGAGATCAAAGAAGGGCATTCAGAGCAGTTTGCGTTACTCTCTGCAGTTCTGCTGATTTTGCCGGGCAGAGAATTATATGCCAATAGATAGGCACTGTGGATGAAAGCTGCACTGAGAATCTAGTGGTAAAGGAATGTATGAAAAACGAGGCATTTTACAGGATTTTAGAGCATCCTTCTGGCAGTGGAAGCAGAGGTATTCGGCGATGGTTGCCACATTGATGCTTCAGTTTTCCTCTGGAATTGCTTTTCGGTATGACACCGTATAGTGTCGTGAATAACGCGGTACTCCCGTGGACGTGAAGGCCGCAGTAGGTATGCCATCTTTGCCAGCTGCTTCTAAACGCAAAGACCCACGAGAAGCTCAACTCATTATCACCCTTTCCAAGTTTCACTGCCTAATCCACGAACTCTATCCAATAAATCAGCACTCATCCTAATAGCATGCAATTTATGGGACGTTTTGCTTTCTTCTTGCTTTCCTGAATCCTACAACTTGCCATCTGTCAAATCTAAGATAAATAAACTTGATCTTATCTCTCTATCCTCTTAGCTGCTCGCTTTCTTCTTTCTTCTTACTGGGGCTTGTATAGGCCACCATGGCCTTTCCCCAACATAACTCACTCATTCCTACAACTTGCCATCTTTGAAATTAATAATAATTCAAATTCAATCGGCTATAAATATAGCTGCTATCAAGAGAAGCCCTGTAAAAACTGCTGTGTTTTCTATTTTCGGTTGTAGTGCTTTGAGTTGCGAATTCTTGCTGATGTTTTTATGTCCAAGGAGATAGTTTTGGTATATTCATGTAATATCGCTTACCTGTCGTATTTCAATTACAGAAAATTGAGAATACAGTCTGAAGAAGGCCCTAGATTAGAGACCAGTAATGGCCAAAGGACATCCGTTTTGCAAGACGGTAAAGCAGCAAGGAATATCGCCTTAACAAATGGCGAACAGCAGAAGCCCAAAGATTTGGATGTGATGGGAAGTAGTATGCAAGATGACAAAGATGCTGCCACGGCAGAATCGACAGAGGAAACGAGCAAACCCAGAGATGCTAGCACAGCTGTTGGGGTTGAAAGTGACGAGCAAGTGACGTCGAATCAAACAGGTTCGTATTAGTATATATTGGCCTGTTACCTTCAACAGAAAAATTGTGATTTTTCTGTGAGGCTGTCCCAAGATAACAAGATTCCATGTAAATGCAAATATCCTTACCCTACGTTACAATCCCCTTGCTTAGGTCGATACCTCTATAGCAAGGCACTCTCGAGCGCTTGTATAAAACATTGGGCTCAGCTTTGTTAGTAGCAAGTAATGCAGTTTTTGTTCGTAGATTATCAGGTATTGCAATGAGCACTTTGAGCTGAATTTGAACTACATTTTTAGAGGAAAATAAAGAGAGTCAAACAGCAGACGAAGCAGAGACGGATGCAATCGATGATAAAGATACATGCAAGGTTACTGAGGACGTTGCAAAGAACCCAGAACTGTCTTTACAGGAAAGCACCGAAAGGAAGCCTGATTGTTCTCACTTAGACACACCACTATGATTATCAGAACTATGGTCGTTATCAAGGTTCAAGCTTCCTTTTGGCCACATTGTAATTAAAAGGTGCATCAAGGGGGATTTTTCCCAAGGATCGGTGACTTTTCAAGCAGCAATACCTAACGAAGTAATTTTTAAGGAGATTCTGAGATAATATGCTTGCATTATATGCACGATACCGAGCTACTGTCGCGGTATTTTTCGCTTTGGAAGTATTTGCGACTGACTTTTTGCTTGGTTGAAACTTTGCTTCACTTCGATCAGTCTTATCCCTGCAAGATGAATTATTATAGCCAGAGCGGGTATTCAGAGGCGTCAATTTTAGTTCTCGATAAATTTTGCCAAATATTTGCGAATAGTGACCTCAGCGAATTTTTTAGGGAAGCAAACGCGTATAATTGGAAGGGAATTCGTTTTGCCTGTTGTCACAGACTTTGGTTAATTGCCCTGATTATGTGATTATATAGTTTCAATTGCTGAATACTTTCTCCTGACCGTTTTCAGTATTCAGGTGTCAGAGAAGATGAAAGAAGTAGAGTCTTTATAGGAATGGAATAGGCTCTGTTATTGTTCCAGACTGCATTTCTCTTTGATAAAATTCTACCGACGGTCAAGTGTATTTCGCAAAGATGACTGGTCTCATTTTGTCACTGAATCAACAATACCAAACATGTTAACTGCTACACAGACGTAGGATATACCTTTCATCAAGGAATGCAAAACTCTACATTATGCAAGCTAGATCAAAAATGAGTAGGAGAGTTTTACTTTGACCACGGTGGATGGATGGAAACCTCTACTGAAAAATTCAAAATTATAGCTCTTTTGGTCGATGGTTGATTTTATTCCAACTTGTTTGTGCGTGCATGTGTGTGTGTGTGGGGAGGGGGGGGGGGTGGCGTTATCTCTTCATCGAGTTAGCCGCTATGAATCACGATGGAAATGTAAACAGAGTTCCTTTCAGAATCTTAGACACAATCGTGGCTCCGAGAGTAGTCAAGGAGACATTTGCCCTGCTCGGTGCTGACATTCAGATGCTCCTACACAACGGAAGATCTCCATCGATGAAGCCCCTTTTAGACACGGCATTGACATTACAGAATCAAAGGGGTTTACAATTGAAACAAGGAAGGGCATTCAAGATTGGTGAAAAAGGAGGCAGCAAGTGCCAGCGAAGATAAGGTCAAAAGAAATGCCAATATAAAGACAGCACCTGGCATAGATAATTGAGATTGCATTAGATTTCAAGCGAAGCAGAACCCCCTAGGAAGGGCTCCTATCTGCGAAAATCGATCATATGAAATGGTTTTCCTTTGCCGAAGTGACGCCAGTGCATAATAGCATAGGGTAGCTAACTTATGCCAGAACAACGCCCTAGATAATACAAGCAACTGGAAGTCACCCCATTCAAGTAAACTTTCATACCAAAAACACGGAAACCTGTCATTGGATTCTGCAAGCAGCAAAATCAAGACAACATCGCAGGAGTTTCCACGTGTTAGCCGAGCGGTTATCATTAGCTAGAAATTTTAGTGAAATATTCCTTAGAACACAAGGTCACAAGGCCAAAGCTGCACGACACATAAAACACACTCAAGCAGAAAAAACTTGAAGCTAAGGTCGGTGTGATTCCCAGTGTTGTGTAGAGGCGTGCTCAACCTGTCTGATAATTGGTCTTTGCACTGTGTTTCTTCCATTCAAAAATGCACATAATTTCATGCTGTCGTATTTCTAGAGATAAAGGCGAGGTGACAGCTGCTACCCACCATAGAGAATGTGAAAAATGAAATTGAATGAATATCATTAACTATGTGAACGATTCAGTGGATTTATGAATGAATAAAAAACAAGTAATTAATCGAAAAACAGCAAAGTGGCATTTGAATACTGCGAAAAGGTTCAATGGAAAGTTTCATTTTCGTGTCTTTTTCAAGTGCTTGTAATTCTCGTAAATCAGTTTTGCTCCGTAGACACGTGCAAGCGTTCTCCTCTCCCATTGTTTCTTTCGCTTGGGAACGACCCTATCCATCGTCTTCTTCGTTATAAATGGCCAGACTCGTTTCATCAACTGGCGAACTTTTATGTCATTTGTCTTCAAATTGTTGTCGTCAATGCATATACCCATCCCGGTGCGAACAAGATGGAACAAGGTCCCATTGAAGTCGACTGTATCATCTTCATACAACACCATATTCATGCGCACCATACGTTTATAGACAACAACTCTAGGACATTTAGTGCCAAGTCCGAGGGGAGGATCCAACTGTCGAAGGAGGTTGCAAATTTCTGTGTGTCGTATCCGACCCGTCGCATTTGGATCGTACTCCGACCAGACTTCGATAAAGTCGTCCAGGTGGTGTGCACCTAGAATACTCTCGTCTTGACATAAGAAGGCGAAATTGTCCATAATGACCGCAACAAATAAATTCAGCATAAGAAAAGAACACAAGAATATGAACAAAATAAAGTATGGATACGCTATAACAGAGCCGCACGTGTCTTCCGGCTTCTTTCCTTTGATGTTCGGGTCGCATTTTGCCGGTCCTGTGCATGCAAGCATGATGTTTGGCCAATTTTCACCAGTGGCGCAACGAAACAGGACCTGAAATGCCGGGAAAAATGCTCGAAAATTGTTGTGACGGTTGATCTCACTAAATGGCTCGTTCTTCTGTACCAAGCTGATATGAGAGAAGATTTGCATCCCGACAATCGAGAAGATAAAGAAGAGAAGGAAAATCAATGCACCGACGTACGGTAAAGCTTTGAACGACTGGATGAACGTGTACAACAGAACTTTAATTGTTTTACTTCTATTAAGGAGTTTGACAAGCCGAGCTGCGCGAAACAAACGGAGAATACTCGTATCTATTGGCAACTGGCTTTTGTCTACAGTGCGTTCAATGATGAAGTCTGCCCAGCTGCCAAGCACTATAACCAAATCGAAGATGTTCCAACCATCTTTGAAATACTTCATTTTCAGTGCAATGAGCTTCAAAAATAACTCTGCTGTGAATAGGTAATTGAACATGTTATTCAATTCATTCAACCAGTTCCCGTACGCAGTTGGCTGATCGTTGAATCCTATCATTAGAAGCACCGTATTCCCCATTATGAGTGCCATTATCAATGCGTCGAAAACATTTGACTTGACAAGACGGTAAACTTTGAACTGCAACGATTTGTCATCCGCTGGGACATAAAGATTCAATGGTTGCGCTAGTATTGCAGCCATTACTGTGTCACGCTGGCCTCGATCCAGTTCGCAGTCTCCTTCTTCCTTTGCTCCTTCCTCTTGGAACGTTAGAATGATTAGAGCGACGAAAATGTTCAAGAAAAAGAATGACATGATTATGACGAAAAATAGAAAGTAAAGAGCTATTTCTGGCTTATTGTTTTCGATTGGTCCGGTATTTAGGCCCGTTGCGTCGATCGCGTTGAACATAACCGATGGCCATCCTTCACCTGTTGATGACGTAAACAGAGTCACCATCGCATTGCCAATATCGTCGAAGTTCCAATCACGGACCTGCCATGTTCGTACTTCAATTGAAGGCTCTGAATATTGGTAACCTTTGAATATGACGTACGTCCCTCTGCAGTCTATAGGCGTCCGTTTTGATGGATCCGAGCAGTAGAAGAATTGGCCGTTGAAGAGTTGAACGCCCATTGCCGCAAACACAAACAAAAACATGATGGTGATGATCAGTATGTTGAAAACGTTCTTGAGTGAGAAGACCATGCACTGGAAAACAGCTTTCAGCTTTTTAGATTTGTTTACTGCTTTGAGCGGCCGAAGAACGCGGAGAACGCGCAATACTTTGACGATTTTCTGGGACTCAGGTGACGCCGATTCGTCATTCCCTAAAACAAGTGAAGCAATAGCAGAGCCGACGACCAGAGCGTCCATTACATTCCAACTGTCACGAAAGTATGCACCGGGATGCAGCACAACGCCGTAGTTTAGAATCTTCAGAATAACTTCCAAGGCGAAGATCGGCGTAAAAATGAAATCAATATAGCCTAGTACTTTATTGACTGTGGCGTCCTCATTTACTGTGTCTTCTACAGCCAGGAGAGCGCTGCTGATAAGAATGCAGGCCAAAATAAACGGGTCGAACCAGTTTGAGTTAACCAGTTTGTGCAGACCTTTACGAATAAGTGAATCCGGTTTGAGCACAAACAGCGTATTAGTCTGCAGCATTTCCTCTCCAGGACCACCGGGGATACCTCCAGTCATTCGGCTGGGATTTCTTAAATTTTCAAGGAAGTGGTCCCCTGGCTTTGCCGTGCCTCCTCCCATTACTTGTTCCTTTGAGGCAAATTCGTTTGCCACAACTGCTCCATCCTCTTCGTCTCTTGAGATTTCATCCAACGACCTTGCACTGTTTGGAAGGTCCACTTTGCTTTCCTCGATAGCTTTTAGCGCATATTTTTCCTTCACTTCCTCTCTCTTTTCCTCTCTTTCCTCCTCCTCTTTGTCTTCATCCCCTCCCATTATGTCAGCTTCGGTCAAATTGTCAACAGCGATAGCCAAGAACACGTTCAGAAGCACATAATTTCCCACTATGACCAAGCCAACAAAGTAAAGGGACATTG
The DNA here is from genome assembly GCA_964026355.1 of Pseudorhiza aurosa. Lineage (NCBI taxonomy): Eukaryota > Metazoa > Cnidaria > Scyphozoa > Rhizostomeae > Lychnorhizidae > Pseudorhiza > Pseudorhiza aurosa. Next base: position 4,216,526 of record OZ032127.1, on the reverse strand, counting down.
CTAGTCCAGTAGGGTCTTTTGGCCCTCCATTTGCAAGCACGCCTTCGTACATCACAGCATTCCAATCTTCACCTGTTAATATTTGGAAAACGGCAAGAAACGAATTCCAGAAATCGTCGAAATTCGTGCGTGGAGGCTGGTGCTTGTACTGGAACTTGCCACCAAACAACGTCATGCCGAGTAGTGCAAATATCAATAGAAATAGCAACAGAAGAACCATCAAACTAAGGATTGCCTGAATACTATGCATCAAAGCACCTATGAGATTCTTCAAGGAATTCCAGTAGCGAGTAAACCTGAAGAGCTTCAGCAACTTCAATGCCCTGAGCACGGATATACCCAGGGTGACTTTTAATGTGTAGTACAAGATCATTTCAATGATACCACCGCAGACGACAACTGCATCGAATATATTGAATGATGACTTGACGTAGCCTCTCCATCCAAGGGCATAGAACTTCAGGCACATCTCTAGCAAGAATATCGATATGAAAATTATCCCGGCCAGATCCTGGATCATCGTCAGCTTTTCTGGCTGTTTGTAATGCTGCGTTGCAACTGCTGCAGTGTTTAGGAAGACGCACATCATCACAAACCAAAAGAATGCAGGATGCTTCACGAATTTTCGCATACGAAGTTTCATCAACGTAACGTTCTCTTCAGCTGCTTTTTCCTTTTCCTCTTTTGTCATCTCCTCAGCTGGTTTACCGTTGGCTTGAGTTTCCTTTATAGCAGTTTCCTCGCCTTGGTCAAGCCAGTTCTCATAACTTTCTACCGCCCTTTCTTGGCGAGCTACGTCCAGTTGTGCGAGAAACTCCTCTCGATTTTTCAACCGCTCGCCTTCTTTCCCAAACTCTCCGCTCAGAACTCCAAGCACTAAGTTCAGCATAAACTGTGCGCCTATTATGTTCAACGAATAATAATAGATCCAAAATCCCAGACCATGTTTATCGAGAACATCAAATGACCAGTACATTGTATTGGTCCAGCCTTCGCATGTAATGCAAGTGAATACTGTTAACATGCTTATGAAAATGTTATCGAAGCTGGTCATTCCGTTGTTAGGCCCGGACCAATATCTCATACATGTATAACCAGTGGGGCATGGTTGGCCGTTTTTTGACGAGCATAGCTGTCCCTCACTCAGCACTGCGCCACTAGTTGCATTTTTACAGGTATAATGAAACTTTCCTTTTAACATTTCTAGTCCTATGACAGCGTATATTATTATCACGAACACGACGAGTAGGCATACATTTGAAAGTGGAATGAGTGACTTTGCAATCGACGTCATCACAACTTGTAAACTGGGAACCCCAGAGACTAACTTCAGCGGTCTAAGTACTCGCATTGCCCTCAGTGCTTTTACGGACCCACCTTTCATAATGTTAAGCTCAGGAAGGCTCAATATCCCAGTGACAACGACAACGAAGTCCAGTATATTCCACATATTGCGGATGTATGATCCAGGGTGTAGGATAAAACCCATTGTGATAATGTTCAGCACCATTTCTAGGCAGAAAATTCCGAGTAAGTATGTTTCAGCTTTTTCCACCATTCTGTTCATGTTGTTCATATCATCCAAAGGAAGCTGCGAATTGATTGCCATAAGAATGCAGTTGGCGATGATCGCCACCAGAATGAAATACTCGAATGCTTTCGATGTCGATATGAATCTAGTGAAGCGACGCACCGGATTATTTGCTGAAAAGACGTACAGACTCGAGTAAGTCGCTTTTGCTGGCTCTAATTCTTCTATAGCGGTATGCTCTTCCAGGCGTTTTCCCGCGTCGCCGTTTATCGTTGCTCCGTTTGCGACGACGCCACGAGTTGCGACACCGTTCGATGCCGTTCCATTCCGTGGATTTTCATTCGACATTTCGTCGTCGGCTTTGTAGCGATCTTCAATTGGCAAAAGTTAATTGGTTACCTGGTGCATTTGCCTTCGTGTGACCCCGGTTTTTTCAATTTTCAGAAGTCCTCTTTATCAGCTAGCATACTCTTGAAAAGGATTTCAAAAAAGAGGCCGTTTTTTATTGGAAAGTAACTAGCGATGCGTGCTTTCAATAAATGATTACGTCATGTGTATGTATTTACTCACTAACGCCGAGAAAGCAACGCGTAATCGATCAGATCGGAAGGGAAGCGAGTATGCTGTGAATTGAGATCGGAATGTCTTCTTCATCAAGTTGATCGATTGTTGCTCAATGTGTATGTTACTGGCAATAAACTCAATCGAGAAATCAGTTCCGTCAGGCGAAGCAAGACTCTTTCGTAAATGTTTTCAGATGCAGAGCCGTATGCCTGAACAAAGCATCATCCGATCTACTGTCCTGTGTCATCAGGAGATAAACGAAACTTGGAAGATCTTAGTCACCTCTGATTTAGATGGCGTTTCGAATTGCCAAACCCCATTTAACTCGAACTCCAAACAAGCCGACAATCTCTATTGGTGTTTGTTCCAGAGCAGCACTGCAGTTCATGCATACTTTGACTCGCACCGCTCGAACAATGTATCAGTCGTTCAGGACTAGGAAATGACATATAAACATTTGATCAGTAAGTGCTCTGTGGCAATTCTAGCTCAAACCAGCCAGCTATGTATCTCCGGCTGCAGCTGTACACAATGTAATCAGCGTACAGTGGTGAAATGGCGTAAGCCCTGGCATGTTTATCGCCGCTTGCTTCCTTGCATTGATTGCATGTTTGTAAATGGTCATTCATTGTCATGCACTGGGTGAATCGAATCCACATGTGCGTAACCAGTAACCCATATTTAATAATTCACTAAATTACATGCTGCAATTACTAAAAAGCTTGATTGTTTGCCCTCCTTTGTATATATCAAGTATATCAAACCCGCGGCCATAGGCGGCCGTAGCTGCGACCCGCGCAGCCTGCGTTGCATTCTCGATTTCGAGCGTAGCAGAAACCAGAGACAGGGTTCGGAGTTTTTTCTGGGGAAGTGAATTTTATGAGATGGTTTCCCGTTGCCTTCTTCGTCAATGGCGTTTTTATTGTGACACGTATAGTGTTCGAACTCACAACCCCTGTATTATCAGTCGACACGCTGAACCATTACACTGCGGCCCTCACAGCCATTGTAGCTTGGTACTTATCTTTAATTAATTACTTTATCACTGTGCATCCTGAAATGTGACCAACCCATGCACGGTTGTTTACCGTAGCTTGGAGCGAAATCGGTCTGCACCCATTGTGGAGGCGTAACTGTTTTTGTTGGGTTTTTACACTGGGCCTAATTGGAGACAGATCCGAATGATTTCACCTTGGAAGGCGATGCTTAACGGGTCTAAGTTTCCTCACGGCTAAGGAAATTCCATTTCATTATTTTCATTTCATAATTTTTTTTTCGCAAAATATCCTTCATTATGTAGCAGCAGCAACCCATCGAAGTCACTTAAAACTGAAAATAGCGACGTAAAAAGACATTTTACGTGGAGCTGTTCTTCCAGGGGATCGTGTTTCTTTAGGTTACGCTCTTCAAATGCATTTTCAGTTGCCATTTAAACGTATTTAGCGTTGGCAAATCACGATAGGCGTATCGTTCCAGTCCTTCAGAGCTGAGTAATAGAAGTTATTTTTATAATGTTCAATCCAATGCTTAGGGACGTGTAGATGTTGGCTGTTTCTCGTATTATAAGATGAGAAACTATACCTTGGTTTGTATTTTTCTAGGATTTTTTCTAGGAATTTTTTCTAGCTATCCGGGCAACGCTTTTGCATAATTCGGTTGGACAATGCATATCGTCATAACTGCGTACTTATAAGCTTATTCATAAAGCCTATACTTAAATGGATGGTGATTTCAATCGAGAATCTTAATTAGTAAGCATGGCTATTTACTTGTACAAATTACTTTTTATTGTAAAGTCGACTTGTGTAAACAAGCAACAGTCCGTTCGCGAGGATATCTCGAAACTTGTTGTTATTGGTTTGCTTAATCCAATTAATCTATAGCCCTACTAGTCAGTTGGGCGTGCCCGAGCCTGTTACCAGCTCTCTCTCTCTCAGAGTCTCTCTCTCTCTCTCAGAGTCTCTCTCTCTCTCAGAGTCTCTCTCTCTCTCAGAGTCTCTCTCTCTCTCAGAGTCTCTCTCTCTCTCAGAGTCTCTCTCTCTCTCAGAGTCTCTCTCTCTCTCAGAGTCTCTCTCTCTCTCTCTCTCTCTCTCTCTCTCTCTCTCTCTCTCTCTCTCTCTCTCTCTCTCTCTCTCTCTCTCTCTCTCTCTCTCTCTCTCTCTCTCTCTCTCTCTCTCTCAGAGTCTCTCTCTCTCTCAGGGTCTATCTCTCTCTCTCTCTCTCTCTCTCTCTCTCTCTCTCTCTCTCTCTCTCTCTCTCTCTCTCTCTCTCTCTCTCTCTCTCTTTCTCTCTCTCTTCTCTCTCTCTCTCTCTCTCTCTCTCTCTCTCTCTCTCTCTCTCTCTCTCAGGGTCTCTCCCTCATTTGGACACTGAGTAGCTTTTTGCTGATCGAGCAGTGTCCGGGTCCTTCCTCTTGCTGTGACCATGCTGCGTGATTCTTACTCCTGGAATTACAGAGAGCTAGCGACTCTCCTCACTCTAAGTGAAATTTTGGCTGAGGGGGAATTCATACCACTTACCATAGGACCAATGGGCAGGAATCGTACCACTGAGCTATCCTGGTACCTTGTGTCATTTCTGAGCCAACCAGGCAGGTGACGGCTGACCTACCAAGTTTCATGTGCTCAGTTGGGGTGCAAAATTGATGGCTGCTGACTCATTGATTTTCTGACAATTGTCTGGGAAACTGAGATGCCTCGATCTTGCGGAGATAATTTGGACAAATTGCATTCATGCTATTGTTCTTGTTGAATGGTCACCAGGTATGACTAATTCGTTTTTTTGTCACGTGTATTTTTCGCTTTACTATTCACGAACGATTTCGCAGTGGACAGCCATGAAAATTCAGCGCAATCATATTCTCTGGCTTTTTAATGTGTCAAATTTGTACAAATAGTTATATATATGTGTGATTCCCCTAACCAGTGAACGAAACCTAATTATTACCGACGAACATTTCCCACAACCTTATCACGTTCATGAATCTTGCCATTGGTGACTTGTTCTCTCCTGTTTAAAACCTTGCTTAGTTTAGTATTGTTGGTTGGTTAAGACTGTTGTCTCCCAGCCATTAAGAAGGATCATCTCAGCAGTTGCTCAAAAGAACTCCGCCTTAGGTTTCGAGAGCTTTCAATCTTCCAGACAGCATCAATTTACGTAAAGCAGCCCATCCTTGCACACGCCTGTAGGATTTTAACTATAATATTATGAGTTACTTGAACTACTTTACATGGGTGCATAACCAGTGATCAGGTCTTAGCACATCCCTTCTGTGCATATTTTCTCCACTTGACACGGCTTCTGGTCTTTCTTTCGAGATTAAGGAGTGGTATTCCCAGCTGCCTTAATTTATCAGACCAGCGTTTCTTGGGCCTTCCTCTTTTTCGCTTACCAGGGAACTCGTCATTATAGGTCTTTCGAAAATAATTCTCCGAATCTCTTCTCTTTACATGGCCAAATAAAACAGAACGGTATCAGAAATGTCAGTTATAATGTTTTAAAGCTATAAAACTTATGTTAATACTGTAAAACTGATATTTAGACCTTCACTTGTAAAACGTTCATTTCTCCTTTTGAAGCATTCTTATTTTTACAGGAAAAACATTGATGACAGCAATTTCATGATTGTTGGTCTTGTTTCCTGCTAGAATCTTCTTAATCACTATCATTGTTATTATCATTATTCGGAGCTTTCTGTTCTGTGTCTTTTTCCAGAATTTTGTGCCAAAGAGCTGAGGCAGTTGAAGTCTTTGTCTCTCTTCCGTCAATCTGATAATTGGAAAGCTCGGAACTTAAAGAGCTCTTTGGACGTTGTAAATAGTAGAGACAGATGGTTTAACCTTCAATATCACCGTGAATGATGGAGCAGGCACCAGGTGAAGGATTTCTTTATTTTTTTAGTGGGCTATGTTGAGCAAAGGCCATGGTGGACTATACAAAGCCCTAACAAAGGAAGAGAGAAGAAAGTGAAAAGCTAAGATGAGGGAGAGATCAGATCAAGTTTATTGATCTTAGATTTGAAAGATGGCAGGTTGTAAGATTCAGGGAAGCAAGAAGAAGGCAAGAGGTTCCACAAATTGCATGTTCTTGGGATGAATGATGATTTGTGAGATAGAGTTCGTGATTTAGGCCTTTGAGTGTAATAAAAGCTTTTATGATCTACTCAGATTTATTTCACCATTCATTTCGACAGCAAAGATAGCCTTCGGATATAATGCAGGGAATATGTAAGCTTGGGCGAACGAGTAACATGTGAACAATTCTTGAGGGATGGGAAAATTTGTCGCAAGATCTTATGAAGTTTGAGCACATACGTGTGAAGTGATGCTACACAGAAACATGAGTTACAAATTCATTATCAGCTGCACGATTTCAGGAAAGCCTCGAAGTTGCGAGTCAGCGTGGTGGTGTATCTGCAACCGAGTGAGTTGAGTGAGTATCGTCGTTTTCCTCCATTTCATTCAGACAGAGTTCCCTTTGCAGCAGCTTTGTTCCTAGCCGATCGAATTACTCTTAGGAAATAAGATACAATCATTATCATTGTAATGATGTTTTGGATTATTATCATCATTGTGGTCATTTTTATATTTGTTTACTCTTGCACATTTGCACTAACCCCACTAAAAGCGAACTGCAGTCTGAAGTCATCGCCATTTTCATTGTCGCGTCATCATCGCTCATGTCGCTGTCATTGCTCACGTCGTCACCATCGTTAACGCCGTTGTCATTGTTTTCATAGTCGTCATCGCTCACGTCATCGCCATCGTTAACGTTATTTTTGTCATTGACCTCGTTGACGTCGTCACCATTGATATCGTCGTCATTTTCATCATCATCCTCGTTAAAGTTGATGTCGTTGTCATTGATGTCGTTAACCTGGTTGATGTCGTCGGCGTCTTCATCTTCTTCTTCGTCTACGTCTTTGTCGTCAACGTAGTTGTTGTTGTCATTGGCGGATGGTATACTACTAGCTTCATGGCCTAGCCAATCTCATTACGGCCCTCAAGCGTATCCTACCTGATGTTGCACGCGTTGCCTCATACAGCCGCCGTAACCCCAGAAATGTGTATCATGATGCCTCTGTGATGCAGTTTATGTCTTCCTCTGCCTCTTCTCCTATTTACTTCGCCCTGAATAATCACCTCCTCTGAGCAATCATCGTCTCATCTACAGATATGACCAGAGTACCCAAGACACTTCTGTCCTATACGCTGAAGAGGTGAATAACTTCGTGACAGCTGTGCTATTATGCTTTCGTTTGTAAGATTTTCCATGTACGAATTTCCCTGAATTTACCTCTAGCAGAACATTTCAAAGGCATTAGCAGGCACTGGTGTTTCCAGTTGTAATGCATGGATGAGAAAAGTGGAGTTTAACAGCAGACAGTAAACAAAGGATTATGTTCCACCAGAAACTATTGACGCGCTTTATCGGAACATTATCTTTAGTTTGCTGTCGGCTTTTAAACTCCAACTTTCTCATCCTTACATTACAACTGGAAACACCAGCGCTCCCTTCAATTGCATTTTGGACAGTATCTACCACGTGCTTGTTTTTCGGAATTTTCAGGAGCTTGTGCATTGTGTGCCTTAATTCCCTTATCAATGCCACCTGAATCAGATGATCACAAATATGATCGATGATCGATGATCGATGATCGATGATCACAGATGATCGCTTCCAGATAACAAAAACTGTTAACCTGTTTTATCGGGACATCATTTGCTTGGGAATCTGTAGGCTCCCCTATGTATATTGATTTGGTTTTATCAGTATCGATGAAGAGCCCATAGAATCCAGCTCATTCAGCAGAGCAGACACGTCTTCAACGTTGTCTGTAATCAGCATGGTAATGAATTCAGCGTGAATATATGATTCAGGTGGCAGTGATAAGGGAATCAAGGTACGCAATGATCAAGGCAATCGTGCAGTGCACAAGCTTCTGAAAATCTGCACAATGCAGGTTGTTGATTTCGATTGATAGACTTCTATCAACGTCCTCCATCACTCCACGTATAATCTACTCTGCATACCGCATCGCATACTCAATTTCGAGCGTTGCAGAAACCAGAGACACGGCTCTCAGTTCTTTCTAAGGAAGTGGATGTTTTGAGGTTGTTGCCCATTGCCTTCCTCACCAATGACGTTTTTATTGTGACACATGGAGGAATCAAACTGACAAATCCTGTGATATAAGTCCGCACACTTGACCACTACACTCCGGCACCACTCTTCTCTGCATAGGCATTGTATATTCGCGGAGACAGTGTGCCTCCCTCGCCACCGTCTTTTATGACCTTGAACACATCTGCATCTGTACCATCTGCATGTACCCTTCTCGCTATCGCTGTTTGGTCAATCTACCGCCCTTCGTAAACGTAACAATATGCTCAGGAATTTTCATTCGTTTCAAAACGTACCAGAAAGGTATGTGTTTCACTGCGTCCAAAGCCTTTCTGCAATCGACAAATAATAAACGGCGACTGACATTGAATTGACGACACTTTTTCTCGTTTCTTTGTTCGTATGTCATTTACAATCAACAACACAAAATTTACAGAACAACACCACTGGGAAATACTGTAGATCTTCTTCCTCTTCTTTTTCTTTGTACCCAGCCATGTGCCAGCTATGAGGGGTGGTGATGCCTCACGTGTGATGCAAGCCCGATGCGATGTAGAAAGCGTCGATCGAATCTGTTGCCTTGTATGGTAGCGGCCTCTCCGGTGGTGCCATGCCGCACATCATGGCGGCGTTTCGCATCTTCGTGCCTCTTGGCTTCGATTTCCTTCGCTCCGCTGGTCATAGCTACCCTGTGGAAATCAGATAACAAATGCAACAACACTAAAAACGCGCAAGCATGCCAATCTGCATGGTACGACAGCTGTGCGCGCATGAGGCAACGGTTAGTGAAACGAAAACCAAGCGTAGAACTGGTATTGCGCACTGGCATGCCAAAGTAAGTGAATGGATCGAATTTCACCTTTTTCGAGTACTGCCATACTTTGCCGACTGGCAGACGAGAAGCTACAATGGAAACTGAAATTGCAGATTTCTCAATAGTATGACGCAGGTTGGCAATATCATCTCGCCTTCCTCTTCCTTTGTAGGGCTGCTCCAGTGAAAACTCTTTATTCTGGAACAATGTGTAATCAAGAGTCATGATTTCGAATCCGGAAACGCTCACTACACGAAAGCGGTACCAGGTATCAGAAAAATATTTGCAGATTAGAAATCGGGGCACCCAACTGAATCTACGTGGAAAATCATTTTTTTTTCACTGGAAAGGCCCTTGAACGTAGCCTGCTTGTTTAATCGATATTTCTCTATCTAAAATATGCTCCACACACTTATTGATGGTGCTCAGTAATGTACTACTGGCATGCGAGACGCGTAAAATTTGCTGTCACTTTTTTTGATAACAGTAAATCTTAAATCGAACTATAATAGTTTACATATGTGTCATTCACTGCGGGAAAAGAGACGAGGTCACCTGGTCCCTACCGTAAATGGAACTTAAAATTTCATTGCTTGAACCAGAAAAGAAACAAAGAAAAGAATGCAGGACATGGGCAAAAGACAAGACAAGAGAAAAAAAGCCATTTTTTAACAGAGTGATAGAAATTGATTGCTTTCAATTTTCTGGCCGTTTACCTGTGTGCCAGATTTCGTTACATGGTGCTCTCAGAAGATTCACTCCATCATCCCCAATGCTTTTGATCAATTCCCCAGGAATTTTATCAAATCCTGTTGACTTACGGTTGGGCAAACGATTCAATGCCCACCTCATTTCATCTGTTGGTGTATCTATTCCAGTGCTGGAATCTTCTGTCTTTCTCCCATGCCTCGAAACGAGCTCAGATTCTGAGTACAGATTCCTGCAGTACTGCTCCAATTGTTCCGAGGTTGTCAGACTGGTCCGCTCTAAAGAAGCCAATGGCTTGGTCCTTGATGTTTGAAAGCAGCAGCTTATCACAAAGTATCAGAAGTTCAATTGAAATGCAAAGAGGACTTGAGAGTGAAAGATTTATAACACGGAAGGTGCGTGATGCCAAACTTTAAATCGTGAAATACTTGCTATATACGCTTAGAACATTTTGTTCCATGCAGCTAAGATGCTCGATATGCTCTTGCAGTATATACGCGTATAATATGTTTATCCATAGAGCTAAGATGCTCGATAAGCTATCTAAGGTTATCATGCAATGCTCGATATCCTGAACTGTAGCAAATCTGAAAGATGCAAAAAAAAACAACAGTTTGGTAAATAGTCTTCTGAAAAATCATGCACGTACAAAGCTGTTTCGAGTAATTCATATGATGGCGATAAAAGGATTGTGCTATTTGTGGAAATCGCCTATTGCCACCATATCGATGATAACTGATCATTCATGCTTTTGTCATATCTGTAAATCATGCAAAAATTATGCAACTTAGAAATGCTAACAGTATTCGTCAGAAAAAGAATGAAAGGGGGTTTAATAATTAAGCACAGTATACAGGTAGCAGAATACTGGTGCTTTTCAAGTGTGGCTCCTATTTCAATTCATGTTTACCCTGATACTAGCAATAGAAACATTTGCAAGCAACAGGATTCGCTTACAAAGCGAAACTGCTCGCTGTATCAGTTCAGTGTTACAGTGAATATTTCACGAATTTATCGGTTGCGGGTACATCAGCATGAAAATGGAACTACGAATAACACAAGGTTTGTCGGAAGACATTCTCATTCACGTAAATTAAGATGCGTTCGGATCAATCTCCTTTTTCCTTCATATAACATTATAATTCACCGTTGTACGTTCTAGTTTAAGGTTTGCTTCCTTGTTGGGTTTTCAACTCACATACTCATAGTCTAGACTGAACACCTTCGAAGTTGATTGCAGTAGTAGGAAGGTATTCGCATGTATGCGGCAATCTTTCACATAGATGCAGTTCTGTTTCAGTTGTGCATAGTTGAACAGTGCATTTTAGGGACTTTTATCCAGTTGTCATCATGAAAAAATGTGGGGACATATTGAGCGACGCAAAGTGTCAGCTCCAAAGCAATAGTTTCAAGGCTCCTACCCTTCAAATCTTCTTTAGATGCTAGATAGAGCTGACAGCAACGCAACTGCTAAGAGTCTAACTGATGACTGAATTTCGAATTTATCCAGATTCGTAATCATGGTATGTGATGGGCTGCAATTAGCTTTGTCGAATTAAAGAGCGAGATCTGCGAATCCTTTTTCAGAATGGTTCTTACCGAGCATTCGAAGGTAGATTTTTGGACACTGATAGGCTTCTCTGCTTATGGAGCATTGTCGAAGTCCCTGCGACAGAGACGGCTAGTAGGCCTCCTCCTCCCTATAAGGGAAAATTTAGCTGAAGGCGGATTCGAGCCACTGACAATGGGATCAATGAGCAAATGTCGTACTACTGAGAAATCCCGACACAGAATCTGTGTCGCACAAAAGGCCTGCTTATGTACAAGGGAATCCGCCCATGTATCAAGTCTACGTTTGAGGCCTAGAAAGCGCTTTATTGCGATTGAATTCAGTTTCAAGCCAACGTGCACATTAGTCTAGGATGCACTTGAAATCGGCAAGTAATACATGGTATTTATTGTAAAAAACGAAATGAGAATTCAATTTTTGAGAAGGATAAGCTTGGAACGTCAGAGTTATGAATAAAGCGAGGCTAATTTTAAAAACAGACTTGAATGGAATGGAATGGAGGACAGTCGGCATTTGATATAATAAATTATTTATCAATATGTAACTTTCATCATTTGGTGACAACGTTCCGCTTTAATATTAAATTAAAACAAAGCCATCACTTCATTTGGGGAGTAAAAAGCTCACAGCTATTCCATTCAGCAGCACCAAAAGGTTTAAAAATCTGTAAAAAAGAACCTATTTATGCTGAAAGGATAGAGCAGTGTCTCTTTCTTGGCTAAGATACGTTATCAAGTCTCAAGCATAAAACGATTTCGAATTTAAGGAATCAGACACTTTTTGATCATCTTAGACATCTACTGCAGATATCAACCAGTCTTTAAAACGATTTCCATCGTTCGTCTTTAGGCTGTGCGAAGAAAAGAAAATAGCTTTGAGAAGTTTTGTGGCTGAGAATGGGAGGGACATCAAACGGTACTGCGAAAAACGGGGCCGCCAAAAATGGGGACACTGGAAACAAGAACGGAATGGCAGAAGAAGACAAGGCTGCGGCTGTTACAGCGATTGAGGACCTTGAGCCGCCAAAAGCGACGTATTCGAGTTTGTTCGTTCTGTCGGAGACAAATCCGGTCCGTCGGTTCACGCGCTACATCTCCCAATCGAAAGGATTCGAGTACTTCATTCTGGTGGCTATCATCGCCAACTGCATTCTTATGGCAATCAATTCGCAGCTTCCTTTGGATGATATGAACAACATGAACAGAATGGTGGAAAAAGCTGAAACATACTTACTCGGAATTTTCTGCCTAGAAATGGTGCTGAACATTGTCACAATGGGTTTTATCCTACACCCTGGATCATACATCCGCAATATGTGGAATATACTGGACTTCGTTGTCGTTGTCACTGGGATATTGAGCCTTCCTGAGCTTAACATTATGAAAGGTGGGTCCGTAAAAGCACTGAGGGCAATGCGAGTACTTAGACCGCTGAAGTTAGTCTCTGGGGTTCCCAGTTTACAAGTTGTGATGACGTCGATTGCAAAGTCACTCATTCCACTTTCAAATGTATGCCTGCTCGTCGTGTTCGTGATAATAATATACGCTGTCATAGGACTAGAAATGCTACAAGGCATGTTTCATTATACCTGTAAAAATGCAACTAGTGGCGCAGTGCTTAGTGAAGGACGGCTATGCTCGTCGAAATCAGGCCGGCCTTGCCCCACTGGGTACACATGTATGAGATATTGGTCCGGGCCTAACAACGGAATGACCAGCTTCGATAACATTTTCATAAGCATGTTAACAGTATTCACTTGCATTACATGCGAAGGCTGGACCAATACAATGTACTGGTCATTTGATGTTCTCGATAAACATGGTCTGGGATTTTGGATCTATTATTACTCGTTGAACATAATAGGCGCACAGTTTATGCTGAACTTAGTGCTTGGAGTTCTGAGCGGAGAGTTTGGGAAAGAGGGCGAGCGGTTGAAAAATCGAGAGGAGTTTCTCGCACAACTGGAGGCAGCACGCCAAGAAAGGGCGGTAGAAAGTTATGAGAACTGGCTTGACCAAGGCGAGGAAACTGCTATAAAGGAAACTCAAGCCAACGGTAAACCAGCTGAGGAGATGACGAAAGAGGAAAAGGAGAAAGCAGCTGAAGAGAACGTTACGTTGATGAAACTTCGTATGCGGAAATTCGTGAAGCATCCTGCATTCTTTTGGTTTGTGATGATGTGCGTCTTCCTAAACACTGCAGCAGTTGCAACGCAGCATTACAAACAGCCAGAAAGGCTGACGATGATCCAGGATCTGGCCGGGATAATTTTCATATCGATATTCTTGCTAGAGATGTGCCTGAAGTTCTATGCCCTTGGATGGAGAGGTTACGTCAAGTCATCATTCAATATCTTCGATGCAGTTGTCGTCTGCGGTGGTATTATTGAAATGGTCTTGTACTATACCATGGACGTAACTTTGGGAATATCCGTGCTCAGGGCATTGAAGTTGCTGAAGCTGTTCAAGTTCACCCGTTATTGGAACTCTCTAAAGAATCTCATTGGTGCACTGATGTCCAGTTTAACGTCCATTCTTAGTTTGATGGTTCTTCTGTTGCTATTTCTATTGATATTTGCACTACTCGGCATGACGTTGTTTGGTGGCAAGTTCCAGTACCAGCACCAGCCTCCACGCACGAATTTCGACGATTTCTGGAATTCGTTTCTTGCCGTTTTCCAAATATTAACAGGTGAAGATTGGAATGCTGTGATGTATGAAGGCGTGCTGGCAAATGGCGGCCCAAAAGACCCTACTGGACTGGTCATGTCTCTTTACTTTGTTGGCATAGTAATTATAGGAAATTATGTGCTTCTGAACGTATTCTTGGCTATCGCTGTTGACAATTTGACCGAAGCTGACTTAATGGGAGGGGATGAAGACAAAGAGGAGGAGGAAAGAGAGGAAAAGAAGGAAAACATTGCAGAGCAGTATGCCCCGAAAACGAAGGAAGAAAGTCGTATAGATGTGAAGAACCGGACGGATAAAAAGGAAGCAGGCAACAATGATGAAGGAATTGTCATCACCAATGAATTTGCAACGAAAGACGAAGTACTTGGAGAAGGAACGGCGGCGCCTGGAGATAACTTCCTTGAAAATTTAAGAAATCCCAGCCGAATGACTGGAAGTATCCCAGGTGGTCCTGGAACAGAAATGCTGCAGACTAATACGCTTTTTGTACTCAAACAGGATTCACTTATTCGTAAGGGTCTGCACAACCTGGTTAACTCAAACTGGTTCGACCCGTTTATTTTGGCCTGCATTCTTATCAGCAGCGCTCTCCTGGCTGTAGAAGACACAGTAGATGAGGATGCCACAGTCAATAAAGTACTAGGCTATATTGATTTCATTTTTACGCCGATCTTCGCCTTGGAAGTTATTCTGAAGATTCTAAACTACGGCGTTGTGCTGCATCCCGGTGCATACTTTCGTGACAGTTGGAATGTAATGGACGCTCTTGTCGTCGGCTCTGCTATTGCTTCACTTGTTTTAGGGAATGACGAATCGGCGTCACCTGAGTCCCAGAAAATCGTCAAAGTATTGCGCGTTCTCCGCGTTCTTCGGCCACTTAAAGCAGTAAACAAATCTAAAAAGCTGAAAGCTGTTTTCCAGTGCATGGTCTTCTCACTCAAGAACGTTATCAATATACTTGTCATCACCATCATGTTTCTGTTCGTCTTCGCTGCGATGGGGGTTCAACTATTTGTCGGCAAGTTTTCTTACTGCACAGACAAGTCAAAGCTAACGCAGCACGAATGTCGTGGCGACTACGTGGTCTTCAACAATTACGATTACTCGCAAACAGAAATCCTGACGAGGCAGTGGCAACGATATGACTGGAACTTCGACGATATTGGCAATGCGATGGTGACTCTGTTTACGTCATCAACAGGTGAAGGGTGGCCATCGGTTATGTTCAACGCGATCGACGCAACGGGCCTAGATACCGGACCAGTTGAGAACAATAAGCCAGAAATAGCTCTCTTCTTTCTATTTTTCGTCATAATCATGTCATTCTTTTTCTTGAACATTTTCGTCGCTCTAATCATTCTAACGTTCCAAGAGGAAGGAGCAAAGGAAGAAGGAGACTGCGAACTGGATCGAGGCCAGCGTGACACAGTAATGGCTGCAATACTAGCGCAACCATTGAATCTTTATGTCCCAGCGGATGACAAATCGTTACAGTTCAAAGTTTACCGTCTTGTACGGTCAAAACCGTTTGACTTGTTGATAATGGCACTCATAATGGGGAATACGGTGCTTCTAATGATAGGATTCAACGATCAGCCAACTGCGTACGGGAACTGGTTGAATGAATTGAATAACATATTCAATTACCTATTCACAGCAGAGTTATGCTTGAAGCTCATTGCACTGAAAATGAAGTATTTTAAAGACGGCTGGAACATCTTCGATTTGGTTATAGTGCTTGGCAGTTGGGCAGACTTCACGATCGGAAGAACTATGGACACAAGCAAGTTACCAATAGATACGAGTATTCTCCGTTTGTTTCGCGCAGCTCGGCTTGTGAAACTGCTTAATAGAAGTAAAACAATTAAAGTTCTGTTGTACACGTTCATCCAGTCGTTCAAAGCTTTACCGTACGTCGGTGCATTGATATTCCTTCTCTTCTTTATCTTCTGTATCGTCGGGATGCAAATGTTTTCCCATATCACCTTGGAACACCCGGTAGAGCCATGGAGTGAGATCAACCGTCACAACAATTTTCGAGCATTTTTCCCGGCATTTCAGGTCCTGTTTCGTTGCGCCACTGGTGAAAATTGGCCAAACATCATGCTTGCATGCACAGGACCTGCAAAATGCGACCCGAACATCAAAGGAAAGAAGCCGGAAGACACGTGCGGCTCTGTTATAGCGTATCCATACTTTATTTTGTTCATATTCTTGTGTTCCTTTCTTATGCTGAATTTGTTTGTTGCGGTCATTATGGACAATTTCGCCTTCTTATGTCAAGACGAGAGTATTCTAGGTGCACACCACCTTGACGACTTTATCGAAGTCTGGTCGGAGTACGATCCAAATGCGACGGGTCGGATACGACACACAGAAATTTGCAACCTCCTTCGACAGTTGGATCCTCCCCTCGGACTTGGCACTAAATGTCCTAGAGTTGTTGTCTATAAACGTATGGTGCGCATGAATATGGTGTTGTATGAAGATGATACAGTCGACTTCAATGGGACCTTGTTCCATCTTGTGCGCACCGGGATGGGTATATGCATTGACGACAACAATTTGAAGACAAATGACATAAAAGTTCGCCAGTTGATGAAACGAGTCTGGCCATTTATAACGAAGAAGACGATGGACAGGGTCGTTCCCAAGCGAAAGAAACAATGGGAGAGGAGAACGCTTGCACGTGTCTACGGAGCAAAACTGATTTACGAGAATTACAAGCACTTGAAAAAAGTGCAAAGATCAAACGCCTCTCGAGCTAGTGAGAAATAGATCTGTATTTTTGCTATCTAAATTGGCCAGGAATGCTGCTGCTGGAGCTAGCGGATGCAGAGACATACCATCTCCCTCTCTCTGAACTGCCGTGCGTTCGTCTTCTGAAGCATAGTAAGTTGCTGTCAGGGTGGGCTGCTGTCTTGCGCTTGCTCCTTTAGCTCGAATGATCGATCGATCGACCTATCGTCTGAATGGTAAGGTTGAAGCTTTCTATGGATTGCATTCTTCTCGGGAAAGGACTTTGAACTGCCGCTCAACTCCCTAGATGCCTTGCCGTGTGATTGCCAATATGTTAAGACAGTTGACTATAACATTGATTGGAGATTATTGGAAAGACTCTTACACCTATTGATGACTGAGATCAATATTGCAATTCAATCATTACATGTATTGATCTGCTACAAAAGTGCCTTGTTATGAAGGCAGCCGCTTGCAGCGTAAGAGCCCAAAGTTACACTGTTAATTCACTCTTCACGAAGATTACAGAACATCGAAGAAACGTCTCCAATGAAAAATTATGTATCTGTTTCTCTTGGTACGTCTATAGGTTGGCATTGATTGGCAGAGTGCTGGAGCTTGTCTTTATTCACAGTGATAATGTTGCTGCTAGAACCAAGCTTTGACATTCAGCGTAAATTCTAATCCGTGTAAACGAGACACAAAGCTCCAATACAGAATTAAATACAGTTAAAGAGGAATCGTATAGGCCACCAGGGCTTTTCCTCAACTAAAACAACAAGCACATTACAGTACCAGAGTTAGAGCCACGATTAAAGGGAATGAAAGCTATGAGTAAGGGCACGGCTAGATTTTTAAGTTTGAACTAGGGTCAGATTTTTGGCAATGCTTTGGGCCAGGGGAATGTGTGGGGAATTCTTTTGTTTAAATAAGTATCAAATTAGAATTAAAAGTAGTGAAGTTTGGCTCCGTGCTCAAAATGTGCGACGGAGTCCACCTTGTTTGAGAAGCGTCACCCTGAGCCACGGCATTGGATGTTGGGGTGGCTAGTTCTTTTTCTCGTAGCACTTCCCCCCAGATTTCCCCCAGGTACCCATTTGTCGTTAGGTGGACAGAGAGAGGTTGATGAGGAGCGCGAATGAATGTACTTCGAACCGTACGCATTCAAAGAGTAGGCATGTACTTTAAATACTATGCCAACTGCCCCTCGACCTAAATAGATAGTGGAGAAACAAATGCTAACCCTGAAAAGAACCCGATTGAATCAAACTCACATCACTTCCAAGTTTCACTACCCAATCCACCAGCACTATCCCACAAATCGTCATTCATTCCAAGATCATGCAATTCATGGAACATCTTGTTTTCTTCTTCCTTTCCTAAACCCTAAGACATGCCCTCGTTCAAATCTAAGATCAATAAACTTGATCTTATTTCCTTCTCCTCCTAGCCTTTCACTGTCTTCTTTCTTCCATTGTTGGGCTTTGTATAGGCTACCATGGCCTTTCTCCCAACACAATTCATTAAAAGAAAGAATACTGAACATTCAAATGACCAACAGCCCCCCTTCCTAACAGTCCCCCCTTGCCTTAGGTTACACCATTTGCTCTCTGCACATTATAATAAATGTGCACTACAGTTCACTTATCACAGCTTTAAATGAAAAATTTCTTATGAGAGAATGCAGCATCGAACTTTCTGCACGTGTTAACGGCATGGAAATAGAATTTTGAACTTCTCAGCTTTAAAGGATTCAAAAAACGGAATGTCGCATCCTAAAGTTATAGCAATGGTAAAATTTTTTCTCTGTGCTGTGAAGCATTTTTACAAACTTGCTGGGATCTAGTAGATTTCTGAAAATTTTTACAGGACTTTTGATAAATATTGCATAGCTCGCTCTCAACTGCTGATCGCTGTCCAAGCCGAAAATTAGCGACGACGTACAGCTGTAACGGAGCTGAGCAGAGACTTCTCGAATTTTGGAGCCATCGTCTTCAAATTTTGTCATAATTGCTGAAGAGAAGCATCCGCACAAGATGAGGAGCGTGATAGGAAGGGTTCACCACACGATTCCTCCAACTCCACTTCAATAAACCGACTGAGCAGCGTCACCAAATATCAATTGCGAGCTCTTTAAGAACAATTACGCGTTCATGTAGACCAGTGCTTCTCAATTATTTTCTGTCATGCCCCCCCCTAGGAAGAAGAAAATATCTCGTGCCCCCCTTCCGCGCGAAAATAAATAGTATAATTTGTCTATAAAACTATTATAAGTACACGTATGCATAACACTGTATCCTTATTAACGTATAAGAGAATAAAAATAGAAAGAAATATGGACCAACTTACGACAAATAATAGCTTTATTAACTGTAACAGAAAAGATTTAAAGTGCATCTGAAATTAAAAAATATAAAAATAAAAAGCATGTTCCCCGAGGTCAAACGCGCCCCACTATTTGAGAAGCACTGATGTAGACTAACTACCGCGTCTGTGGCCCATTGGTAGAATGCTGGCTTTGTATGCGGTAGCTTAGGGCTCGATACCTAGTCAAATCACACCTAAGGCTTGGAAAATGGTACATGCTATTTCCCTGCTTTGCATTCAGCACTTTGGGAAAGATCATGATAGTGAAACGTGCTGCCAGGTGGCTAGCCCCAAACTGCAGCACCGTGCTTGCACAGCTTTGCGGCCCAAAGGCTAATGCAACGGAGATGGTTGCCGCCCTGTTCACCAAAAATGTTGAGGGAAGGAAGTTTGACTTTGATTTTGAGACGAACTACACTTAAATGTGTTGTTTGCTTAGATGCTGTGCGTTAAGATTGCGTTTTGGGCATGTGTACCGTACATAGTTGATTATCCAAACATCAAGGAACCAGATGAAAAACAAGGTTAAAAGATGCGATTTGGACACTTGAAGCTGAGAAGCGAGGAAGTACCACCAACCGAAGCAGAATTAGGACATTTTTAAGATAACATGGAAAATCTCCCGTCTATTGAATGATTTTTACTAGCCTTATCTGCAGCTTATTTGAGTATTCAAAAATCACTTGGGGATTGTATTGATAACGTTTATATAAAGATTTCTTTGCTGACTTCCAAGCTTGAATGACTGTTAGGAACAGATTTATAAAGAATAGCCATACTGAGTCACAGAATTGTGCGGTAGGGTAGCCAGATCCTTTTCTATATATAAACATATATGTATGTGTATATATTTATACCTTCAGCTATATATATACTGTATGTTGGCTGTGCCCCCTTGCGAATTCAAGCTGGCTACGGGCCTGCTAGAATGCTTTCAAAAGTATTCGTTAAATTCCATCTTTTTCCCCCTTCTCTTGAGATGCACTTTCAAGATATCAGGATAGCTCAACGGTAAGATTCTTGCGCATTGATCCTATGGCCAGTGGTTCGAGTCCCACCAGCTAAACTTTCGCTTCGAGTGAGGAGAGTCGCCAGCTCTCTGTAATTCCAGGCGTAGGAATCACAAGGTGTGGTCACATCGAGAGGACGGACCTGGCAACTGCTCGATAAGCAGAAAGATTCTCAGTGTCCAAATTTCTATCTTTGAAATCTAGGTAGAATCGTGTGTATAAAAAGAAAGCTGGGGATAGATTTGACCACACATCGTTTAGATAAATGGAGAATTCGAATAATCAAGGACGAGAATTCCACCTAACGATCTTTCTATAAACGTCGAGTTCTACTTTCACTTAGAGTTAAGAAAGTCAAAAGCACTCTATCATTACAGGTGTGTACGAATCACAAAGTGTGGTGAAATCGTGAGGAAGGACCGGTAGACTGCTCGATAAGCATGGAATGCGTAGCCTATGTTACTGCGGATGTTCTGGTTATATGGAGGGTTGTACCAAATGAGCTCAACCATACAACAACATCTCCAAAAGGTGCGACCTCTGTACATCGGAAAAACTATACATAATCAACGGCCACAACAATAACCCCCTGAACAAACGCTCCGAACTAATCTCTAAATGCAGACACGAAAACAAATATTATTTGATGAACAATAGCATCACCTAGACAATAGACAGTAACTTACCAACGGCTTCTCTTATTCTAATTTTATTTATTTTATTTTATTCTATTTTTATCCCAATTACTTATTTCAAAATCAATGTAATTTGGAATGTAATTCAGTTATAGTCTGTCTGACGAGAATATATTTTCTACATATATGTATTTTCTGTATTTCTGCTATATATATATATATATATATGGCAGAAATGCAGAAAAGGAAAAGACCGATTCTCTGTTACTCTGAGTTTCGTGCGAAGGCATTCGTCAGACAGACTAGAACTGAATCACATTCCGAATTATATTGATTTTGAAATAAGTAATTGGGATAAAAATAGAATAAAATAAAATAAATAAAATTAGAATAAGAGAAGCCGTTGGTAAGTTACTGTCTATTGTCTAGGTGATGCTATTGTTCATTAAATAATATTTGTTTTCGTGTCTACATTTAGAGATTAGTTCGGAGCGTTTGTTCAGGGGGTTGTTGTTGTGGCCGTTGATTATGTATAGTTTTTCCGATGTACAGAGGTCGCACCTTTTGGAGATGTTGTTGTATGGTTGAGCTGCAGTGATGATAGTCCATTGTACTCGGTAGTCTGTTTTGTTGTCCTTAAGTTGCCAGATGTATTTGGAAAGTTCGGTGCTGTTGGAGTACTTATTGTTCTTAAATAACAGTTAATGTTGAGTAAATCGTTGTTTGAATGTTCCTTCAGTCACGCCTATGTAGTTTTTCCCGGTCGTGTCTTCGTTTGTTGTCACTTTAGCGTTGTAGACAATGTTAGTGGTGAGGCAGTTGTTGTTCAGGGGGCAGTCTTCTTTTATGCGGCAGTTGCATGATTTTGGTGCTGGGGTGGATGTTTTAGTGTTGAGGATTTTCTTGTTGTGTTTGTTGATGATGGAGGCCATGTTTTCTGTGCAGCTGTAACTAATTTTTAGGTTGTTCTTATTGAAGATGCTGTGAAATCTGTGGGTTTTTGGAAAATGCTTGCTGATTAGCTTGCGGAATGTGCAGCCGATGTTAGTGCGGATGTTCTGGTTATATGGAGGGTTGTACCAAATGATGTTTCGTTGTCTACTTTAAAATCAATGTAATTCGGAATGTGATTCAGTTATAGTCTGTCTGACGAGTACCTTCGCACGAAACTCAGAGTAACAGAGAATCGGTCTTTTCCTTTTCTGTATTTCTGCTATCAACGCTCTGTACTTTGTACATAGAGCACCATATGGTGGTGAAGACAGCACCCTCTATGTGATATAAATATATATATATATATATAATGCGTGTGTCTAATAACCAAGGATTCCAAACAATTAATAAACAAGATCACAATTGTTAACTTTCAAAACCAATCATGATGTTTGATGAACAAAACAGCAGCACTTTATAGCAAAATACTTCAAGTGATGAAATTTGCAATCAGGTGAATTGGGTCCATTTTTCTATTGATGCCTCATGAAAGCAATTCTTTGGGATTCAGAAACGAACACAAACTACGCCAACGGAGTTGACAAAAGGGAAGACTCTGCCACTGGCTATAACTTGGAATATATAATTCATTACTGCAGGGGGGCACAGAATCCAATTTCACAAGTCCAGGGAAGACTTTACCCCCCGAGGCCCCCCTTGGCTACGGGTCTGCATTCTATCCCACAAATATGTCGTTCTGATGCTCGAAAAGGTAAAACAATGTGATTGATGGCATTTGTTACTGTACAAAGGCAGTCTTCATCATTTTCAGCTCATTTCATTTCAAATCTTACAGTTCCTCTGAATAAGATATCTCTTGTCTTGCCTAATCCACGAACTCTATCCCACAAATCATCATTCGTCCCTAGAACATGCAACTTATGGAACCTCTTGCCTTCTTCTTGCTTTCCTGAATCTTACAACTTGCCATCTTTCAAATCTAAGATCAATAAACTTGATCTGACCTCTCTCTCCTCTTAGCTTTTCGCTTTCTTCTTTCTTCCATGGTTGAGGTTTTTATAGGCCACCATGGTCTTTCCCCAACATATCTCACTAAAAAAAAAAATTTAGAAACAGACTTACATACGATGACTAACAATTGCAGACACGCACTCTGGTAACATAAATGGATAACACACACATGGGAGATATTGCAGGAAGAGGAAATTCCTAGGGAGTCTCGGTTGGTAAACGAATCGTGGAGAGCTCATCCATTCTCAATGTGGTTTCAACTGTTATTTAGTCCTCTTCCGAGTGACCAGATCAATACACACCTCGTCAAATTCAACATTGATCGTTCCCTAACTGAAAAGGTTTTCTAGAGACACTACAATTACAGCTCGAGAAGCAGGCACATACGAATGCCCTGAAAGTCGAGTGCCGAAGCGTTGCGGTAAACTGTCGGGACCATTACAGAGGAGCTGTGAGCTCGAATCCTGGACGGCTTACAATTGAAACATTATCGGTGAGGAAGGCAACGGGAAGTCTCCTCGTAAAGTCCATTCGGATGCTTAGAGTTCCAATGTATTCAATATTTAGATTAAAGAGCTGTATCAAGAAATGTTTGGCATGAATAAAGTTCCCTTTTTCCTGATCTTGCCCTAGACAACATGAAAATCATATTAAGGTACAAACAGAACTCGGCTTGAATTCAGTTGGAATGTTTTCAAGTATTAAGTATTCAGGGCTGCAAGATTTGTCGCATTTCTTTACATTTATGGCTTTGTTCTCTCCTTCTTTGCTTCGACTCTTGCTCGTAATCTTTCTATTTCTGATATTTCGTGCCTTTCCTTTCTCTGTGAAGCCTGCATACCTTTTTCTTTTCTCCATTGCTTTCCTCTTTCATCTCTTCGCTCAGCTGTTTCTCTCGAAAGGCCGCTCTCGAAAGTTCACTCTCAAAAGTTCATCTTATCATTATGTATTCAATATCCAAAACTGAGGTTTGGTTTGTCGCAAAGCAGTTCTAGTCTTATCGTGAAAGTCTAACAAAAAAGTGCAACCATTATGATGCATGGCGTATAATTTGTTATGGCAATGGTAGTATTTGTTTTAACGGACTCAGGAATGCAACAAAAACATAACAATATTTAACAGCCACAGTCACGAACTGCAAGCACGCTTTACAGAAAAGTGTCCTTTTGAAAACTGTAGGGAGAATGTTTGGAGACGATGTGTTGGATTTGAATTGAAACAAGTTATATATGACAAATGAACCAAACTCGTGAACGATGCCAGGCCCTTATGAAGTAGGCAAACAGATCTTCATTGCTAGGGATAATTTGCTGTTTATATCTCCCTCTTAACTCATTTCAACATTTTATACAAAACGTTTCTAGCAGAAGGCACCTGCTTGAATTCTTATGAGCACTATGACAGGTGGTATCCAGGCACTATTACAGACGGGGGGGGCGCGATGGAGTTTTCATTTACTGTAAAATCAAGAGTCTGCGTAAATCTATCAAAGCACGCTGATCACTAATCAGTGCAATCAAGAAAGGGCGATGTATGCGTCTTCACCTAAAGTACTCAAACATGCCAGTCCACTGGTCGTGAAGTACAATGGCTGGTCCTGGCTACGGCGTTATAGCCTACACTTGACATTGTGTATGTACAATGGGGGATTCCATCACCACACTAGCCAAGAATCAAGTACGACTGACAAAAAAGAGCAATAGTCGACTTAAAAAATTTAATTTCTATTTCTTCTATAGGCAGACGACTCCCACAAATTGGGTTCGCTGGAGAAGGCTATCGTGATTCAAGTGCACACCTTAATAATAGATTAGCTTCGGTTTTATGGTCGGATGTCATTCCTGCCACCAGCCTCTTCTAGTCATCTTTACGACACGCTGGTCATGTTCTACCCGGGACCCACAGAGCCCTACTGAAATCCAACTTCCGCAAGATATCAACATCTCTCGCTTTGGTTTCTAATAAGCTCAAAATTCAGTTCTCAAGAACAAAAATAGCATTTATTATCAACAGCTTAAGTTTCGTTAAAAGCTGAAGGGGATGCATTGAGTGGCACACTTACCTATCAGTAAATGGTTACAATGATATTGAATGACTCGACTTTTGACATCCATCGCTGTTAACCCAACCCTTCATACATCCTTATTGGAAGTTGAAATGACACACGAGCAAAGATCAGCAGCGTTAAAAGCCACTTATGACAATTTTGAAATTTCTGGAGATGCAGAAGGACCAATCGTCAAATTCTCAATAGGAAGTTGTGCTGAATCGAACCTGGAAGAAAATATGTGAGAGACAGTCACAAGGGGGTGAGGATTGGAGATATCAGCGAGATAATTGGAGTGAAGATATTGGAACAGCAGGTCAAAGAAAGAAGAGGAAGAGTACGCTAATGAAAGCTGGACTGTACATTAAAGAATACTTAGTACCATCAGCTTATTCATACTTGCTGATTCATATTACCACCTTTGAAGATACGTCCACTTTGTCACACCTTTGTATCCATGCGCCTCCCTTCTAACGTGATTTTGCTGCTGCTACGCATGTACACACACAAACATACAAAAAACACACTACACACACACACACACACACACACACACACACACACACACACACACACACACACACACACACCATCCTCACGAACGGCTCGACCAAGGAGGCAACCACATGCTGGAGCCTCTGTTGTCCAACGTGAATTTGACAAAGAAATTAGATTGAAAGACTAATCAGCATAACTAATTAAGTTAGAATTTGACACTCTTGTAAATCAATCATGCATTGTCGTTACTGAAGAATACGTACTCGTAAACAATCAATTATACGCTGTTGAGTCATTTTATTATGTTTTTTTATGTTATGTCATTTTATGTTACGTTATGTTATGTTATGTTCTGTTCTGTTATATGTTATGTTATGTTATGTTATGTTGTCTTATGTTATGTTATGTTCTGTTGTGTCATATTATGGTCTATCGAACTGTGTCACATTCTATACCTCATTATCTTACGCTATTTTGCAAATAGCTTTCAGTCAAGTCTCTATGTAACACAAGCGATGTCAGCTGTATTGAAAATCAAGAATGCTGGTCGAACCGAAGGATATCCCCTTAGCTATTGACGACCTGCTCTCTTGAGAAGTCTTTATAACCCATCTGCCATCTTGCACTAAGCTAAATCGATTGAGGTAAGCTGAAGTAATAGATAAGGGAATCACTCATGCAAAACAGAATTGCATTAAGTCTTATGAAGATTAAGGAGAAGTCATAAAAGAGAACATGCGGATTACGGATGAAAACGCGAAAATCTATGGCTAATCATCAGACTTTTGAAGTGCATGAGTCATGAATGATGCATACAAATGGGGAACAGCGGAAGGAGAAGAGAGTGACTCAAAGCAGAAAAAACACTTTGACCTTTTTCAATGACACTTCAATGGCAATTGTAAATAATTGCAGGACTCGTATGAACACGCCAGCAGCTACTTATGCAAGACAAAAGTCTTTCCGTAGATGAAAGTAGCATGAGTATAACAATAAGGATGCGGAGGCATGAGAGGGAAATGCAGTTTCAGGTGCTGTATAGCAATGAGATCGAGGAAGGCAGTGCAAATAGCAAACGATATCGAGGCTCGGAACGGTGCTGATTCCAAC
Source organism: Pseudorhiza aurosa (assembly GCA_964026355.1). NCBI lineage: Eukaryota > Metazoa > Cnidaria > Scyphozoa > Rhizostomeae > Lychnorhizidae > Pseudorhiza > Pseudorhiza aurosa. The sequence goes on along the minus strand of OZ032127.1, from coordinate 4,190,155 downwards.
CTCTCCAGTGTTGTTCGGGCCCGAACCTCCTTTTGATACTGCACAGCAGCGCACGTACTGTAGATATCGTGCAGAAGTCTTTTATTTGCGTAGCGTGCACTTCTGTTTCATGCGTGATGTTTCGTTAATATTGGCTTCTATTTGTAGAAGAAAAAGACCTTTGTATAGGCGTGCATGTTAGAAACACGATCAACTCTGTCTAATTCGAACCCTCTGGGAGGTCGCAAAAATGTTCGAAATACAAAAAGTTTTAATTACAGAGATTCGAATTGTAGAGGTTTTTATGTAAGGAGATGTTGAAGGGACCAGAAAATTTTGTTCGAATTAGCAACATTTCGAATTGCACGAGTTCGAATTAGGCAGAGTTCACTGTATCTAATCTATTGTCGTAACTATTGCATTGTTCGTGTATCTTTATTTAAGAGAGAATTAAGATTGGACTAGGAGCGTATCCGGGTCGGAATAAATATTATGAAATACTCATCACTAATCTTTGAACTCTGTTTTACCGTTCTAACGTCAAGACCAGATAGGGGAACCGTTATTTATAGCGGTCCCAACAAGTGGTACATCCACTGCATAATAGGCTACCCCGTGGCATAGATCAAGAGACTAAGGTCTGACGTATCAGGGTAGAAAAGGGCAGCTTTGGGTAAGGTGGGGAAGCATTGCATCGATAGCAAAGCACTGCATGAGCTTCAATGCACAACACAAGGATAGCATGGGATAAGATGGAGTAAGGAACAATAGGACATCGTGTATCAAAGCCTTCCTAATATCACTTTTAAGCTGAAAGCAGATATTAAATCTATGTTGCAGCTGATAAATATTGGCTCGAATTTTAGTTTGTTTTGCGATCATATGCTAACAAATTTACCATCAAAATAAGCTTTTGCTTCAGCTCATTTTCCAGCTGAATTCAACGCAATGACCCGGTACATACTTTCGACTATACAGACGTCACCAATGATATCGAAGGGGAGCTCATGTTGAAGAAGAAGGTCAAACGTAGAAGTGCAGGTGATAAAATTTTGCAAGAATTGCGCCCGACTTGAGACCTGCTTCAGGAGCAGAATGAATAGGAAGAATCTTCCTTGACACTGTACAGAATCACAGAATTTGAAAGGCTACTGCCAGATACTGTCACCTCGTTGGCTAACGATTTAGTAAAAGTTGAAACCTTATTGAATGTGGTGGAAACCGCATTGAGGATGGTTAAAACCCTATTGAAGATGGCGGAAACTTTATTTAAGATGGCTGAAACCTTATTGAAGATGGTTAAAACCTCATTGAAGATGTTTGAAACCTTATTTAAGATGGTTGAAGCCTTATGGAAGATGGTTGCAACCGTATTGAAGATGGCATGCCCCTTCCGCAGTTAGTTTATCGTCTTGGACAACGTCTCAGTAGCTTATCCTCCACCCCACGTCTGACGTCATTGCTATCCACTGCATGTTACTACAAGGATGTATCTGCAATTTATCATTGCATACAGGCAATGTTTCAGTAGGGATTTGATAGGTCGAGTCATTGCTATCCACTGTATGTTACTACAAGGATGTATCTGCAATTTATCATTGCATACAGGTAATGTTTCAGTAGGGATTTGATAGGTCGAGTCATTGCTATCCACTGTATGTTACTACAAGGATGTATCTGCGATTTATCATTGCATACAGGCAATGTTTCAGTAGGGATTTGATAGGTCGGGGAGTTTGAAATTGAAACTGAAATTCTCCCACACTTTGGTCAGACTTTTTTTGTATTGTGTTGCTTCGCACCATTCAGATAATTTATCATGAATTTCAAAGGTATCACTTTCAGGGTTGGATTTAACTTCTTTAAAGGCAACTTTTTTTGGCATGTGCGTGATAATAAATCGGTTTAAATTAGCATGCATTCACAATAACTTTCGCTGGTTGCGGCGAGAGGCCCACACTAATCCGAGTCAAAGGCGTTTTGTTCATACCTCGTTTCAGGTGCAGCTTTTGAAAGTGAGGACGAACCGACCACGTGGCGTATTGTTAACAAGCGATCAGGTCTGCATTTTGATCGATCGTATGATTGAATACCATCAACTGGACCTGCCATGAGTAGATCATTTCAGAGTTACTCCCTGGCTCGACTGCCAGCTGCACCTCAGCCAGATCACAAGGGCGTGAAGGAAAGAGAGAAGCAGGCTGTCAGGAGAAAATGGAGAACTTAGCATGGAAGAAAGTCTCGCTGACTTCAGTCGTTCTTATTGGCGCAGCATGGCCTATCTTGGTTCAGTGGTGGTTGGGACTGCCCTGGTATGCATTTCCACTATTACTTTGTCTGTTGGATGCTCTATCGTTTGTAGTCCTACTGGTTCTGTGGAATAACCTATCGGTTTATCAAAAGGAGAAAAGCAGGATCGGAGATTTCATAGAATTCAAGGACGATGAACTCCGTAAGAAGTACGAGGGACGCTTCATTCCTGTACAAGTTCTCTATGAATCCTACGCCGACGATAAACTTTGTTTCAAGATTGACACATTGAAAGCGTTAGAATCGCGAGAGAAATATTCAACCAACCGCCTCATGTGGTGGCATGTGAAATTTTTCTTCTGCAATTTCATACCAGAAATGCTGTTTCACACAAAGGTTCAAGACATCGACCAAGTCAGAGATCATTACGACCGAGGCAATGATTTTTACGAAAATTTCTTAGGACCTATGATGATTTATACATCAGGTATAATGCAGAAACCAACTGATTCCCTCGAAGAAATGCAGGAGAACAAGTTGGCGAGAGTGTGCGAGAAACTCCAATTGAACGAAAAAGATACACTACTTGACATCGGTTGCGGATGGGGCACGTTGTTGAATTACGCCGTTGAAACACACAACGTGCGAGGCGTTGGAGTGACTTTGGCGAAAAACCAAATCCAATGGGCAGAGGAAACATCAGAGACGAAGGGAATTTCAGATGGAGCTTCCTTTTTGTGCTTGGACTACCGCGACATACCAAAGACGAAGTACAGCAAGATTTCCTGCCTCGAAATGGCTGAGCATGTTGGTGTGAAGAATTTCGGCAACTTCATGAGCCAGGTCTACGAAATGATTGATGATGATGGTTTGTTCTTCCTTCAAATAGCAGGCTTGAGAAGAGCATGGCAGTGGGAAGATTTCATCTGGGGTTTGTTTATGGATAAATACATTTTCCCGGGAGCTGATGCCAGCTGTCCCCTGGGATTTGTGATCGCGCATTTGGAAGCGGCAGGATTCGAGATTCAGTCCACCGATACAATCGGCATCCACTATTCCCACACTATTAAACAGTGGTACAATAACTGGATCAAGAGCGAAGCTAAAAGCAAGATGGAAGCCAAGTATGGCCAGCGACTGTACAGAATCTGGGAGATTTTCCTTGCGTGGTCAACCATCATTGCAAGGCAGGGAAACTCCACTTGTTTTCAGATAGTTTGCCACAAGAATTTAAACAGATTCAACCGTAATAGGTTTATTATGCATCAACCTAAAAACTCCATCTTTGGGTAAGATTTCGTCAGCTTGCTTTACTTCTACTTACTCTGACCGAAAAGTTGATTTTTTCAGAGTATGGATAGTAGGAAGACTTAAATCAATTTATGATTGTAGAATTGAAGGTTTTTCTTCCATCACACTCAAACCTAAAAAAGTGGTGAAAAACTTTTACAAAGATGATTTTTTTTATTCCAAGATCTATGTTATAATTTTGGAAATTTTATCTGCCACGATTCATATTTTACATACTTTGTTGCGTGTAGGGACAGACGTTGAAATCATCAGCTTTTGTTGGTGCATGTATGTCATTTTTATCCTTCAACATTGTGGAAGAAATTTGCAAAGATTGAGTGATGAATGCTGAATAATTTTGGGCATAATCTAGCAAAGCCAATCCCATAGTGAACAGGCAATCAATCACAGCAGTTTTGTGCTTTATGAAATCCTAGTTTTTACTGAATTGTCAATCATTCCTTTTATATTCTCCCTTTCCAATTGTTTCCTTCTTCCTTTCTAAGGAATAGCTCCATCGTATGTTATCTTAAATATTTTTTTCTCTTCATTAAGTATGATTAAATGTTATTAAATGCAGAAAGGAAAGCTTTTTACAGAACTTGATAAATCGCCTGTGTCTGGGACATCTGTTGTGCTGTGAACAGCAAGTTTACAAAACCAAATCTGGTGAAATGCTGTTCATAAAGCAACAGGTGCCTGTTGATTCTTTTAGTTCTACAATGTAAGAACTTTGAATCGTGAGATTGTGTAAAGCTGTAGGATTTCTCATCAAAGTGTGGGTGGTTGCAATTTCCCTAGTGAAGTTACTGGCAAAAATACATTGCAGTTGAGCTAGCTTTGGCTTAGTCACTGCTTGCTGTCTTCACTCGCTGTCTTCATTTGCTGTCAATGCACATGCTTGGATTGGTGCAAGATAGATATTTTCGCTGTACCTCCATCTAGTCGTGATTTTTTGATTAAGTTCCCAATAGTTTTATTTATGTGGCACTTCAGTAATTCTGACGGACTGTCAATTTCCTTATGTTCCATGATTTACACACTTGCATCCAGAGCGGAGTTTTTTGATAGGAGTTCCCATACCTGAAAGTGTACAACTCTTTGTTCATAAACCATTATTGTTTTATGGCACTTGATTAAAATACTTAATGTAGTTCTATGATAGATCAAGTTTGTGTTCTTAGATTGTTCAGCATTAAACTGCTGCTTAAATCAAGGCATTGATGATGCAAAATTTATCACATTAATATTGTTTTCTTGGAAAACTATGAAATAGGGTTGTTAGCAAGTCGCAAGTCGTAGAAAGAATTGTTTATGGAGCATTCATTCGGCATCCAGATTAATCCTTGTTACGTAGGATGGACTTTTTGTATTGCTGCAATTAAAAATGCTTGTTTTATTGTGGTACTTATAAATAACTCTGGAATCAAACTGCTCTTCATAACTTGTTTATGAAAGCTTCCCAGGACTGGACTGGTTGCCAACTTTCCATCGTGTGTTTTCGTCCCCTCTGTGCAATCACAAGCAGGTCTTGTGTAGACTCCGCATTTGTCCATTTACCTTCTGATGTTTGAGAAATTTACATTATTGGACGTGGATATGGACAGGTCTACTGGCCACCCCATCACCTTTTGGAGGAAAGAAAGGCAACCGCAGTCTGATTGGATCTTGATTTCAGAGTCTAGAAAACCTTACTAACATGGATCTTACATTGAAAATGCTTTCTTTGATTCATGACGTGTACTGCACAGACAGTCATGGCAAACTGTTGATTAGAGACATCATTAAATGTGTTGTTTTTGACGCTGGTTATTTGGCTAGTTACCTAGGCCATCAGTTCGCTTTTTGTTTCGCTTCCCTCCCTAAGTTATTCTAAGCTGTATCGTTTGCCATCGTAAACCCAGGGTTTTCGTCCGTGTAATTGTTTTCTGTACTAAGGATGGTTTCTGATGAAAATTAACTTAAATGTTCTGAGTGGTGTAACGTTCACAGCACTGTGATCATTCATTGTATCGTTATTACTTTTTAATCATCGTAACCGGTTATAATAATTATTATTATTATCAGTATCGTTTTTATCTGTTATTTGAGCTATTGTTATGGAAAATGAACCCATTTCTGTATCACGTGTATTCTTAAAGCTGATTCGACCTTTTCTTGACGATTTTTTTCAACATGTAAACTCCAATCGTGACGACTTCAATTGAGACTTGACAGGTGCAATGGGACGGACCACGTGTCGATTTATTGATTGAAAATTCGCGAATCTTGGAACGTCACCAGGGTAATGGACAAAGAGATGGGAAGCGTATTCTCGTCCCTCGTGTTGGAATGAATTGTGGTTGACGTCGATTGGTGCGGGCCAGTTCACATCACGATTATTTTAAGCTTATCGCAAGATACCTTGAAAGTAGCACTATAATCGCCCCGAGAGCTGCTCATGTGACAGATCTGATTAACTGTTTCGTCATTTCGTTGCGTTGGTTTGGCCGATATTCCACCTCGCCTCTTAGCCTCTCTCGTCCTTTGTTGGGGCTTGTTGTCGGTTACCAGAGTATTCCCATCAAGCAGAAATGAAAAGACAAACAAATGACTGCGGAAAACGAAGCTTCCGTAAGGCCATAATTGCCCGAAGCTTTCTTTCGCCCGAAATGTAAATCAATGCTTCTCGATTTAAGATACCTCGACGACAAGACAATGCTAGTCAAATTCGCGGTGAAATACAAGCCTGTGCTTGCATAATGTTAGCGTGTGTGATGTAACAAAGGTCCTGGTAAGCTTAGCTAGCGTGACTGAAAATCATTCAAGCAAAGTTCACACAGTTGGGCAAGAAATTAATGAATTCATATAACCGGAGGATGCTAGCCAAGCCATTCGACATCAAAATGGTCGCCTTATTGTGCACATCAACTAGCTCTTCGAAGAAATTTGAAATGAACAAACATCAAATAAATCAAACGGCAATTAGGCCTATCACTCATCCCTATAACATGCAATTTATGGAACGTTTTGACTTCTTCTTTATTTCCTGAATCTTACAATTTGCCATTTTCAAGTCTAAGATCTATCAACTTGATCTGATCTCATTCCTTTTTGGGGGCTTTGTGTAGGCCACCGTGCCCTTTCCTTAACATAATTCGCCAAAGAAATCATCAAGTGGATGAATAATCATCGCCAATATCTCTCTCAGGGTCTCTCTCCCCTCTAGTTGAACATGTTCAAAGTCTCCAAATGTTATTGTCATCAATGGGATCAAAGGTCTCTGAGAATCATGAACTACTTTCAAAGTCGCACTAAGCTATTTAAATGTTTTCGTTTCAATTCTACTTTGGTGCTTTACCGTACTTTGGATTTCTACCAGTAATGAACACTTGTATCATAATTCTTGATATCAATAAGATCAAATAACTACACTTAAAGGGAAAAAACAGCCCCGTAAAAGAATCTGAATTACAAAAATGGATTCATTTTCGCAAACCAAAATGTTAGTCAAGGCTGAGAACCTGCCACAAGCAGTTCACAGTAGATTCTCAACAGTCTGTCACGGGAAGTCACTAATGTCAGGTACCTTTGCGAATCGAGCAGCCATGCAAACAATCCATCAAATCAGTCAATCAACATATTAATGAGAATGGATGCCATTTTGACCTTTGAAACTGCACGCAATGGTTTCGAATTCGCTTAAAACAAACACTCATCACGCAAACATGGAAGATCTAGGAAAGGAGAAACTATTGTCAAGGAGATAAAGCGAGCCGCATGTGGCCCTTAGCCAGGTTTTTTGCGGCTCTTTAAAGGCCAGCATCAACTATCATTTTCAAAAAATACTTAAACAATAATTGCTTCTCAATTTTCATGAGGCAATAATGACCAGGAATTTCCAAAAAGTGCTGAAATTCGCCTGATGCCTCTTCAGTGAATGCTAGTTTACCAGGGGCCTTCCATTCGCTTTATAGCATAATAATTAAATAATTAAAAATGAAGCTGATATATACTATCATTTAAAATATACATATGATTTTAGTGCATGTGAGCCACGTGTCTCGTGTGGCTCTTTGCAGCAGCACATGGAAAATTGTGGCTTTTGGTCTCTGACGGGTTGGCCACCCCTGATTTAGATCATTATAAGATCATGTACGTCAATACTAACAAGGAACTAACTATACCTTTATAAGAAGTGATTTTAACGCATATTAAAAGAAAGGGGAGTGATGTAGAGTGATGTAGAGTGTATTAGAAAGGGTTAGAGATATTTAAGTGTAAGAAATTAAATAGATATTTAGAGTCAACGCAAACAGAGTTGTGTTTCTTGAGAGAATTTCTGCACTTGGTAAACGATCCTTGTACCAGCGAGATTGGAGATTATTCTCAACAGCAATCTTCGTCTAAACAAAGCGCAAGCATCGGACGAAATTCCACTGCATATGATGAAATTGTGTGATGTTTCACCAGCAATAACTTGCAAAGCCATTGCGTGTGATGAATTTGGTGGCTGCAGAATCGAGGTGAGTGAAAGTAAAGTCCCACTCTCAACGAGCTTCGGAAGCACCTTGTCAGAGAGGTACCACCCCTAAGCCAAACTATCTTCACAGTGGTCACGATTTTAAACTCTCTGAAAAGTCACGACTAGGAAGTCACTGTGAAACTCCATGTCTACCGCCCAGCAGTAGTTAGCCAGCTCCTCTACGCTTCTGAAACTTTGACTTTATATGCAAGACACACGAGGAAACTTGAAGCCTTTCATCAATGCTATCTCAGAAAGGTCATAAGCATCAGCTGGCAGAGTTTTACTCCCAACCTTGAAATGAAGTGAAAAAGCCAACAATAATTCTATCGATGCAAAGTTGTGCAAAAGGCAACTTAAATTTTCAGGAAATGCTAGCCGAATCGAAAAATGTCGACTCCCTAAACAGCTGTTTTATGGAGATCAGTACCTGGAAGGCCATCCCATTGGAAGATCAAAAAAGAGATACAGGGATTAACTCAAAGTGTCTATGAATAAATTTGAAAACGACGACCTTGAAATCGCACTGAGTGCAGATCCCGTTGTTACGCAGGAGTCAAAAGGGCTACGGAGATCAGAGGGATAAGCTTGTAGGGGAAGACGAGGAGACGAAAGAATCCCAGTGATGCGGAAGACAGAGGCCACAACTGCGCTGTCTACGAAGTAAAATGTGTTAGTGTGGTGTGGCTCGCTGTCCGCCTCCGTAGCTCCCATCCGCAGTAACTGGCAGTCGATAATCATAGCCCAAAAGGGCAAGACCTTCAACAGCAACACCAGTCTAAAGCATGGCACATTGAGTTAGGGTGGCCAATTCCCTTCTCCGCCGTCCCTCCCTCCAGCTACACGCCGGGTACCTATCTAAAGCTGGGAGGACAGAAGTGGACGAAGAGAAGCGAGCACGGGTGTGCCTCGGGCCGGGGAATCGCCCGCAAAGTAGGCATGCGGCAACCACTGCAAACTGCCCTCTTGATTGAGGTTTCTTGCCCAAATGCGGAAGCGGCTATGTATCTAACAGGTCTAAAAAATGACTCAACCCTGAAGACAATTTGTTGCCGTATTCTGCCAATATTTCCATCGTAAGTACGTATCGTAACTGCATCTTTAGCGCTGTGAATATTAATCGCGCATGAAAAACATCTTTAGCGAAGTTTGGTGAGAGTGTTTTTCGGAGGAGTTGGGTGTACGTACGTGGGGTAAATACAGGCACGAAGCCAAGTTTTCAACGAGTTGAAAAACACAACAAGTTGCCAAGCCAGGTCAAAAAAGAAGTTTCCTGTTTATCTGTTAAATACAAGCGTATGTTGCCAGCAAGTAGGAGTGCGGACCAAAGTGAGATTTTTGCCAGTGATACGTCGTTGCTTACGGAAGTTCAATAGTATCGATTGCAATAATCAATTCATTTACAGCTGACTCAATAATGCCTGATTAAAGCCAATATTTACTAAAAGTTTGATTAATCTGCTTCTGATTTTAAATATTAATTAGGTATCTTCATAATTGTAATACTTATTGTTAACAATATGATGCTGCAACATAGGGCATTGATTATGACTTAGAGTTGATTAATCGATGTTCTCATAACTGGAGGATGCCTTTCATCCCGATGTTTTCCAAAAGCAAGCTGTTGAGTTGATACTTTCAACGAAAAAGAACGGAAACGACCATCCGACTATCCTCATAGATAAAACGCCTGTGAAGAAACCTGTAGGGTTCATCTTTGGCCCCCAAACTCTCCTTCTACCCCCACGTCAAAGTAGCTGTCTTTAAAGCACGAAGAGGATTCGGTTTGCTGAAGCTCTCTCTAAGACATCTCCCCAGGCATCTTCTTGCCACATTTTTTAAGTTCGTTCCAATTGTTTTTTTACCATATTCCGGTATAGTTATGTTAACTTTTTTTTTTCAGTGGGTTATGTTGAGGAAAGGCTAAGCCCCAACATAGGAAGAAAGAAGAAAGCGAGCAGCTAAGAGGATAGAGAGATAAGATCAAGTCTATTGATCTTAGATTTGAAAGATGGCAAGTTGTAGGACTCAGGAAAGCAAGAAGAAGGCAAGACAATTTGGTCGTAAAATGGGCCTAAAAAATTTAATGGAAAAGTTGGAGTCCGTGCAGTATTCTGTATTAGCTGTAACAGGTGCGTGGCGAGGAAATTGACCAGAAAAATTGCTTATTTTTAGTGAGTTATGTCGAGGAAAGGCTGTGGTGACCTATACAAAGCCCCCAAAAAGGGAGAAAGAAGAAATGAAAGGCTAAGATGAGAGAAAGATAAGATCAAAAGTTCATTGATCTTGGATTGGAACGATGGCAAGTTCTAATATTCAGGAAAGCAAGAAGAAGGCAAGACGTTCCATAAATGCAGAGCTTAACTGGAGAATAAATGAATTCCCGAAGGTGGTGTAGACGACTTTTTATTGTCCTACAAAAAATTGTGAACAATCTAACTCCTTTATATATAGCAGAGTTTATCCCACCTTTCCAGCAAGCAGAATGTACGGAAAACGCAAATCGTTTTTTTATTTCCACTGTATGTTTCCATGGAATAAACGTGCACCAGAAGTGAGACTTACACCATCTCCCGTCGTCTTTAAAAAGGTAATTTCATCAGTTATCCGCCCCCCCCCCCTGCAAGATCTGTTTTTGGAATTCATGAACAAGTAGGCTTATTCCACCTTGTGCAATTTAGAATGGGACTTAGAAAGTTGCAATTTCGCAAATTCAAGCATAATTTTAGAAACACTGCGAATCCAATGTGCCCTCCAAACTACAGTGTTGAGGATACAGAACAAATTTTGTTGCATTGCTATTCCTATACGCTTCAACTTGGAAACCTTGCTGAAATTCATGCATTTCTACGACGAATTTGGCAAACCAATCCTTCAATTAAGGTTCTAACGCAGCTCTTACTGTATGGTGACAAAAATGTGTCCAATAATGTCAACACGAACATACTCCAGCTAACATTGCAATTCGTTAATAAAATTGGTCCGTAATGTATTTATATAACTATGTACTCTTGTTCTCTCCCAAAGAAGATGTCCCATGTGATCAATCTGTTTTGTTAGTGATACTTTTGCTCTTGGATGGCATCTTTTCATGCAGCTTTGCGAATTTCTCCTTAATACCGTAATCTCCTTTCCACGCTAAGGATTCCTACTTGATCTCCACTGCATTCTGGGTTTCTCCATTCCCTTTTTGGGTAGCTATTTGTTGTTCCCTTTGGTGCCTCTAGTTAAGCTCGTTGTTCGCTAATGCTCTGGCAATCCTCAAAGCCACTAAGAAGGGATCAGGCCGAAGATGCGTACAAATCAAGTACCACTGACTCGCGAAGAAATGAGCAAGTTGTCACAAAACAGAGACCTGTGGAAAGAGATCGTGTGCGAAGCGAAGAACACAATGACTCCAGCAACACCAGCTGACTAATGATGATGAATGATCATATTCACTCGAAATGCATAAATTCTAAAAAATCAAACGCTGAACGAATTAGCGGAAGCTAATAACTGCAAGAAGTGTTGCTAGAAGAATATGACCACTCAACACCTTGTACGCGTAGCTGGAGACATACTTTGCCTCCCAGATCACTGACATGTAAAAGATGGGAGCCATGAGATGGGAGCCAATAGGATGGAATCGAAAGAGAGGCCAAAATAACATGGCGGAGAACGTTTCAGCAAGGTCCGAAGACAATTGGCACGCCGTTGAACGGGTTACAGAACGCTGCAGCTGACGGAAGCCGGTGGCGAACGCGCGATGCCCATGTGCTAACCTGCACTGGAGGACCCAAGGTCTAATATCTACGAAGATTTTCGTACAATTATACTGTTATAAAGGTTTAAGAGAATTTTGAGTCAGGCATCGAGTGCTTTCGAACATTTACGTAATTTGATAAGAAGCGATGAAAGTGCTTTGAATCGTTCCTGACGAGAATCGCACAACTATCCACATAATTACTAAGCAACTACAAAAATCCATAAAAAATGTCAACATTTCCAAAACTTATCTACGCATTGTTGCCAGTTTTGAACAGGTGCAGGACGGAATAGATAAGCTAGGTATCTAGATAAACCCTGGCTCTTTGAAGTTTTTGACGCGAACAACCACAACTGTCAATATGAAATTGGAAATTTATTTTGAAAAAACAAATACTGGAACATAACAGCATCAATAAGCAAAGTATCTAGGTAGCACTGGTCTGTTTGATGTTTTGATGATTCGATTGCCGAAAAGGAAATCGGAAATTCTTTGTCAAAAGTACAAGCATTATTAAAAATTCTTTTTCCTACCAAAGGTTGATGATTGCTAAAAACAGACACCAATCCAGTAGTACCCAAGGAGATCGTGAAACTCTTTCAAAACAGCAAAAAGCTGAATGGATGTGGTAAACTTGTCTTGCAAAAACAGCAAAAATAGAATGGATATGGTGAACATTTCTTTTTTAAGGACAGCAAAGATTTTCGGATGCTCTTGAAGTTTGGCATATGGAGTCTAGGTCTCCTACAAGCATAAGAATAATGCAGTTAAGGGTTGAAAGAAGGTGGGAGGGTGAAAACAAAAGAGAAGATGCAGGTTGAAAAGGCCTAGTCGTTGGATGTGCTGGAAAAGAGAGTATCGGAGCATGGTAAAAGAAAGTTGAAAAGAGTATAGAAAAGTTTGATTGGGAAATTTTCAAGTAGCAGAGGGAGCAATAATAATAAGAATGATATGAAGCCGAAGAAAATAAAGCCAGTAAAGGGAAACATTTTTTTATCACAACACGAGTAATACCTAATGAAAAATGAGAGCCTGAAAAATTGTAAAAGCAATAAGAATTGAGCTAAAAGGAATTAGAAAATTTTTTCGGAAATTTTTTCGGAAAATCGCATGAAGATAGAAAATGAAAAAGGCACAGCAAGAAAGCAACAGAAGATGGAAGAAGTGACGAAAATGTGAGAAAAAATGCGTCGAGGTAAAGCTGATAAAGGAAGGAAATTTCGAAGGAAAATGGCCACAAGAAAAACATTCGGTAATGAGAAGATAGAGAAGGGAGAGTCCTGCACATAAGAGACAAAGCAAATTTACGGAGATAAGTAAAGCTAAAGAGTACAGATTAGCTAGTTAATTATACGCTGAACAGATCGAGCGGCTCGGGGAGACAGTCCAATTGGAGTGTTGATTACCTTGTTAGCAAAGAGGTTTTGCCATTCAGTGGTTTTAGGATAAAAGGGCGATTGAAGACAGTCAATTCACCTGAGTCTGCTTAATTATAAGATACTAAAAATTGCAGTACACTGATTGAAGTTGGACAATAAGGCTTTTAACATTGTGTAATTCACAGAAAGCCATCTCTTGGCAGCTGCTTAACGCTGTCTTCATAGCATCAACGAGTCACTGCTTACCTATCATCTCTCGCTTACCTAACTAAGAATCTCCCATTAGGTGTCAGGATAGCTCACTGGTAAGATGACAATGCAGAAAGTGTCCCTGGGTATCGACCGCCAAAGGTGATCTCGACTCATTTGACGACCAAAACACATTTGAGGGAAAGACTCGATGAAAAAATGGTAAGATTCTTGAGCATTGATCCTATGGTCAGTGGTTCGATTCCCACCTCAGCTAAACTTTCACTTAGAGTGAATAGAGTCGCCAGCTCTCTGTAATTCCAGGCGTAGGAATCACGAGGTGGGGTCACATCGAGATGAAGGACCTGGACACTGCTCGATAAGCAAAAAAGCTTCTCAGTGTCCAAATGTCTACATTTGACATCTAGGTAGAATCATGAGAAAAAAAAAAGAAAAAAAGAAAGAAGGAATTGAGCAGATATGAACAAGTCAGATATCGGCTCAAGAGAAGGAGTAGAAGATCACCAGTAGCTCTGGCCTGTTGAAAGCCATACTGGTGATCAGAAAGGAGATTGTTTCCTTCAAGGAAGGTGAGGAGTTGTTTAGTGATGATAATGGTCTCCATCGTTTTAGAGATGAGTTGAGTGGTTGCGATGGCACGGTAGTTGATTGGATCAGATTTTTCGCCCTCTTTTGGAAAAGGGAAGATACGAGATGGTTTCCAGGACGTAGGAAACGTACAAAGACTATAGGAAAGCTGCAAAGTTTGTTGAGAATAGGGGCAAGTTCAGGAGCACAGATTTTGAGAACCATAGTTGAAAAGCCATCATGGCCTTTGGATTTAGAGGTGTAAAGTTTGAGGAAGGTTTGTTGGACTTTCGTGTGGAGAACTTAAAAGATGATATTGTGAATTTTGAAGGAGGAAGTGACGTGGTTGGAATCTTTTGTCGTCCAGGTTAGAATTGGAGGTAAGGATTGACGCAAGAAGGCTGGCCTTGGAGAGAGGAGTGCTTGAAGGCGAGCCAGAATTGTTTTCAATGGTGGCAAAGATGATTGGTAAAAGTTTTGGGAGGTAACTCTGGCCATAGACCAAAAGGAGCCAGCATGGCAGGAAACGATTTTATTGTTGATGCGTAGGATAACAGATGATTTAACTTTCTTATGGTTTCATGAGGAAATTTTACGTCACTGGATGAAAGAAGCTTTTGATTGTTGGTTAGAGGTCGCTTCCATTCCTGAATTAGTGGTTTGTATCATACACAGCTTTGGTCCACTGGGAATTAATCCACTTATGGGACTTTCCTCTATATTCATATGTATAAATATGCATATATAATTATGTATTTATGCATATGCATATATTGTATACATGTATGTATCACTTTTATCAATCGCTCTAGTTCTAGTTCTCTAGTTGGAGTACTCTCGGTGATTTTATCACTAGTCTGTTGGAAATATTCACATACGTATTTATATATATATATATATATATATGCGACAGGGGGGGGGGGGTTATGATTCGGAAGGGTACATTCTCTGCCTCTCGTAAAAGACGACTAGTAGATTTTAGTGGCAGGGAAGGCACCCGACTGTTAAAACCATGCTATACAATATCAAAATTAGGCCCATTTCTCCATTGTTTGTTGATAGGTTGTTTCCTCCGCTATCACGTAAATAGATTGCAAATCTAGAAAGAAATCTGAATTTAATTTCTCTACCATTTTTCAAATGTCCAAAACAAAGAGAATAGTTTGTATAAGTGGTCTCTGCAGAAATGTAGTTTTCAATGAAGATACGTCAATCATCTGCTATTGGTAAAAAGTATGGAATACAATATCGAAACTTGGCCCATTGCTCCTTTCCGAAATTCGCAATAATAATACAATGTAAGAGGAAGTGGGATTGCTAAAAAATAAAAGAAACTTGATGGTTATGTCAGGTTACTTTTTCTGTAAATAAGAAGTCCATTTATCTTTAGGCAATGATGATTTTTGCAAGTAAATATCAATTTTTGCTTGATATCCTGGTTAAGAAATGCTTTTACACCCAACGCTCGTAGTTGTTGACAGCAAAGTGTACTGAGAGAGGAGGTTCCCTGAGATAGATTCAAGGCCGTCTACATTCTTATCGAGAATGGGAAGGGAAAGATGGCACGCAAGGTGCCTTTTTGTAGCGTAAAATGCACTTAGGCATGAACCATAATCCATAATTAATAAGATGCGTATGCTTACAGTCAATTGAGAATGATGTGAATAATTCATAAAGATTCCTAGTACATTCCTAGTACGTTTGATTTGAAATTCGCTCGGGCTTAGCAGAATGAAACATTACTTCAAGCTTAAAATCAATTATAGATCACGGTGTCTCCACTGACCACTAGAAATCTACAAAAAAGAACCCAAACAAAATCTTTTGAAACTTTATGTTTTATCAAGCGCTGATTCTTAGGACGTTCAGAGAAGCAGCAGCAGAAACAATAAAGTGCAATCTGCTCCGACATTTTTTGCATCACCATTGAATTCTCACAGCGAGTGACCATCTGCTTTCCACCGATGCTTTTAAGAGGGTCTAAATTGTCCTGCAGACATCATGATATCTAAAATAAAGTTGGATTAAGCATGCTTCAAAATAGCCACTAAAAAGCTAGAATAACAGGATGCTACTCACAGCAAAGCAATGTTTATTAAAAGCTTTTAAGATCAATAAGGAGAAATGCTAAAAGTTTTGCCTTGCGTCAAGAGAGCTTGCTAATCTCCGGTACTTGATCTGATATCGAGGCTCCTAAGCGAAACCTACGTGGTTATCGTGATACGTGGAATTAGTCATGAATAAGTCATCACGAGCGGCGTGCCGCTGCTCAGAATTCCTTGAAGGAACCCCGTAAAAACCCAACGAAGGTATGGAAGAAATCTAAAAGCATTAACGGCATAAGCATGTCCATAAAAAAGTGGAAGACCAAGCTAAGCATAATGCCTCACGTATTAAGGAAACATCTATGATTAACGGCATAGATGTTTTTCGTATCTCGGAAGTTGTAACATCTTCCTCTTTCTACAAAAATCTCTTTCCTAAAGGAGGGATTTAGATTAATCCTTGTTCAATAAATCTTGGCTACAAGCAACTATAGATTTTGCTGGTGTTGTTATCGTACGCTATCACGCAAGTCTTTGAGCCATTGGATGGCTTTGTCTGCGCAGTTATTGAGGGCTGTCATGCCTCCTTCGAGAGCAGTCAGATCGCAGTGGCTGACGATTTCGTTGATGAATAGAGACTGAATTTTCTTTGATTAATAGTTCTTCAAAGCTAGAGGTCTGATCTTGACACGATATTCAAGTACTAAGTGCAAGTACTCATCAAATGCTAAAAGATGGCACTTTTCTTCATTCAATTTCATGAAGTTTCCTGCAAACCAATTGCTTAGTTCAACCATATCATTTTATAGACTTTGCGTGGCTTCCTGTAATTCTTGATGAGAGCAGTAAATGGCTGTATCGCCTGCGTGATTACAGATTCAAGTCTCATTGAAAACGAAATTGATGAATAAATTGAACAAGAGAGGCCCTAGAGCGGACCCTTGAGGGATGTCCAATTTAATTTCTGTCCAAGAGCTGAATGAGGCATTTACTTTGACTCGCTGCCTTCTACCTGTTGGATAGCTACATACCATTTGTGTGGTATTTGTGTCAAAGCCATAAGCATTCAGTTTAGCAAGCAAAATTTCATGAATCAGACAATCAAAAGCCTTGGTCGAGTCCATTAAAACAGCTCCAACAAACCTTCGTTCTAAGGTCTTCTTATAGGTCTCCACCGATTCCATCAGAGCATGCTAGGTATAGTTTCCCGTCGATAGCCACACATTTTAAGTGAGAGAAACTTGTTCACAAAAGGTAACATTTGACTAACCAGAAGTCTCTCAAAAAACTTTGAAGACAAGCGGTAATACTGTTATGGGTTTATAGTTTCTTGTGTGAAATGAATCATTATTTTTGAAAAGCACGCTAACATCAGCGTCTCTCATTTTATCCGGGAAAAGTTTCCGTCCACGCTTTTGTTGAAAGGGCTTAGCAGGTAGGAGGCAGTTATGTTTACATTATCTTTGATAACATTGACGGGAGTACTATCAATAGACGAGACCTTTTTTATATTGAGGTTATCAACTTGGTCGATAATTTCTAAGATTGTGGCCCTTTTGAAACTGTATGCCTCAGAGAATTTTTGTAATGGCTTCTTATCAACAGTTCACTTGGGTGGGAGTGTTGTTTTTTGGAAGCAGCACGAGCGGATCTGAGAATCTATCAACATGCACTTTATTTCAATTTTTGGCAGCAATTTTCAAGGATTCTGTGATGGTGCTAGAATATTCACTCAATATATTTGCAACAGCTCGGTCTTACGAAGCAGAATTTGAAAGGACCTGAAAGAAAGGAAGCTGAAGGAGGAAGATGCAATAGACCGTGAGAGATGAAGGAAAAAGATCAAGATGCCGGACCTGCAAATTTCATGTAGCTGACCCCAACAGGAAAACAGCTTGAAGAAGAAGAAGAATGTCCTACGATACAATTTCCTTGTCTTCAATCAAAACAATTGTCGAGGAAGCTTTGACCTTATCATTGAACAGGGATTTTGCTGATCTTCAGGATTTCCTACTATCCGTCAAGTTCTTAATGTTGAGATCATAATAATAATCCTTTTTAACCTGTAGAAATATCTGAACACACTTATTTCGTTGCATCTTAAAAGCTTTCAGATTGTTAACCGTACGTTCATTGCTATATACATTCCTGAGTCTAGTTCTGTTTAAGATTGCTTTCCTTAGTACCTTGGGGATGAATGGACCATCATCTGGCCTAACAGACTTCTTCTTTATTGGTGCATGATTACCCTCTACATCCGTAACTGTAGTGCTCGCAACTTCAAATTTCTCATAGCAAGACCTATTCTTTTTTGATTATTTCCGAAGATCCTCTTTAAATTTTCAGGGGTTAATTTTGCTGCAATCGCGATAACCAATTATCCTAGGGCCTTTCTTTATTGATGAAACTACTTTTAATTGCAGTGAAAATCACGAAACGGAATTCGGACCATTCGGTCTCAATAGCTGTTTCGCTTTTGAAGCATCTTATGCCATTTGTTAGTACTAAATCAATACAGCGTTCATTAAGTGCCTTAATTAAGTTACCCAACCCGTCCGAATTCATGAAATTAGATACAATATCATGACGTTTCTCTGCACTGAAATCACCAATTGCAATGAAATTATCAGACTACCTGGTGTACACGTCTAGGAACTTGCTAAATTCATCAAAAAACTCCCTTTTGCTTGATCATGATGATGATGATGTTGATGATTATAAAGATGATGATAACAGCAATAATGGCGATGATGATGATGATGATGTTGGGGATGATGATGATGATGATGATGGTGATGATGATGATGATGATGTTGGGGATGATGATGATGATGATGGTGATAATGATGATGATGATGTTGGGGATGATGATGATGATGATGATGATGGTGATGATGATGATGATGATGTTGGGGATGATGATGATGATGATGATGGTGATGATAACAGCAATGATGGCGATGATAATGATGATGATGATGATGGTGATGATAATGATGATGATGATGATAATGATGATAATGATGATAATGATGATAATGATGATGATGATGATGATTAATGCCGGTTATGATTTCAATGATGATTATCAACATGCTATTCTTTCTGCAAGGTCATCATCGTTTAGCTTATCTACCAAATAATTTTCTTATCTTTGATCGTTACACGAGTAAAAAGAGGTTTGATCTTAAATCAAAAGTGCAATGGCAGCAATTGCAAAAATTTGACTTTGAAACTGTGACCCCTTGCGTTATATTTGTATTTTGGTGTCATTTCATATCAAGAATTAAGTGTGCAGACTCTCAACATTCGTAGAGAGAGTGGGAGGCATAACTCTCGTGTGCATTTTACATCCGGAACGTTAATGGAAGCTTGCCACAAATTGGCAGAAATTGCAATGAATGCCATTTAGATCGAACTTCGTTATATTGGTTTCAAGGGAGATAGAAGAAGCCATCCGTAGGTTGATGAAGCAATCAAAAGCGATGCCCAAGGCTAGCATTGATTAAAATGGGCTACCGCATGCATCAGAGATCAAGGTGGGAGTGGCCGTTTGGCCACTTGCGGTCTGGGGTGACTTAATGAAAGCGCACCCCCAAAAATCAAACGGTACTGACTACTCGCAACTCTCACTGCTCTTCGCAGGCTCTAAGAAACACTCAAATTTATCTTAAACTGCCATTGAAAAAGACAAGTAGTGGGCAAAATGGATTTTCTTTTGGGGGAGTGGAAGCTTGGAACGGTCTATGAGCTGCTTCAAAAAGGCACCATCAGTAAAATCTTTTAAAGTAGCTATTTAAATATTTCATTTGAGTTCTATTTTCTACTTTGCTACTTTACCATGCTTTGAAGTTCTACTAGCAATGAAGATTTGTATCTTAATTCTTATATATCTCCATCTTGTTCAATTAGTTTGTTTATAGATGGACGGTACCTTGTAAACCAGCACTGCTGAATGGGTAACCGTCCTAAGATGATTGAAACTATTATTATCATAATCATTATTGTTATTGCTATAATGCATAATACAACAGATAAGAACTATTTTAGAAAGTCATGTTTCCAAGAAGCTCCCTGGGTGATTGCCTGATACTTTGATAAACAGTATAGAAATTCTTCCAAAAATACAATTAAACGTATGTGAATATGTCAAAGAGACAAGTGAAAAAATTACCAAGAGTGCTCAATAGTAGAAATAGAGCGATTGATAGAATAACGAAGGAGAATGAATAGTTTTAGTCTAGAACTGCGAGTTTTATGTGTAGCAATCTTTAGCTAAACATATATACATATATACACACGTATATGTTTAGCTGAAGATTTTTAGACATGAAACTCGGAGTTCTGAACTAATACTGCTTTTCTCTCTCGTCATTCTAAATGTATATGTACATTTATTTCTTTACGATCAATGAATATATGTATACAGAATTGTGATTGAGTAAGCAATATCATTCGTTAGCCTCCAAATCTCAAGGACTGAGGCTTGCGACGCGTTCCTCTTTACCAGAGCCCTTTTGAAGTTAAGATTTAAAAGTTTGATAAACATGGTTAAGTATTGGACATAAGTTTAGAAACTCAAGCGTTAAGGAATTACAAAAACATTTAGAGCATACAAAACAATTGCTTCATATAAAGCAAAAACGGATGTCTGATGTTTGCAGTTCCCACGCTTGGCACTAAACACCTAAAAAAAAGGAAAAGGTTTTATTTCTGCATGAAAAAGCCACAGATCATTATCATCTACATATTTGTCTTCTGGTTTTAACCGATATTTGCGCTTTGACAACCATCTTCTACTTCTGTAGTTCTCTCCCACAAGGCAGGGTCACCGGCATGTTGAGGGCCCGTGGACGCCATGGCTCCAGGCCGCGTCTTTTTGCCAGCCCAGAAGGCACCCCGTGCCTAAGAGAAGAATCGACAAGATCATTCACTTTAAGAAGAAGAGAAAACAAGAAGATAACAAATCGTGTATGATTTTCGTGAAAAACAAAGTTGCAAACAGCGGCCCACAGATGATTTCGGTCCTGGGTCCTGCAGTCCCAAAAGCCACCACTGGTTGGTTACCTGTTAAGCATCAAGTCGACAGCTATACAGCAATTTGACTTGCGTTTAATGATAAGATGCCTTTCCTGCTGACAGGGACGTATGAAGTAGGGGTCATTCCCCCCAATTTTTGGTAAACTATGCAGAAGTGTCCCTTCTAAATCCACAAGAGCCCTTTTTGCATACTTATTCCTTTGTCCAAATTCTTAATGTAAGATAAGACCCAGAACGATGTTTGCAATGAAGTCTTGATATGATTGTCATCATTGATGTGATTTTCAACGTTTTCAAATGTGCTTTTAGGGAAAATGGCTGTGGTTGCAGAATCGGTTACGAGCAGACAAAAGTGAATCGATATCCTTTTTGGCGGTCAATATCCATGGACAACAACGTAGAGGTTGCAGAACAATGAAACATAGACACACGGTGCGCAAAAATTAATGGTTAACAATTAACATTCCCATTACAATATATAGCAGTCATAATGTTTTCTTCTTCACCAACAAGGCCATTCATTTGGTCGAGGTTCCGCAAATTCTAGGATGCATTCATTCATTCATTCATTCATTCATTAATTCCTTTCAATTCTTTATAGGAGGGTAGCTCTTCAGCAATGCTGATTTTCAAGAGGCCCTCCGCTTAAAAAGTTTACAATATATCTAAAATAATACTTAAAATACCTGATTACCTAATTACATTTTTTTGTTTAATTTACATAAATCTATTAAAATATACTAAAATCTAAAACAAAATTAAACTAATCTGAGAATAAAAATTACTGGTGAAAATGTCCAGATTTATTATCTTGTTCAATCAATAATTATCTTGTTCATCGTTCTCGATCTCCTTCTTAAACATGCAGCAACCTGGATTCCTGCTATGTTCATCCTTTTTCACGGTGAATCCTTCTAGCAGCGACCATTCTTTTGTCAGAAGAAATTCAAAATTATTTAGAACATTATAAATGCAGTAAGCTTTACTGCGAAATGGAAGCCTGTCATGTCAATTAGAGTTACAGCGACCAGAAAATGACATACAAAATACAATCGTCTGGCTCGAATCAAATATGATGGTTGCAAATCCATCCAAATTTCAGTGCACGCTTTTATGGGGTTGGGCAATGGCTGCGCACTTAGCATGGAGGTAGGTGAAATGGCAATTACAACCGTCAACAAAGTCGAACTACTGGGGGTTATCATTGATTCTAAGCTGAAGCTTGGTGACCACGTTGAATCTCTCTGTCTCGAAAGCAAACAGGAATTTTAGTGTCCTTTCCTTAGTTGCTAAGATACTTGATCCACCCAAATTTAAATTGCTTGATGATTCTTCTGTCAGGTCAGTCTTTACGTATTCCCCCCTCATTTGGATGATCTGTTGAAGAACTGCTAATAAAGAAATTAACGTGGTTAATGAATGAGCACTTTGTATCCTATTGAGAGACTGCGATGCTTAATCTGATGAGCTGCTCATTCGGAATAATTAGAAAACTATCCATGTCCAGAACCCGCAGGAACTCTTGATTGAAGATTATTCATGACTTAGTCGCCTTTCTTTCTTATGGGACTCATTCACAAGGAAAGAAACAAGTTGCAACTTGAGAATTAAAAACATTTTCACACACTTCCCAATGCATCAAAAACGTCTTTGGCACAATTTCGATATCGTTCATGGGTAGCGTACTCTGGAACAGTACACCTGATTTGATTAGAAACAGCAAGGCAGCTTCTGTTTTTGGTAGAAAGATTAGTTAATTGGTCCGATGAGGGTTGCAATTGAAACACGTGTAAATATCACTGTTGTAATTGATTTCAGTTAGTTGGTGATACTTCGGACGCATAGTCAGATGAGAAGGAGATTGCCTCGAAAAGAACACCGTGTTCTGAAACGTAGATGGTAGACGTAGTAGAGGCAGACCGAAGACGAGATGCACAAACGGCATCACACGTCTTGTTGGAAGCAACCTACACGAAGCGGTATGGACTGCGCAATCAAGGACAAGATGGAAAGAAGTCATCAATCATGCCACACGTTTCCGATCGTCGGAATGATGACCAATGATGATGAGTTGGTGATTGTTAGTCTGTACTTTCAGTGCAAACTATCCACCTTCACCCAAAGGTAAATTAATTGCCTATCATGATTATAGTTTCGTCAACTGCAGCCGCCGTGGACATTGTGTGTGCATGATAGGTCGACCCCAATCATGCGTTCACACTAAATTCTGACAGAAGATGACCCGGGTTAAATATCACAGTGTAAGCAAGGCTTTTGAATGGTCTCATAGAAGTTCCAGGCCGTCGTGGCCTCATTGTTCAGTAAATCGTAACTTGGCCAGTGTGATTAAGAACAAATCTTTCTCAAACAGCACCCAAGTTGGCTTTATCACTGAATATCTCTTCATTATATCGAGACAATGGTTACCTTTCAAAGAGCCCTAAAATGCTAAAGGCAAGTAAAAAAAATATTATCCTTTGCATATTTGAAAAGATGACAATGCACACAAGAGATTACGAATTCCAGAAGCGAGCAAAAGGGCCTTATCCATGTGGTTTCTTTGATAAAATGCTGTAATTCCAAGATACTTCTTACCTCAACATAATCACCGTACAGTAAGATTTTCATTGATGTACGTGGCGTAGTGGGTAAACATGCCGGACTCCCAACACAGGGGTTGTCAGTTCGATTCCTCCATGTGCCACTTTAAAAACGCCATTGGTGAGGAAGGCAACGGGAAACCACCTCGTGAATTCCACTTGCCCAGAAAAAAACTCAGAGCCGTGTCTCTGGTTTCTGCTACGCTCGAAATCGAGTATGCGACGCAGTGATTAGAGCGGTTGGGCTCAAGGAAGGGGGCGTGTTAGGAAACTTCCACGTGTAGCATGCGCCATATCGATCGCGTTGGATATTGCATTTGCTTCAGCAGTTTTATTGTGTATTCAGCAGTAGTTAGATTGAGCAAGGATAATTCGTATATTCATGTCGCAAGTCGTTAAGGTTTTACAACCGACTCGTTTGGGAACTTAATTGAATTTATTACTTAGCCTTGGAATTCGCGTGAAATATTGCATTTGGTTAAAAGGCGTTTTAGAGATCAATTTGAGTTAGCTGCCTTCGTAGAAGTTAGAGCTCGGCGTAAGAGTTCTGAACTGAGTGTTATGATATCATGATGTCATAAAAATACAGATCTCGTCTTTATTGAGAGTGACTCTTCGGTTCAGCCTTTTTCATTTTTGAATCAGCATAGAGTGGTTGGAGAGAAAGTTCCAACATATTGGTCCACCGTGAGCCGGATGGAAAAAGTCTGAATCGTTGAAATCTCTGGTTTCTGCTACGCTCGAAGTCGAGCACGCAACGCAATCGTGTCAGCTTGCATTGGCTGGAACATTAGAACGCTAGAACGCTGGAATTCATTGCATATCCAGATGACATCGTTATCTTCCCCTCATCTAGTCACTTCAACATCATCGAAAATCATCTAAACTACGATGTCAACAATTTATCACGCCACGGCACCACTAATTGAGAAATCTACTGACATGATCTTACTCCACGGACGAAATCAGAAATACAAATTCTTAGAACGACGAGGGGTCGGGACTGAGTCTTTCACTCCCTCAAGGCATCATTGGTTAATGTTATCATAAAAGAGGACAAGTTGTCCGCTCTATCTTCCAAAACTCAGTGACTCCTTGCGTCCAGCTCGATTTGCAGCTTCTTTCCAGTTGTCTCTCCTCTTTCTCGAGGCAGCTAATGTGACAGAATATTGAATGGACTCTGAGCTTTCCCAATCAGTTTGGTAAACTCATAGCTTGACGTTAATCGTTTACCTTAGCTGACGTGTGGTAAATTCGCTGTATGTTATAATTCGTTTGGCATATGCACGGGCAAATATTTGGAGAGATGTTTCAACAGTACAATATTGATTCCTGCCTTTAAATTAGCCATAAATTGTCTGGTTGAAAATTTTGACTCCTGTTGCTCAATTGTTCTGCAAAAAGTCGTAGTTTGCTGAGTATAAATGATCCCAGACAGATATAAGCTTGTTGTGACGTGCCAGTAAAATATTTTATGCTCAAATATGACTTCGTCCTAGGAAAACTTTCTAATATTACTCTGCTCGAGAATGCTGAGTTGTATCTTTACAAAGAAAGCTTTGAACCACCTCCGTGATTTCGGGGTTGGTTTTGGGGGTATAATTGATTTGAAATGAAATTAGATAACATTTTCAATAACAGGAATGCCTTGAGCAGTTCGACATATTGATTTGAAGAAGTGATGCTGCCAATACCGTCAATGCTTTTTATCATGGGAAGAGTATGCCCTATCGCAGTGACAAATATTCCGTGTGTACGGAAGCAGTGGGGCAGTTTGCCAATATTAATTTGCATTCAAAGTCACGGATGAACACTAGAAAATCAAGGTGGGGTTCGAAAGCAAAAATTGGATCTGTGCAGGACCAAAAATCCCCCAATTATTGGAAGGAGACCTCAATTTCTGGGGCATGTGCCATGAGCAATAGGGGTGTCTGCAAGCAAAGAGGTGAGAATGTGACTGGCAAAGAAAAGGAAGAGACGGTCAGAAGACGCTGGAATTTGAGTGGCAACTGGAAGAGGGAAGAGCATTGGAAGAACGTGGATTGCAAAAATTTTGTGTTCTTCATCTGTCGCATCTTATGCATAGAATTGCTTGCACATCAAGGCGGGAACATGCAGGATTACGCTTTTACTACTGTGATAAAAAAAACAAATATTTTGCGCATGTAGCTTTGCGTAAGCTTTTTTAATTGTATTACAATGTTTATTACTGGCTATGCCCATTAAAAAGTTGTTACAAATTTTACAGTCGAATGATTAAATGCTGTGGGATATTACGGCGGTGATAAAGTGTTGAACGATCTATCTATCTATCTCTCTATCTATCTATCCTTATAAGACGTCTTCGTAAAGATATTTAGATTTCAGCAAATCTTTCCAAAACATTTAGACTGACATAATCGGTGACCTGGTACCTAAAAAATGCCTCGCGGAGAGGTAAAGGGGTGAACCAACTGAAAGAGGGGCCGATTACAACGCAGGGGACTTTCACAGCGCCCACCAAAAATCCTACTTACTGTCACTTGCCTTTTCTCAAATGACAGTCAGACTTTGAAATGACAATGGGCATCGAATCCATTGGATTAAATTACTTTTGATTTGATCAGTCCCGCAAGTCCAATAGGTGCATCTAGGTGACGGTAGCTTTGAAGGTCGCGGAAGCTGCATCCTTGTGCAGGAATTATGACTCATGGAGACAGTTCATTCACAGAATCACCAAAAGTTGGAGACGACTTGACGGCATATTGAGAGAGAGCCCTCATCTTAATCTGATTAAGTGTGTTCGAATGTTTAGCCTAAATTCGAGCAAAATAGGACGTTTGTTTCATGCCATGAGATTAGAGTCCGTTTATCGAAGCGGACTGAGGCTATATATGAATTTGTAACTAGAATACCATGATGCGGACTCAGTGACTAAGGTTGACAGTGAAGTAATGGTGTCTCCTAGCAACACTACACTGAATGTAATATTCCCTGATGACTTCATAGACTGCAACTCTAACTGAATCCTCACTTCAAAAGGTTCGTTTAAACAGACGTTCATTGCTTCTATAGCGGCTGCCTGCACCCTTTTTTCGTCGGGTTTGCCTTCGCCGTCACGGCTGTAGTAACTTCTAGTGATCAGATAAATGCAGCGATCAGTCTTTCTATTATAAAGGATCTTTCTTGACGGTATACCTTTGATGTATGGCATGTAATTCAGCACTGCTTTCACTGACTTCATTGCTGTGTAGCTGACTCCATTTCGTGCCTTATCGTCCTCCCGCATCGAGCAAACGCAGAGTTGAGCATCCACGCCCTCGTCGGTGCACTTCTTATACGGTTCAAAGGGCGATAGCCTGTCAAAACTTAGCATCTCGATGTAAGCGTGTCGAAGGTTCGGTCCTATATTTGACTTGACTTCAACATGGAAAACATCCTCTAATTGGGCTGCACCTTGCCCTGCAGAAACAGCAAAATCAAAGCTAGTTATGATGGATTTGCCTTGTCTTCTTTCACGGAGTTTCGTGAAGTGAAGAGGTACCAGGTGATTGCATCGATGGCGATGGAATTTATCCTTTCCTTGACTGGATGTCGTTGTACTTTGCCAACCGACTTGTCGCTGCCGGTTAATTTTATTGTTTAGCGTTCCTACAGCAAATTCTAGCAAATGGACTTGCAATGTGTCGTTCTTCACGCTGTTGTCCCAACCTTCGCACACGCAAAGATTGGGTAGCCTCAATGGCAAGTCACTACAAATTCTCTCGGCCGGGATCAGACCGAAAATTCCTCGCCGTTTCGGCATCTTTCCATCCGATGCTAATGCAGCGATTGCTCGGAGTCCCGCGTTCACATCAATCATTGTAAAGAGTCGCCTCTGGTTCGCTCTCAGCGAATCCATTGTGTCATCGCCGAGTATCTTCGCTACGGAATCGGGCACGATCATGAAAAACGACGGATGGAACATCTCGAATCTACCCTCGACCGTCTGCCTCACGTATGAGGTATACGTATTTCCATGATCAGCTAGCAGTATGGTCAACGTGTTGCCAGTTTTCAACGCTTTCCTCGCATGGTTAAGCAGTCCCAGATTTAGGGACTGCGTCCGCCTCCCAAAAGAATCGTGGGGAACGTTGAGGGCGGTGTACGCGAATGTAGGGCGACTGGAGTGCTTGTGCCAGCTTAGTACATGATCGAGCAAGTAATTGTGCTGGAATTCTCCGTTGAAGCAGACCTGATCATGCTTCGTGCGCTGGAATGGGTTCTTGTAGCCAAGCTTGGATAGTATTCTGCAACTTGCCATCATTAGACCTAGATGTAATTGAAATCAAGTTATATACTATCAGTAACTTCGAGATTTCGCTAAGAGATTCAACACGTAATCAACTAACCTTATCATTTATCATCACTCCTGGCAACATGTCAACCAGATATTCACACTTCTGGCTGCTAACAAAATTACGTTTTAATCTAAGTTCATTTGCATTTACATAAATTTGCGTTTTCATATCCAACGAAGTTGCCTTTTATCTCAAAGAAGCAAAATGAATGGAATCGAAACCAGAAGAAGCCAGACGTCTCTAGATTCCAAGTACAATCAAGTTATGCAAGAGGAGTTGGGAAGCGTAAGACAGCATGCTCATGTCTACAAAAAGCAACAGAAATGATGGATGAGAAAGCAACATCCCTAGTAACTAAGAAAAACAAAAAAAGGGGCGTTTTTGATTTTATTTTTTTGCTAGCGAGTTATGTTGGGGAAAGGCCATGACGGCCTAAAAAAGCCCCAACAATTGAAGAAAGAAGAAAGCGAAAGACTAAGACGGGAGGGAGATCAGATCAAGTTTATTGATCTTAGATTTGACAGATGGCAAGTTGCAGGATTCAGGAAAGCAAGAAAAAGGCAAGACGTTTCACAAATTGCACGTTCTTCCGATGAATGATGATTTGTGGGACAGAGGTCGTAGATTAGGTGCCAAGGAGATGAGGGAGCTATTCAGAAAAACAAATAATCTTTGACCTGAGAATTGAACGATGGAAAAGGAAAAACCTGGAGAAGACGAAGCGTCAAAATGCTGGAGATTATGTCATACAAATGTCTTGGGTAAATTAATCATCATGATCATTACTCCTTTAATTGAATAGTGTAGCTTCTAATAAATACTGGCTCTTCTAAAGTGAAAATGTTAAGCCTTACCAAAATGCTTCTGACCGAAAGGGCTTTCCGAAGAATACGCGATTTTCTAAGAAGAGCAGATTTTTAGAGTCCTTGAATGTCTGTCTGAACTACTCCGGAAAGCAGATTAGTCTTTTGGAATCGATCCTAATGCTCCCATAACAACGGGCAAACTCTAACCTTTCTTATCAAAATTATCATTATTTTCATTTCCATAATTGCTACATTATTCTAATATTAGTTGTGCACATATTCATTGCTGTATTTGTGGCATCAAGTTTCCACGGAAGCGAAAGAAGCCGGACCACGTGAATAACGTAACAATAAAGGCACATAATGATGAATATAAGCGCAGATGGCAAAGGTGTTGGAACACATGTCTGATGTGGGGACGGTATTTGGTTCGAGATACCCTCGTGCACGTTCCTCTTCGTCCTCTCTCTCTCCCCCAGCAGTAAATGGGTACCCGGCATATTGCTGGGAGAAAATTTTAGCGACGAAAGCTAATGGCCACCCTACCTCACCTGGTGTATTTCAGGATGACAATTCACTGACAAAGCGCCTGAAGATACATTCATCTTTACTCTACTGATAAATGGGGAAATGATGAGTTTGGAGAAATTTTCAGGCTAACAAAACGCAACTCATCCGATAGCAGAAGACACCAAGGAGATGGCATGATACTTTAATTTGCAGTGGTTCCGGTAGCTTCAGTAGTAAATCTCAGCCTCTTGTCTGTCCAATGATTTGACAATTATTGAGAAGTGGGGTAAAGACAACCTAGTTTCGTTCAGTCAAAGCAAGATGAAACAGACTGTAATTTCACGTAAACGTAACCAAAACTTTCCAACTGTCCTTATGAATGGAGATGAATTGGACACTTCAGCTTCTTTCACACAACTTCGTCTTTCTCTCTCATCTAATCTCAATTGGAAAGCACGCATCCATGCCCTTGCTAAACATGCATTTGAAAAGTTCAATTTCCTTGCCAGAGCCTGCGCGTTTTTCTCAACTTTTCACCTTCTATCTATATGCAAGTCCCAATCCCTCCTTCTCTAGAGTACTGCTCCCACGTCTGTGGTGGTGCTTCAAAATCCACTCTGCCTTCTCGAAAAAGTCCAGTCCAAAGCCATTCATCACATCAACAATCCCAACCTCACCAAATCTCTCCAACCTCTTTCCCATCGTCGATTAGTTGGAGATTTTTCCATCTTTTACAGATACTTTCACGGGCATTGTTCTCAGGAGATCAGGGATATCATTCCTGTTCCTCTGAGGCGTGTCAGAAACACCAGAAGCTCAACTTACTCCCACCCTCTCCATGTTTCACACCTCATCCACGAACCCTATCCAACAAATCATCATTCATCCCAAGAACGTGCGATTTATGGAACGTCCTGCCTTCTACTTCCTTTCCTGAATCCTGCAACTTGCCATCTTTCAAATCGAAGATCAATAAACTTGATCTGATCCCCCTCTCCTCTTAACCTTCCCTTCTTTCTTTGGGCTTTGTATAGGCCGCCATGGCCTTTCCTCAACATAATTCACTAGAAAAACTTTATACGGCACAGGATCTTTATATCGGCATATGATATCAATTCCTTGGCGACAACTGATGCGTTCAATGTCTCTTGCACAACGAATAAGTACGATAACGAAGAGGGATTTATCCTATCAATATAGAACTCTTGCCACAGTTCTAAACTGAAAATTTGTAAAGAAATCTGTGCAAATCCCCGTATTGCTGTCTTAACAGCAGAAAGCTTTTGTGCTCCAAGACCATCATAATGGCAAACGGAAGAAAAGAGTAAACCGGGTCAGAGGATGCCGGAAATACAATTTTTCCATTCGAAGATTTGTTCATGGATCGCACAATACCGTTTTCTCTTTGATTATGACCAATAGTGTGCTTCAAGGGGCAAAAAGGTGAATGGTTGTGAAATGTGGTGTTACAAGAGAATTCTAAGCATTTAGTGGACGGACCAACGGACAAACGGACCAATGATGCAGCCAGACGACAAGTCTCGGGTATGGCAGGCATCGCCCAGCGTAGCATACTAGAGATAGCGAAGGAGGGAAAATTGCGTTGGTTTGGCCATGTGACCAGGGATCCGAAGGAACTTGATCTGGCTAATACTGCATGACCGTGTCCCAGGTAATGGCGTCCACAGTAGACCAAGAAGCAGCTGGACTAGAGACATTGTACGATTGAGTGGCATGGGAGTGACGGACGCTGTTCAGGCATCGTATTCGAGAAGTGAGTGGGGAAGAGTCAGTCATCAAAGTGGGTTTAAGGACCAGGACGGTTTTAGATGACGATGACGGTGATGATGATGATGATGATGATGATGATGATGATGATGGTGATGATGATGATGATGATGATGGTGATGATGGTGATGATGAGGATGATGATGAGGATGATGATGATAATGATGATGATGATGATGATAAGCATGATGCAGATGATGAAGATGATGATGATGATAATGATGATAATGACAATGATAATGATGGTGATGATAATGATGGTGATGATGGCGATGATAATGATGATGATGATGATGATAATGATGATGATGAAGATGATGATGATGATTACGAGACTCATGAACCTCATGGTTAGAAAATATGCCCCTTGAGGCTGCCAGGGAAATCCCCTAAACTCAGGATTCCAAACGAAAGCAATTGACGATTCGCAGATGTTTTTGCATTGACTACTGGCTTTCTTTCGTAAATGATAGCACATCGAGCAATGCATGTCTACTTCGAAGAGGTTCTACTCATTTCACTCATTTGTGGATTCATCTTTCGGAATTTAAGAAAGCAAACAGAAAAAGACCCCACCTTTGAGCAAACAAGGACCGTTATGGCCTTGCCTCACAGTAAATCCAGTTCCTTATGATTCTTTACCATTCGCAAAAAGGGCCACAAGAATTCGATGTGTCGGGAAATTGGAGAATTCAAGTGCTGATCTTATCATGGATTCTCCTTAAGAGTTTTCTTGAAAGCAGCTGTACTCGTGATTTTCACCATAGATTTTGTAGAGAGAAATCCCTTGCATTCTCTTGACTTTTGTGCTAGCAAATCCTCAGTCTTAAATTCGTGCAAGACGGTATTTCGCCTTTCAGAGATTTCGCCCGATAATTCCTCTCTCGGATTCTGACACGCGAGTTTAGCTGAGGCCTCGGAGCTCTATAACGTCGACTAACCTGCTGGCATTATCAATAAAAAGATAAATTTGAAAAAAATGAATGTTTCTAACAGTGTCTAAAGACATCACTTTGACGTATAGACAGAAATCCCTAACACAAACTGCTAACAGCAATTGCGATGCTGATCTCATTAAACTGTTCCATGAAATTTTGTTTGTTTTGCATGAATTCTGATCTACGCTGCTCGACACCGCACTTTTTAAGAAGATTCGACGTTTAGTTTCCGTGGGAATTTCAAGGAAACATAGGTTGATTGTCAAAGCGGGTCCCAAGATGGTGGCCAAGAGAATGAATGGGAATAGAAGGGTTAGGTTGAACAAGATGGGCATGAAATAGGTAGGCATCGGAAGGTAATAACAATAACAATAATAAATATGCACTTATAGAGCGCTAAAATCTATAAACATGTTTCTAAAGCGCTTAACAAATTCGTTTTAAAAACCTTTAAAAAAAAAGCTAAAAGATTTCATTCATATGTTAAAATAACTATCAAATAAATATGTTTTGAATCTTATTTTGAAAGCGTGGGCGTTCTGAGATCTTCTAATTTCAATAGGCAGTTTGTTCCTGAGCCTAGGGGCTGCAGTGCAAAATGCTCTCTCCCCACGAGATGTCAATCTTGTCTTTGGGACTGTAAGTTTGGAGCTTGGTTAATTCAAATTACAAATAGTGTTAAGTTCATATTATGACAGAACTATTAAGGCAAAGATAAAATGGACAGGCCTAGGATAGCGAAGAGAAGCATGGAATGGTAAGCAAGCGAAGGTTCGGGATAATAGTAATAATGATTATCGCAGCCCGAACAGGTGAATAAAATCGGAGCAGCTCTTTGATTGAGAAAAAGAGAGCGGCGAAAATATCCCGAAGCAGCAACTGACAAAGACCACCATTGAACCCTCTTCGTCGAGAAATGGGTCTCGGCAGCTTGCCTCGCCGCCCACCGCCGATTGAAGCACCCACCTGCAGTCATGGCCGAAAGCGGCTAGAAGTTAATCAATAATTTGTGAAACTTCACTTCATTGAATATAGCCAAATTCTACAATTATATACCACTCTAGTGTCAGGTAGTGTGCTACTGGCTATCTGCTACGAATACAATATCAATAGCTACGACTGTTAATAGAAAAGTGGTGCCGTGGCGTAATGGTTAAGCATGCGGACTCACAACAAAGGAGTTATTAGTTCGATTCCTGCATGTGTCACAATAAAAACGTCATTGGTGAGGAAGTCAACAGGAAACCCCTCATAAGAATCCACTTTCCTAGAGAAAGCTAATAGTGCTGACTATGGTTTCTGCTATGCTCAAAATCGAGTATACAGATAATTCTTTTTTTAGAGGGTTGTGTTGAGGAAAGGCAATGGTGGCCTATACAAAGCCACAACAAAGGAAGAAAGAAGAAAGCGAAAGGCCAAGAGGAGAGATAGATCAGATCAAGTTTATTGATCTTAGATTTGAAAGATGGCAGGCTATAAGATTCAGGAAAGCAAGAAGAAGGCAAGACGTTCCCCAAATTAGATGCTCTTGGGAAGAATGATGATTTGTGAGATTGAGTTAGTGAAGTGGGCAGTGAAAATACAATATATGCAATAGAAATACAATGTATCGCATAATGATAATATTGCTAACATCAGTAATTACTATTACGCAAGATGTCCTCAGGACTCATAAGCGGACTTCCTTTTGATAATGATAATAATGATAATAATTAATAATAGTAGGAACGATTATAGTTATGCAATACATATGTCTGCAGGGCTCACCCACTGGATTCCAAGTGGTCGCAAGGGTATGAATGGGCAGAGCCAAGGGGGAGAGCACCAGAATGGGGGAGGGGGGAGGCGGAAGGGTCAGCCGAGGAGAGGTGAGGATGGAAAGATCAAACAAAAAGAGACTAAGCATCAGAGGGGCAATCACAGGGGAACGCATGAAGGGGCAAAGATATTCAGGACAAATATGGTCAACTCTATCTAATTCGAACTCGTGTAATTCGAAATTTTGCTAATTCGAACAAAATTTTCAGGTCCCTTGAAAATCTCGTAGCAAAGGACGCCTATAATTTGAATATCTGCAATTCGAACTTTTGGTAACTCGAACATTGTTACGGTCCCCCAGAGAGTTCGAATTCGACAGAGTTTACTGCATTCGACAAAAACCACACGACGGGCCCGTGTGCCTTGGGGGGAATTTCTCGAAGGAAAACAGCCCCCAGGAAGAAACAAAACGATAAAAAGGTTACCTGTATCGTTGATATGCGCTTCTTTAATCTTCTGCATGAACTGGTTCCATGAGGTTGGGAAGCCCAGCTCCAGTCGGAGGCCCCACGCATTTCTCCAACACAGATCATCTTGGTACATCGTCGCATACCCTGCTTTAACGAATTCGCCATACAGCACTGCTATACCAACATCTGCTGATTCGATAGCCTTTTCTTGCATTTCTTCCGGGAAGAGTTCCCCAGTAAATAGTGCGTGAGCATTTTCGGCGCTGTGGCCGTGCACCGATTGAAACAAAGCAAAATCAAGTACTTCGCCGCCAGAATCCAAGTCTGAATTCATCCTATTAAACTCCTCGACCAAGAGTGGGAGGGAACGGTAAAAGTGCGGTCGTGAGAGAGAGTCGAGGAGAACAACGTTCACATTGATCTTCTCGTCAGATCTCGCATCGAACTCACGAGGAGGTGCCGGTGGTGAGAATAATTGCTCGAAATAAATAGATCCATTCGGCGAATTACAGCTGATGAAGACGAATTTGAAGGGAAATCTCAGCACTGCTTTTATAAGGTGTGGGATGGCCCTGCCTGCATGTCTGGGGTGGCTAAACGATGCCAGAATGTTGTAGTCACCCGTAGTGTGGTCCATGATTTTGACATGGATCGTCGAGCAGAAATGCGGGAACTCGCAAATGGCTTCGTTGCCGTCTTCCCATTTGCAGAACTTGACCGACCTGTCATCTTTGCAATGGAGCAAGTCTTTGCTGAACGTGAAGAGTTCCGAGGCGAATTTGCAGGACTCCACCGATGGTACATGGGGCTTGCAGCTAACTCTTTCTCGGTACGTCCTATCAGATGGTCGTTTCTTCGATAAAATCGATTCTAGTGGGCATTCCCGTGGTAAAAGCCTATTCTCTGTCCTCACCAGATGATACTCGCTTGTCTTCGGCCTCCTCGTTCCTTTGCTCCTCCTGTTTATCTGTTCAATAGTTTCCGCCTGTTCCTCGTGCACTCCTGAACCCTCGGGACGCACCGTAGCTCTACGTAGAATCGAACTAGCCTCTTCTTCAAGAACAGCATTTCTTTGCGGAGACGTGCGATAGAATATTTCCAGACTCAGTAGGATGTTCAGTAACAAAACGGCCAGTACGCAGACCGTAACCACAACTGGAGTGGCCCGTCGCATCAAATGGCTGATCAGCCTTCTAAGCATCAAGAACTGCCGCGGAACCTTACCGCATCGGAAGAGGGCCAGCAGCACTGTTTTGCGAGACGAATTTGTACGGATCCATGCCAGTTCGCGGAAGAAACTCAGGAGCTCTTCACTGTGCGTTCATCCGATGCGTGACTGAAACATGAACTGACGGTGAGAAATCCCCTGTCAACTGTGTCTCCATATTCACTTTTAATTCTCAATCAACTACGTGTAAAATACGGACCAGACAACGGTCGAACAGAGGAATGGATTGCGCTCAATGAGTCATTCAGGAAATTATCGTTGAATGAAGAAGCTCGGTCCAAGCTCCGATATTGTTCTCCAAAAATCTCAGCGCATCCCATCAAAAGTAACGTTAAAGTTACGGATATTTATGTGTCCATTCTCGTTTAAATTGTGTCCACTCTCCAGTGAAAAATTTCTATTTGAGAATGTGGTATAATCAATTGTCCTTATCTCGAATTTAAGGCTATTTTTCTGATATCTTGTACCGTTTCCAAGTTATAAGCGTTTTAAACCATACTGCAACGAAAAAAAAAACGAGAAAAAACGAAAATGCGGAAATACACTTTGTGCAGAGTGTATCACGATTGATTTTTCACTGGAGGGGCTCTTTAATAGCAAGTGAAACTCAAGCAGAACGGAGCAAGAGTGAAAGTATGTGTAGAAAGCCATAGTTAACAACGTTTGAAAGGGTCGTGAGAGATTTGGAGAAAAGAGGAATAATGGCACAGGAATGAAGCAGGATTAAGGAGGACTCAACGAAACTGTGAAAAGAGCGAGAAGACAAAAGGAGGCAGCCTTGCTCCAGTGACTTCTTTATTTTTCTTTTTAATTTTTCTTTGTAAATAGATGTACGCAATGAGATGCAAAGAAAATATTTTACCAGATGAACCGCTTTATCACAGAATCAGTAGAGTTGAATTTCTCAAGCTAAAAGTAAACTTCGTTTCTAGGCCTTTTGAATGAAAAATATTGGCATGCAGCAAACGACTTTACACACTCATGTCTGATTTTTAAAGAGTTCATAAATGTTAAGGTTCTTTTAGGCATAAAGATCTTTCGTAACGGACCAGCCGCCACAGAATGCAACGAAGCCTTTCCTAATTTATTCTACGGTTTTACAGTCTGTGTTTTACTCAGCACACAATCGAAAACGCACCTCAATCGCTTCCAGCTATACAAAGCTAGATTATTGACAAATACCTTTACTGAATCGAAGTCTACGCTGGGGAAATTATTGCGGCCTCCCTGTATTTATCAATTAGAGGAAACAGAAGATGCTTCGGTAATTGTATCAGTTTGTAAAAACCTCGCGCAGTTTTCGTTGCGGTGTCTCTGGCTGGCTTTCGCCACGTATTTGTTCACAGGAGAGAATTTAGGAAGGGCCTATCAGAGGACAACCAGGGACACCAACGCAGGCAAGCAACCCGAATGCGAAGAGATATACAGTAGAAGGATTGGGAAAACTGAATTTTCCATGGCCTAGGAAGTACGCCCCGTTGACATAAGACATCAGCAGGATAAAAATCGTGCGTTTGTCTTACCATTTCGTTGTATTCAAACGACTCAATGTTTACGTTTCAAAACAACTTCGAAAACCGTCAATCTTTTGTCAAGAGGTCTGGAGTTTGCCAATCCTGTGAAGTCATGCTATCCAATTTTTTGCAAAATGGCTGCCCTGTTTATCTCTTGTGCAAGTATTAACATTGAGCAAACTGAGTTGGATTATTCAATGGAAAAGCTGCCAGTGTTTTCCTCATTTCATCCAGAATGAATCCTTTCCAAAATCAGGTTTTTCGAAAAACCAGGTATTCAGTTCTGGAAGAATTCTGTCCTAATCGAATACCCACAAGCTTAGGGCAACGAGACAGCACCAAGCAAATGTGCTTGCACGGTAAAAATCAACCGATTTGAGAATCCAATGCACGCATACCAAAACTTCCCGCAGGTGAGACGCAAATATGCGAACATAGAATCGAGGTGTGACTGAGTGACCATTGATTGACACGATAAGACAAGCGCGGAAAACTATTCACATAACTGGAAGTATCAGAATGTCACAAAAAAGAGAGGTAGCCTGGCTGTTGTTAGGATATCAAAAGTTGAAGATGCGATCAAGGGAATCATTGGATGTCCGATTCTTTCAGAACCTAACGGATGGGGTCTCTTTAAATGGAGCAAAGGCTAGCTCGGAGCACCCTTCACGTGGTATCACCTGCAATTCCGAAAGACTGGCTTCTGGTGGCCCAGCCTGACGCAGATTTTGTACCACTGCTATCGTCGATTTATGAGTCAGCGAAATCCTGAACAAAGAATGGAGAGGATGTAGAGTAAGCTCTAGTCCACAACCAGTCGGAAGTTCGTCTACGCGACCTGTTGTCTTGTGGGTTCTGCTTTGGTCTTACCAGCCACGGCCATAGCCACAGTCCCAAGTAGTGATCTGAATAGACATGCCTTGTCTTTGGCAACCCGCTCCACCATTGGATTGAAGGCAGATAAACGCCCCTGGGTAACCTGTTATCACATTCTGATTAACCTTGCGTTGAGATCGGACGCCTGCGATTAAGATAACAAAACTGTCAATTTGTATCCATACATCCACTCTAGTCCTTGCCTCGTGCATCTGTTGAGGTTACGCTGCCGGGGAATCAATAACCGACTCCCTGCTCGAGTCCATTGTCCTAGAATTAGGGCTGTTGGATGACCTGTCAGGGGGATTTCCTTCATCTGCCCCTAGGAAATTCCTAACATTAACGCTCATTAACTGAGACCCAACGGCTTACGTAGGAAATTGAGCAAGACTATCAATTTGCACCGGTAACTTGATAGCATACCCAAGTAAGGAAAAGAAAAATTTAAAGATCAACGACTTGCGCATCAATCAAAAAGTTGAAAGTCTTTCCCACACAATTTTGGTGCACAGGGTGGCGCCCGTTCCTTAGCTTTTGGGCCAAACAGTTGTGGAAAGCACAGTGAATGCGGCAGTTGGGGGCTGGCCGTCTCGAAGCAATGAGTAAGCAAGCATCTTTCGAGGGCCCTTGACTTTTGCAAAATGGTGCAG
The DNA here is from genome assembly GCA_964026355.1 of Pseudorhiza aurosa. Taxonomy (NCBI): domain Eukaryota; kingdom Metazoa; phylum Cnidaria; class Scyphozoa; order Rhizostomeae; family Lychnorhizidae; genus Pseudorhiza; species Pseudorhiza aurosa. The sequence continues at coordinate 4,151,686 of OZ032127.1, read as the reverse complement.
TGTACGATCATCTTTCCTGTACGGTGACGATCGGGAGAAAGCGCTTCCGTCATTAAGTTCCCTCCGTCTTTTCCAACTGATTAGCGTAATTATCTACTCATATCCATAACTGCTGTAAATCGGCACCACAGCGAGAGGGCAAGGAAATCAGACATATTTTTGGATTAAGACACGTTTTGATAGCAACTACCGTTGAATGCTGTTAGTGCCACAATTAGGGCTGCAACCGATGTTGACTTAACATGCTTTCGTGGTGCATTCAGTGAAGACGTTGACCCTTGAGTTGGTGACTGAATTTTGAGGGGTCTCTTCCGTAAATTGACGCTGACTCAATTAGCAAAGTGCTTTGGAGCAGCGTCCCGGTAAAAAAAACCGTTGCGCGAAAGTCAAATCACATATCTAGCATATATTTTGTGCACGTGATTTTGAAGAAAGGAGAATTATGCTGAGTTCCAAAGTGCAATCGCTCGTTTGGCCAACACGAGTAGACATTCAGATATCAACTCTAAAACGTGCACAAGACTCAGCATGATATGTAAATAAATGTTTATTATATCTTGTTGAAAATGTTGGAAGTTTTCTGATCTAGGTTTTCTGGTCCGACATTCACTCACTCATTGTGACTGAAATTTGATATTTGAAACACGTTTTTTGGTGTTATGTCAGCAGAAGATCTGCCTTCTTTCTACCGTTTGACGTGGACTTCTTGCATTGTCTCCATCGTAGCGTTACTCGCAAGTTTATGGTTTCCTACGCATCGGACGATCAATTTTCTGCCTTTTCGATTTAATCATTTTCTCGAACTCTTGGCCTGGACTGGTCAATCTTTTGCATCAGGAACTTCTTGCTGTTGCTCGTCCCATCTTACATATTTTCATTTTTCCAATTTATTCTTTAAAGAGGGTCAACGCCAGAGAATCTTATCTTGAGATGAGCCATGCCCTAGATTTTTTCCTTCCACCTCTCTTCCTCGATCACACTCCGAATTCCATAGCGTAACAAACAGCTTCTTCTAAGAGACAACAGCAGAAACCAATGCAGACCATGCGATTTTCGTTCACTCTAAACAGCGTCTTTCCATCTTTTACAGATACTTTCACGGGCATCCTTCTCAGGAGATCAGGGATATTATTCCAGTTCCTTAAGTTGAGGAAATGCCATGGTGGCCTAAATGAAGCCCCAACAGTGGAAGAGAAAAGAAAGTAGGCTAAGAGAAGATGGAGATCAGATCAAGTTAATTGATCTTGGATTTGAAAGATGGCAAGTTGCAGGACTCAGGAAAGCAAGAAGAAGGCAAGACGTACCATAAATTGCATGTTATTGGGATGAATGATGATTTGCGGGATTTGTGAGTCTTTAGGAAACACCAGTTTCAAGGTGTGCGTATGAAACTGGTCCTAAAAAGCTGCTGTTCGATTCAACCCACATGGACGATTCTTGCCTTGCTGTCTTGTTTAACGTGCAGAGAACACGGAGTCAGAGAAACAACGATTAGCGCTGTTGTGCTTGAATGACTAACTAACTGACTAACGTATTGAAATGAAATACATGTTTATATAGGCGACTCACAAAAGAGATAATATTACCAAACTCATCGAGTAAGAGAAGGAGCGGAAGGGTTGATTGTGAATGACGCAAGTAGATGAATAGGTGATGAGCTGATGGGAATTATGACAAGAAATAACAATTGATTGGATGAATAGAATTGTATTGTTAAGCAAGGTGGTAATGGCGGCATAGATGGAGATTTATGAGAGTAGAAAGCTGAGTCACTACATAGCTCCCCCCCTAGAATGTTACGGGTGTTAAACATTCGATAAAAATGAATTAAGTGCCGAAGCTTAACGAATAATCGAGTATGAAAGCGAATTGAATAAAATATTACGAAATTACGTAGATGTTCGAGTGTCCGATGAAAACCAAGGTTTTGAGCATAGGGTAACCTGGAACCTGCATCGAAGTTGCCCCTGGTTTTATGAGTAGGCTAACCAGGAACCTGCATCGAAGTTGCCCCTGGTTTTATGAGTAGGGTGACCAGGAACCTGCGGCGAAGTTGCCCCTGGTTTTATGAGTAGGGTGACCAGGAACCTGCGGCGAAGTTGCCCCTGGTTTTATGAGTAGGATGACCAGGAACCTGCATCGAAGTTGCCCCTGGTTTTATGAGTAGGGTGACCAGGAACCTGCGGCGAAGTTGCCCCTGGTTTTATGAGTAGGATGACCAGGAACCTGCATCGAAGTTGCCCCTGGTTTTATGAGTAGGCTAACCAGGAACCTGCATCGAAGTTGCCCCTGGTTTTATGAGTAGGATGACCAGGAACCTGCATCGAAGTTGCCCCTGGTTTTATGAGTAGGGTGACCAGGAACCTGCGGCGAAGTTGCCCCTGGTTTTATGAGTAGGATGACCAGGAACCTGCATCGAAGTTGCCCCTGGTTTACTGAGTAGGGTGACCAGGAACCTGCGGCGAAGTTGCCCCTGGTTTTATGAGTAGGATGACCAGGAACCTGCGATGAAGTTGCCCCTGGTTTTATGAGTAGGCTAACCAGGAACCTGCATCGAAGTTGCCCCTGGTTTTATGAGTAGGGTGACCAGGAACCTGCGGCGAAGTTGCCCCTGGTTTTATGAGTAGGATGACCAGGAACCTGCGGCGAAGTTGCCCCTGGTTTTATGAGTAGGATGACCAGGAACCTGCATCGAAGTTGCCCCTGGTTTTATGAGTAGGCTAACCAGGAACCTGCATCGAAGTTGCCCCTGGTTTTATGAGTAGGGTGACCAGGAACCTGCGGCGAAGTTGCCCCTGGTTTTATGAGTAGGATGACCAGGAACCTGCGGCGAAGTTGTCCGTGGTTTTATGAGTAGGATGACCAGGAACCTGCGATGAAGTTGCCCCTGGTTTTATGAGTAGGGTAACCAGGAACCTGCTTGCTTTGCGAGATGTTGCGTGGAAGGCGAAGAATGAAATCCGTGTCCATGTGAGTTGAGTTTCACGTCGCTTCACTAAGCAGTCGCCTCAACTGGGTATCACACAACTTGGCAGCACCCAAACCGGCTATACTAAACTGGTGAATGCGACGTGAAACTCAACTCACATGGACACGGATTTCATTCTTCGCCTTCCACGCAACATCTCGCAAAGCAAGCAGGTTCCTGGTTACCCTACTCATAAAACCAGGGGCAACTTCATCGCAGGTTCGATCGATCGTTAAGCTCTGCCTGTAAAGATTCTGACTTTGACTTTTAGCTTTTAACTTTTTCTTTAAAAACGTGATATTTGTGGTTCCTAATTTGTACATAACTCGATGTAAGCGCTTTGAGTAAACAGGTCCTTGACTGATGGTAGCAAATCCTTTTTTGCTGAACAAGCCAACCGGTATAAATATTATTATATCACAATGAAAGGGCTTTGACTGTCGTCCCTCGTCCTGAAAGGTGCTGAATGCTGGTAGCTGGCAAGCTTCGATTACCGCAAGATGTTTGGTGGGGCAGCCGATTTGCTTGAGCAGAGCAAACAGTCCACGCATTGTAATGCACGGCTCATGCATGGCAGTCCTGTTAAAAGTTTCAGCTGAAATGAAGTTAACAGCGGATATTGATATCAACGTAGCACAAGCAGATCTCATAACGGACATTGTTCTCAGGAGATCAGGGATATTATTCCAGTTCCTCTGAGGCGTGTCAGGACCACCAGAAGCTCAACGCATTCCCACCCTTTCCAAGTTTCACTGCCTAATCCACGAACTCTATCTCACAAATCATCATTCATCCCAAGAACATGCAACTTATGGAACGTCTTGCCTTCTTCTTGCTTTCCTGAGTCCTACAACTTGCCATCTTTCAAATCTAATGTAAATAAACTTGATCTTATCTCTCTATCCTCTTAGATGCTCGCTTTCTTCTTTCTTCCTTTGTTGGGGCTTTGTATAGGTCACCATAGCCTTTCCTCAACATAACCCACTAAAAAAAAAAAAAAAAAAAAAGCCATTTTATATGAATAACCGTAACACACAGCATGTATTCTTCTCATGACTTCTCTTCAAGGGCCTCTCTCCAGTAGAAATTTTTATTTTCTAATAAGATTCAGTCGAATGCCCTGGTTTCAAATCTGCAATTATTTTGCTGATGTCTCGTACGGTTTTCGTATTATAAGCGTTTAAAGTTCGTTTTCTGAAGGGCCATCCTCCTTTATCAAATGAAATGAAACACTTTCATGCTCAGAATTTGTTCAAAAAGAATTATCGGAGGCCTACGTTGTGACCTCAAAATGACGCACAGAAAATCGATTTCCAGCGTAGCAGAAACCATAGACAGGGCTCTGAGCTTTTCTATGGAAGTGGATTTCCCGTCGCCCTACTCACTCACCAACAGGGTTTTTATTGTGACACATGGAGGAATCGAATTAAAAACGCTGTGTCATGAGTTCGTATGCTTAACGACTACACCAAGGTACCACAGAGGGGCCCTAAGCAGCAAAATACGAAGGAATTTTTACAAATCCTACAAAAAGGTGAAAATTAAGGTATAAAAACTATGTAAATAACAACACGCTTCTTCTAAATGAGTTATCTGAAACGGTCCTTAGGTAAGTTGCTTTTGTTTGCTAGTCTTGTCATTTCATTGCTTATAAGAAACTCAGGAGATCGCATGAGTGGAGATGCAGAGAGAAAAAGAGTCGCTGGAGACATGCTGAATGCTGAACAAGTGTTCAGGGCAAATTGCCGTTTTCTTGAATTCCGAGGGATAATTTCCTGAACATGAGGTTTGGAAGAGAGCCAACGTTGTTTCAAGGTTGCTCGAGAAAAGCAGCCCACATCTTTAGCAATTTTACAAGCCTGTTTCGTTGATGCAATATTTTGTAACATCTTCAAAAGCCAAACAAATACAACTTTTGACTCTACCGGCTGTTAGAGTCAGGCTTACACCTAGGCTATTTTACAATTGCTACAAGCAAGTCTTCCCAAAAAAGGCTTGCAGCGTGACGCAAGAGCGATCACTTATCAAAGTTGATTCGCCAACAGAATTTTAATCGCATCATTGCACCATCGAATTTGCGTATTTCTAATGCCAATAATTGATCAATCATGCAGACCTCTGATGCACAGTTTTCGTATCACAGGCAGCAAGCTCAGGCTAAGTAAGCAAAGGTCAAACAATGGCCAGAGATGTTTCTCCTATATAGGTGCAAAACTGTGGAATACTAGTAGCCTCTCAGCCGAGTTAGAGCCGGCATCCTTCAATCACAAAACTATCTTTGCTATTGGGAAATCTTGTCGTGCATAAGATAGACGGATTAAATGGCAAAATTAAAATTTTATTTTTCGAAAAAAGGGGGCTATAATTTGTTGCCATAGAAGAATATTAAGAAGATGCGGTATAAGAAAAGGACTTATTTCTTTGCCTTGTTTCCACAAAACCTAAAAGTCCTTTCAACTTCTACCGGAAACTCTTAAATTTGTTGTGGCAAAATTCCCTTAGTTTTGATTTGTACCTACAATTACGGTTTTCTCTCCTCTTTGTCTTGCGAGTAAAATTTATATTACTTATTCATCTCATAATTAGCTTGTTGTATTTTGCTAACCAAATAACAGGGTTCATATACATCATAAAATGCAATTAAAAAACAGTCAAAAAGGCTGTCACTGAGGTTTACACAATGAAAGCTATCCTAGTCAGCGACGCGCTGGCTGAAGTCGGATAAACCAATGGAAAACGACCAGCTTTTCACCTGGCACTTGTCACATCAGCCGTAAAAGTAGCGATCATACCTGGGGCTTAATACTATGAACGGGGGTAAGCTAGAAGCTTCACTTCGTCTTTAAGCTTTCATTCTCTCATTTTTGTAAAAACAAGAACTGCTGACGGGGCTTTGAGAAGTACTTGTTCTGTACTGTACTCACGAAGGCGTTAAGGGTCATGAGGTCACGAAGGCGTTAAGGCTGGTGATGATATAGGCATCGGACTGGCTCACGGCATCAAAACTTAGGGCTTGTTACCATGAGCATGAGTGCATGCGTTGCGAGATCGTTCCATGCGAATAGCATCAACAAGTGAGTGATTCAAAAGGGTATTTTTGGGTAATAAGGTGAAGTAGGTACAATATTACAAGGGTAGAGTGTCATAGTCTCCTGACATGATTGAATGATAGCTCAATGGTAAGATTCTTGCGCATTGATCCTATGGTCAGTGGTTCGACTTCCGCCTCAGCTAAACATTCACTTAGAGTGAAGAGAGTCGCCAGCTCTCTGTAATTCCAGGCGTAGGAATCACGAGGTGTGGTCACATCGAGATGAAGGACCTGGACACTGCCCGACAAGAAACGTCCACCCTTGACATCTAGGTAGAATCATGTGTGCAGAGAACAGTATACATCTCCTTGCTTTCATTGATCAGATAAGGCTTCGGGGCTTTGGCTATAAACAAAGCAGCTACATTCTACTGGGTGTGGTTTGGCACGGTGCACCAATCATGACCATAATGAACTGTTTATCAATATAATTCTTATCTGTTAATAGAGGGCCTGATCAGCAGATATGATTAATAACGAGGCGCGCAGCTGCAGGGGACGCGGGGGCTCTGCCCCACTCAAACGAAAAGTTGGATTACTCCGGTGACAGTAGCTTGGTGCAGTGGTTAAGTGTGCAGTCTCATAACGTAGGGTTTGTGGGTTCGAATCCTACACATTTCACCAGGTAATATTGGAGCCGTTTTGGGGAAGGCCTATACGCAAAGACGGGTGGACGCCGTCAACCGCGAAGTCTGATTGGAAAGGAATAGGCTACGTAATACAACTTATCAGTCACGGGGGATGCATTATTACTACATCGCTTTCACTTTTAAAGTTACATTAATCTTACTGGCGGACGATATAAATATATAAGTTAAATAGTGTAGTATTTACAAGATACGAAGCATTTTATGCAATCTAGACGGAAAGCACAACAACCTCCAAACACAGCTATCATAGAGCACACGGCTTTTGAGCAGAGGGACGGAGAATGCATACACAGCTGTCATAGGGCCTTCGGCTCAGGGGAAAAGTCCAAATGAAGTGAGGGCTAAAACTAAGGATTGAGGGCACCTAGACTAAAACGCTAATCCCCTTGAATATTCACCCACTGCATGAGACCATAACAAACAAAAGGTAGGGTGCCAGGCCCGCAGGTGCAAAGGGTCATGAGGTCACGAAGGCGTTAAGGGTCACGAGGTCACGAAGGTGTTAAGGCTGGTGACGATATAGGCATCGGACTGGCTCACGGCATCAAAACTTAGGGCTTGTTACCATGAGCATGAGTGCATGCGTTGCGAGGTCGTTCCATGCGAGTAGCATCAACAAGTGAGTGATTCAAAAGGGTATTTTTGGGTAATAAGGTGAAGTGGGTACAAGATTACAAGGGTAGAGTGTCATAGTGTCCTGACATGATTGAATGATAGCTCAATGGTAAGATTCTTGCGCATTGATCCTATGGTCAGTGGTTCGACTTCCGCCTCAGCTAAACATTCACTTAGAGTGAAGAGTCGCTAGCTCTGTGAAATTCCAGGCGTAGGAATCACGAGGTGTGGTCACATCGAGAGGAAGGACCTGGACACTGCTCGATAAGCAAAAAGCTTCTCAGTGTCCAAATTTCTGCCTTTGATATGAAAAAAATAACTGAGTGAAGGAGCAGTGTCATTTCACAGCCCGGACCTTACGGGGTTGAGAGAGAGAGCAGCAAAAATATACCAATCTAATGAAAATGCAACAATACAGAAGAAAGAACGTATAATGCGTCTCTACCGCGATGGTTACAGGACTGCTTGCTGTTCGACTACCACTACTTCTGCCCCTAACCTACGGATTTGATTTGCATTCCTGTCCCACATCCTTACTGGCACAGAACTTGCTGGCCGACTGCAGCTAGTGTACAATATTGCCATATTCGTTTTCACAGCTCGGGCATCCGACACCCTACGGGCTGTTCCAGATCTACTTTCTCATCAGCATCTCCATCCCTAACAAGTCCCTTGCTCGCTGGTAGTGAGTCTTTTTCTTCATCAGCGACTCCGAAGCTTTTCGATATTTCCAGTCGTACTTATCAATGTAGTTGCGGGCATCTGTGACAAGCTGTTTCAAAACTGCCGGACCACTCTCGTCAATCGGCACATCGATGGACAAATTTGGATTGAACCGGAAGTAGGTCGTCGGAGGGAGCAGATCTTCCAGCGTGATATGTACAGCTGCAATAGAGGCAAAAGAACGATGCATGTCATATCTCAGATGGCGATTTCCACACAGCCATTCCATTAACGTTTATCAACGGCCCATCAGTGAAAAGGCTTTACGTAGTAGATTGCACGACGAGGTGATTTAGAAAGTCGTTCAATAGTTAGCGTGAGAAAAGTTCGTGCCATACTTCTAGAGGTCATGACAACTCGAAACTGGCAGTTAAAGCCTTTACTCGCGCGAACATTGTCAACTTAGGCGTCTAATTCTCGCTGGTTTTACACAGCACTACTTGGTCGTGGAAGGCACGCTTTGAAGACATATGATGGCGGATATGGCAGGAAGTGCCCATGACAGCGTACTAGAGATAGCGAAGGAGAGAAAAATGAGCTACTTTGGTCATGTGACAAGACATCCAAAAGAACTTGCTAGTACAATGCGGTATGGCTGTTTCCCAGGTAATCGCGAGGTAGACCAAGAAGGAGCTGGACTGGGGTCATTGTTCGATGAAGTGGCATGGGAGTGATGAGGGATGCTGTTTGGATTCGAGAAGTGGATGGCGAAGAATTTGTCATCAAAGATGACGACGATGATGATGACGGCAAATATCAACAGGCAATCTGTATCGAACTGAAGAAGTCACATACTGAAACTGCTACCCAGAGTAAGTTCGCTACCCAGAGTAAGTTCACTACCCAGAGTAAGTTCACTACCCAGAGTAAGTTCACTACCCAGAGTAAGTTCACTACCCAGAGTAAGTTCACTACCCAGAGTAAGTTCACTACCCAGAGTAAGTTCACTATCCAGAGTAAGTTCACTACCCAGAGTAAGTTCACTACCCAGAGTAAGTTCACTACCCAGAGCTGTTATAGCGGGTAGTTTCCTACCATTTGTGCTGCACGTTGAGAAGATTTTTAAAAATGAACGAAATCATGTGATGGGACAGGTCTAATAGGGAACGAAGCATGTAAGGTCCCAAGGTTTGTTTCTGCAACAGACGATGTAGTAAATTGTACCAATAGCAGCTAAAGTGGACAGTTTGTAGAAATGGAAGCGTCTATGGATGCAAAAAGGGTCACAACTGTCAAGAAAAGAGTCGCAAGAATTGCTGAAGATATCTCTACGACGTTGATAGAAAGATTAACCAACCAGAGGGATTTGATTTGAGGTCGGTAAAGAAAGGAGCGCACTTATTGAGTTTTCTATTTTGAGCTTGAGGTAATAAAGTTCGCTTGAAAATCCATAATGATAATTATAGTAATCAATTTTTTTCGAAGTTCATTTAATCAGTATATAAATCTGCAAACCTCTCCATGAAGGTAGTTCAAAATTGGCTATTTGAGCTACAGAAAACGAGGAACGTATAAAAAGCCCACAAGTAGCGAATGAATATTTAAAATGAGTAAAATAACAATACTGATTATAGCAGAAAAGATGATGATAAAGATTATGATAATAGCAATTATGAGAATGATAATAAAAGAGACAACTAAATGATATTTAAATGGGTTGAACTGGCTAGGATAAGTACCTTCAACATCGGTCGCACTTGCCACTACTTTCAAAAGCTTTTCACGTAAGTTTGTAAACGATGACGTATTCGGTCCGGATCGTCCGTGGTAAACACCATTGCCGATGGAGACAACAGTCTGCAATGGGGCGTCTGGCCAGAGTCGCTTCGACTCGTGAATAGCAAGTGCACACGGGTTGTTCGTTAACAGACCGCCGTCCTTAAAACCAGAGAAATCAAGATTGTAGACGACGTTACAAAAAAGATGCAGCAGAACACTGTCACGCCAAACATTTCACTATGCTTTGAGAAGGCTGTGTCGGCAAAGCTATACGGTAGTGAGAGGAAAGATGCGATGTGGCTACGCTAAATTACATCCTTGCAAATTGAACCAAAGTTTGGTTCACTCCTTAGTGCCTATAACATTACTTAAATATTACTTAAGTATTGCTTAAACATTACTTAAACATTACTTAAATTTTACTTAAGTATTGCTTCAATATTACTTAAGTATTACTTAAATATTACTTAAACATTACTTAAATTTTACTTAAGCATTACTTAAATATTACTTAAGTATTACTTAAATATTACTTAAGTGTTGCTTAAATATAACATAAACAATACTTACATTTTGATTACATATTACTTAAATTTTACTTAAGCACTACTTAAATGTTACTTAAGCACTACTTAAATATTACTTAAGTATTACTTAAATATTACTTAAGTGTTGCTTAAATATTACATAAATGATACTTAAATTTTGCTTACATATTCCTTAAATTTTACTGAAGTATTGTTTAAATATTACTTAAGTATTACTAAATATTACTTCAGTATTGCTTAAATATTACTTACATATTACTTACGTGGAGAGTGTCCCGAGCTTCTCATACCTTGGAAGCCTACTGTCATCAGCCGCCACGTGCGAAGACGAGATACAAAATCGCATAAGGGCGGCTCACGCGGCGTATGGACGACTGACAGAACGAGTTTTCCAAAACCATGGACTTAATTTCCAAACAAAAGTCATGGTCCTACGAGCTGTTGTGCTGTCTACTCTGCTATACGCCTGCGAGACATAGACGCTCTATTCACGCGACGTCAAACAACTATAAAAGTTCCAACAAGCCATACTACGCGAGATCTTCCGGGTACGCTGGAAAGACAAGATCACAAACAACGAGATCCTCATCCGAGCATCGAAGCCACAATCCTCCAACATCGCCTATGTTGGGTTGGGCATATTGCGCGCATACCACCTACTCGCCTTCCGAAAATTATTCTGTATGGGGAGCTCGCAGAGGGCAAACGGCCCAGAGGTGACCCGAAGCGCCGTTTTAAAGACCAACTGAAGCGATCGCTAGCGCAGGCCAACATCCCCGATGACAACTGGTAAACCATTGCACACGAGCGACACCCATGGAAGGTCAAAGTTCGAGAAGGCGTAGCGGCTTTTAAAACCGAGAGGAGAAGCCGACGACGATTACTTAAATATTACTTTCACAGTAAATGAAACTATTAAGGAGACATGGAAAGGAATTTAATTTGGCTGGAAAAATCGTTTACTGCTTCTTTGCGTAGCATACTCCATAACGAGCTTGGCATATGCTAGAGACAGAGTTCAGAGCTCTTATTAGGGAAGTGGGTTATCATTAAGCAAACTTCCATTGCTTTCCCCATCGAAAATGGTTTTTTTTAACGTGAACCGAGACCGATTCGAGCCCAAAATCCTTACATTACGTGATCGCCAGCTTACCCGCCAAGCTTCCATTTGGGGGTAGCTAGGCCTCTGTTATTCCGGGCGTTGGATGACGAAAGTGGTTACATAGAGAGGAAGGACCGAGACCTTCAATCTACCTTTGAATGCTAGATAGAAATCAAATCAAGACTACGTTACTATCTGCGGTCTCATAACTCCTCCAACTCTTATCATACGAATGATTGGTCTGATACTGACATCAAGAACGGGATGAAAAGCCAAGGCTTTCATAATTGCTTCGAATTTCCCACTAAACGTACCAGAAAAATTCTTCACATTCTTGGGTTGATTTAAAAGATGATCAATATTCTGAAGCGAGTAAGTTTTCTTACTTCTAAAATGAAATAGGGAAGTTTGAAGCTGTCTTTTGTAGCTAGCCATTTTGAGATGAGGCTACATGCAGAACGAAATAAGTTTATCGGTCCATCTTAAATCCTACGGCATTGGGTATCAGTGAAATCGACGAATATTAGTAAGAAACTATTAAATGAAATAACTGTATAAATATAGATCACAGAAACATAAACGTAAAAACAAACAAATATCAAAACACTCAGAAACTTTACACAAAGGGATTCATTCATACACAGAAAAATCTCGCAAACACGGAAATGAACAAAGAAACTAGAATATACATACGCTCGTAAAATCAAACATACAGACACTCGAAAACCAAACATTCAGACACTCACAAAACCAAACATACAGACAGTCACAAATCAAACATAAAAACGCACGCAAATTCAAGCATAAACAGTTTACGAACGAAAATTCGCATGGAAACTTTAATTCAAACGCGCTGAAAAATCAAGAAGAAAAACAGACGAAGGCAAACATAGAAAACACTGCAACAAAAAAGACATACAAACGGAAACATAAAAAGATAGCTGAAACTCGTTACCTGATGAATATCCGTACCGATTTTGCACTCTTCAAAGTACCCAGGCGCCGCAGAGGTAGCTTGTAGTGCCTCCCATAGCTCATGCTGACTGCTTCCGACGTAATTATGTTCCACTAACGGCGGTATGCAGTAATTCCTGAATACGTACGGCTGCAGCACTTGGCGGTTGACTAAAGTTGACACAGCAGCAACCTACGATTTGAAAAGCACAGGTCATAGTTAGTACCGAATCAGAAGAACGAAGGAATCGTGTCATGAAAGTTTCATTTTGTAAGAAGGTGGGCGGCAACGAACCTGTCTTCGTCAGCTGGGTACGAGCAATGGGACAAATTAACGTCAAGTATAACTGCGAATCCAATAGCTGTTTGATAGTAAGCCGATCGAAGAGCAATGCTGATCTGCGCCCGGATTGCCCCCTTGCTGTCACTGCAACTTGCAACGACGCATCTAAGGTAGTTGGACTTCTCTCCCCATTAATCTAGTGGGCCATCGTTCTCATTTAGTTCGTATTCAATTTCACGATGAGCGTTGTTATTGAAGAAGTCTGCTTAAGGGCTGTTCCTTTTGCTTCTTGATCGTTAACAAGTAGCACCTCTGGTATACGCTTCAAATCAATGAATGTTTACAAATGCTGGGTATTTGGGCAGCTATCCAGCTCCAATGCAAAAGGGTCACAATGCGTGATCAACATTTTGCCCAGATCCTCAACGTAAGATAAGGCCCAGGACGATACTTTTAATCCATACTTTCTATGAGAATGATTGCTAGCATTGTTTACATAAAATTTTCATTATCTGTGACCAGGATTTGTTATCATCGGTCATCTGCATTGTTTCAGAACGTGCTCTTTTCTTGACCTGCCCCCCCCCCCCCCCACAATTTCTATTTCTTCCTAAGGCCCTGCATCCACCTTGTCTCTTTTCAAATCTTATCTCCCTCTCATCTTAGCATCTCTTTTTCTTCCTGTGTTGGGTCTTTCTATATACCTCTGGGGCCTTTCTTCAACAGAACGTACTAAATAAAAACACACTACTGTACGTACGTAGCTAAATCAACACAAGCTTTATTCTGTTTTGTTCCGTCTTTATTTTTTACCTCGGGCTGGGTATTTGGGCAGCTATGCAGCTGATGCGGACCTGCGGCATTGCCGCTTGTGTCCTCAAAGCTACCTCAGAGTACTCATTTACCGACCTCGGAAGGTCAGACAGCTGAGTTGGCAGCTGGCTTGTGGTTAGTGGTTCCGGCGATGGGATTTGAACCCACGCGAGTAGACCTCACAAGATTCGAAACACTGCGTCTTAACCATTCGGCCACACCACCACTTAGGTCTCAGATCGAAGGCTTCAGTTTGATCAAAGTGGTTCTACCATGTCCTCAAGTTCGGGATGCGACGTTGCTGTCAAACCAGCAGTATCTGCGAATCGCTGGTGAGGAATTTCTTGGCCCCCACAACTGCAGCCTGGACGCACACCATTCCTTGCCGGGTCTCCCTCGACTCAGCACGTGATCAACTCGCCAAAGACAATGACGAGTGTCACTTAAAAAATTCAGTACCCCTGGTCCACTTCTCTCTCCGAAGGAAAATACTCTTGTGGCATCCTACTTGGTGAGTTTGAATTCAACGGTGTGACGGGTGCCATCATTGCAACAACTGACTATTTCTAACTGCATGGCCCACTCAATGTCGAACGTAGCAGAAATTAGAGACATGGCTCTGAACTTTTCCCAAGGAAGTGGACTTTAAGAGGCGATTTCCCGCTGCCTTCCTCAGCAATGACATTTTTGCTGTGACACTTGCAGGATTCAAACTCACAAGCGTTCACAAGCGGGACCATTACACCATGGCACCTCCTGACTTTTTCTACGCACCCATAAACCTACTGCTCCCTCGCATTTGGGAATCCAGGCACAATACAGTTACAATGGAATGAGTATGAATGCGATTTCATCTTCACACAAGAGAATTATCCTCTAGTTTGAGTGATGTTCTTATCCTACTTCTAGACCATGCGACACCTCGTCATTCACACGCCTGGAATTACGAATACCTATTGACCCACCCCACTCTAGGGGAAAGCTAAGCCCGAACAAGGGGTTCGAACCGCTGACCGTGGATTCCGTGATCAAGCCACCGCGACGTCCACTCCTACGGCTACAAGCGAAAGTGTTCTATATCGTACCTTGGGAATCCTGGCATCAACTGCCGTGTCTATCATACTCTTCCCTGTTCCGACCTCTGCTCTGGAAACAAAAACAGGACAGTTTTGTCGATCAGTTGAATCGGAGAAACATTCTATGAGAAATTGCAAGGTTGGCAATACAATGGCAACGAAAAAAACAGAGCGTCAGCAGGAGAAGAAAGGGTGACGAACTCTCGACGGCTTCTGGTCTTTCAACGACAATAGCACTTTCGAAAAGGTGCCTTTTAGAAGTCACAGGAAGAGAACCGAGTTGTGAATAACTTTGAAAAGAGGTCATTGCAGGATGCTTTCTCAATCCATCTAGTGGCAAAGTCGACCAGGAGAAGGGCAGTTCCACGCCCGATATTTGGGCTTTTTCTCGGCGGAACATCTACATAACTTACAAACATAATACGTCAGATGTTTTCTACTAAGCTCTACTTAGGGTCGAGGCGAAATATTCTTACTTCAAAATATTCACCAAGGTTTCTGTATCGTAGAACGCATGAGTGAAAAACAGCTTTCCAGTGCCTAGAACTGATTGTTGTCTAAAAATCGCTGAGCTCAAATGTTGATACAGCTTCATGGTTTCCACCAACGGGGTCCTGTTTATTCCGATCAAGAATGCAAGCAGAGCTCCGGTGCTTGTGCCCACTATGAGATCAAACATCTCGTGCATCCGCTGTCCTGTAAGCTCCTCCAACCGTCTTAGAATTTCAACTGTGATGACTCCCCTGAAAGGAGAGCAGTTACTGTGAGAAGCAATGACGAACATTTAATGGCAAAAATTCTTTCGTTCTGTCGACTATATGCTCGTCACGTCATAATGTACATCTTTAAAGAAGGGCCGCTATTAACTGTTTCAAAGGACACTCGACTTAGACTGCAGCAGAAACCAAATAAAACACTCATAGGTTGTTCTAGAAAACATTTCCCCCGTAGTTCAAAGAGTGTCTGCACTTAGCTACAGGAAAAAGGCATTGATGTTTTCATGCGACGCCTGACTACGAACAGCATATGACGAACGAGGCGTTAAATAAAGGCTGAGCGAAGTAGCCGGAGACATGCGCCTGAAGTTCGCCGGCCATTGTGTTCGCGCTGAACAACAACCATGCAGCAGGCTAGTTCTACGGAGGCCAGCGCATGGGAGAGCTCGTCAAGGTCGTCCACGCAAATCATCCATCGACGTGCTTGTCGAAGACGCGAATTCAACTGTCGAGGGTCTCCCGGATGCCACGAAAGACAGGCAGATCTGGAGTGCTCCGTGTTGGATCGACGAAGAAACCTCACCGATAACGACGATGGTGATAAGGATGATGGGAAACGCCGCTTCATTTCGGCAGTCTATCTGCTCTCATAATGACCGCAGAAACCTCCACGTTGGTGTCCCTGGATATCGACCACCAAAAGTGATGTCGACTCATTTTTGTCGGCTCGTAACCGATTCTGCAACCACTTTCCCTCGAAGCCCATTTGAAGGAAAGACTCTGTGAACAGACCATGACCGCACGCTTCCTCCAACCGTCACCTGTCTATCATCACCACCTTAACTTATCCCTGCACATTTCAGTTGAGTGTCATTTACCATGTGGTCAATAAAATCGAAACTTCTCAGCCCCCAGGACCTGACACCTTGTTTTGGTTCCCACAGGAGAAAACGTGCAGCGGTTTCTGTCGCAGTGCTTCATACAAAGTGATAGACTCGTGACTGCTTGTAACCTTCGAAGATAGAAGCGTCAGAGTCTTGTCGGCTTTTTATGGGAAATCGATTCAAAAATATTAGTTCTGGTTACAAAGACTACAGTTATAAAGTGTCACGACTTCGTGCCATGCTACAATGACTGCTTCACGAGGTCACGCTATTGAAAAATATATATAGCCATTTGACAGACTGCAAAAGAATGATCTCTTCATTCAATGGCGTTGAGTCCTAATCCAGGTGGAGAGGAAAGAAATCACACGTCACAGATCGCACAAACTTCTTAGCGCAAATGAGATTTTTTTTTTTTAGTGGGTTATGTTGAGGAAAGGCTATGGTGGCCTATACAAAGCGCCAACACAGGAGGAAAGAAGAAAGCGAGCAGCTAAGAGGATAGAGGATAGATGTTGCAAATATAGGCTCGAAAAACTCTTTGAAAGAATAAAGGACGATATTGGTGCAGGAATAAATTCCACTATCTTAAGACAGCACTCCTCACGTTTCAATAAAATGTTGGAGGAGAGCGTGTCCGAATCCGGGAAAGACATGGAAGGTGTTTTCTTGGTTCCGTCGCATCCGGTGAAAGTGGCGCATATCGCATGTGTCTCCAAACACGTAAAGTTGCTTCATTAAATGCCTGGTAGGACAAAATCGCAACACAGCAGAATCGATTTCGATCAAAACAGAAAACAGGCAACAGAAACACGACGCAGTTAAGACCTGCGGGCTAGATGCATTAATTTATACCAATACGGATCAAACCAAAACACCTAAGAAAAGCAGCCAATTAGGTTTTCAAATTTCATCAATCATCTAGTCCAGGGGTCTTAAGTTCGCGGCCCGCGTGCTATCTGCGGCTTGCGGGACGGTAACTTTTGGTCTTCATTTTCAAACAAAAATAAGCCTGTTTGAGAACATTGGAATGTCTTTATTAGAGCTTTTTCTTGCACCTGTTACGGCCCAGCCCCATCTGCCTCCAGTGGCCTCGAGGTAATTCGATTTTGAGACCCATGACCTAGTCGTCTATTCATTTGAATGTTATTGCAAATAACAGTTGGCGCAGTGGCTGGAGCACATTTCTACTGTGCAGAGTGCTCCTGCCTTGAGGCGTCCTTGTGCACGCTCCTCTTCGCCCTCTTAATGCCAATCCGGCAGTAAACTGGCACACGGCATAAAGCTGGCACCACAGTACAGCAAAGATGGGAACAGGCCACCCTACCTCAGAATGGCGTGGCGCAGGATGGCATCTCTCTAACGTGGGGCTCCCCAAACCTCGTTTCCAGCAAAGGACTCATAAGAGATGCTCACGCTACGACACGATACTATAATAGCTTTCTAAAGATATCTAGGCTACGGCAAGAAAAAATGATATGGGATGATTTGGAGTGATTTGGAGTGATATGATGTGACTCGAAGTGATATGATATGACAATTCATCATTCTACCTTGCTCCTCCTCCATCGAGTGACAAAATGCGGATCCCATGCTCTTTCACCGGATCTGTGAATCCTAGAATGGTCAAAGCAACTCTTGCAGACATCTTGATTTGCTCATTTAACGTATATCGCCTCAACCGGAGCAGAACAGAAATACCACCTTCTCGTATCAGCAGATTTCTTGTTACAGGATACTTCTTCATGTGCGTTACAAGCTCTGCAAGCTTTCTAAGTTGCTTGTCGTCTGATTTTGACCTCTTCATTTCGTTGAGTAGTACCTTGGCTCTGTTTTGGATGCTAGCCACAGTTTTTCCTGAGCTTATGTATTCATAACTAGAAACTGGAGTTTGATGCAGCTGCACTGGAGTACTGTCCTTATCACTATGAGTTAAATCACGTAACAACGACTTCACTCGTTGAAGGAGCTCAGGCAAAATTTGTGCTTGCATGGACTTTTTCCTTGATGTGAATGAAGCCAGTTGCCAAGATAGAAGAACTTTCTTCAATCTAGGGAAATGCTACACGAAAAATGTTGAGATTTAAAATCGTTACTGAAAATACACACAGTCACAAACATTTCAAGCATTTTTTTAACCCAATAAACATCTAGCCCTATTTCTCCTCCGTTTTCAATGAGTTTAACATTGCAGCATGTACAATTCTACAACACAAATAATCTAGTTGGATTCACAAAACTTCACTTGACATATAAGTTTCTGACAACCAAAGTGAGTCAGAACACAGAACTTCAGTTATTGGCTTATTTTTAGCAAGCAAAACGGTGATCAAGACATACTTACTATACTGGCTGAAAAATATAAGGAAGAAAAGAATCTATCACTCTACCTCGCAATGTTGGGACAGAGGAAAGGACCTATGTATTCAGATACTTCCTGATGCTTCTATCAAGCATGTGGCAGAATTTTACTCAAAATTTGCTTCTACATCAAGGATTGAAGCAATAGAGGAAAAATGGGATTTTAACTGCAGCTTGGATACTTAATGATTGTCTGTTTTATGAGCAATTCG
Organism: Pseudorhiza aurosa; assembly: GCA_964026355.1. Classification (NCBI taxonomy): domain Eukaryota; kingdom Metazoa; phylum Cnidaria; class Scyphozoa; order Rhizostomeae; family Lychnorhizidae; genus Pseudorhiza; species Pseudorhiza aurosa. The sequence continues at coordinate 4,132,971 of OZ032127.1, read as the reverse complement.
TTGCTAAACATCAATTTCTTGAAAATTTTACCACAGCCCTCAGCTGTTTTCTATCATTGATGGAGGGGGTACGGGGGTCCTGTACCCCCAATCTTATGTCTGTCGGCAAAGCAAAGGTTTGTCAGCAAATGATGATATATTTGTGAATGTGATATTCTTCTTGCCTTGTTTATTGATTATCAGACAATATGATACTCAATTATTATCATTGAAATGTAGTTTAACTGTTAGAAGTTCTTCTGTTTTAGCTGTACGCTTTATTTTCGTTTGTGCTTTAAAGCGTGCAGTCTTTTGAGATTTGCCAAGAATATAGGGCAGGGTGGCGATTAAGCCTCCCCCTTGTACTGACAACGTCCTACTGCTGGCAAATCTCAACTTTGTACCCCCCCAAAGTTTATCTAGCTCTGCCCCTGATCCAAACAATGTCAGCCTGTCAGCCTCAGCCATAACTTTGGGAAGGGGCATGAGAGTTCAGTACACAGTGCTACCAGATGGTCAGGCTCCTAACTGTAGCATTCAACATGCTTGAACAACTGTGTGGCCCAAAGGCTAAGGGAACAGTGATGGGCACTTCCCTTTTCACCAGCAATGATGAGGAGAGCATATTAAACTTTGAAATCTTTAGACTGAAATGGTAGTGATACAAAGACAAATCACATTCCTCTTTGCTCAAAAAGTTTGAAACTTGCACAAAATCATGATACCCACGGGAAGTCTACATTGCATGTCCAATTTCAACCCAAACTTTGCAATGCAAATTTAGAGTTAAGCTAGCTAACAAGAGGTCTGGAAACAGTAAAGATTTAGCAGTTGCTACTGTAATAGTTAAATGTGAAAGATTTTAAAGAACCTGCTAGTTAATTCTGCTCTCTGCAATCATAGAAATGCAACAGCAAGGAGTGCAGTGGTGTAGAATTCATCCAATCCCCATCAATGGAGAGCAAGGCCAACAAAAATCTTGAATAAAGTCACAATTTGTGACCATCTCTCCATCTGCTTACTGTAATTTCCATATTTTAAGCATTGTCATAAGTTGATATGTGCATGCCTCTTTACTGGAAGAAGACACCCATTCAATGCAGTCCTTTAGTTTACCTTGTTGGAGCAGAGGGACGAATGGTGGGACAGAAATGGTCACGGAGGGCCAGCCTTTCACCCACTACTTATCTTTTTTGAATCTTGAAACTTATCCTTCTCTAAGTGCAAATTTCTTTTCAGTGGAACTGCTATGGGATGCAGTCATATACATATACATAGTACTTTAATAGTACCTTGATATTTCTTGTCCAATTACTTAGCTTTGTAAAATAGGTCCTTCACATTTCCCAAGGGAGGGGGAAGGTATAGGACAGACATTTGTGAGGGGGCTAACATTTCTCCCCAGCCTTCCCCCTCACGTATGGGACTGATCTAGTATCTTATCTCTACTGATTAGCGGCGTGCGAATCGCGTGCTGTTTCTATCTATCCACTAACCACAATGTTTTGAAAATGTATTGTCATGAAACAAAATTAGTTTTGGCTTGATTGGCAGAATATTTGAACCACCAAGAGGAATACCCACCATCATTCTAATCCTCTTCCGAATGCTGTTCACGAAGTACACCTCATTGCAAATTCTAAGTCAAGAAATAGCACGGAATGTATCTTCGTTTGGAATGTATCTTCCTGGCTCCCTAACTGCAACAGTTGTAAACATCGGTGCTATCCCACGTCTATCCTTTGTTCTTACAACCATCCATATGGGGAAACAAGCACTTGATACTTTATCTATCAATCTCCATTTGTTTGCATTTGCCTTTCCACTGGAGTCAAACTCCAAACGCTTCGAGTCTTCTTCGTTGCTGCAACCTTATGACTTTTAATCACTACCAATCCATCTTGGTCTCTTATTCATAGCGAGGTTGCAGCATGCAATTTGTAAGGCCTAATTGGCCGTGGACAGGGACGGATCATGGAAATCGAGTTGAGGTCCAACGACGTGTATTTCGACTTTGCGAAACATGCTATCGCACAAAAAAGAACCCAGTTGAAGGCCCTAACAAAGCATTTCATGTCTAAACATGCAGATGACAAATATGGCTAGAAGAGAAGGAGCCGCCTTCAAGCTACCGGATTATGGAAGCCAATTGTTTTTACACAACTCAGAACTTTGCGCATTAAACCAGACAGTAAACAACGAAATCAGTGCTTCTCAATGCAGGCAGCTAAGATTTGTACTGAGCGTCAAATGGGTTAAAGGATTTCAAACGAAGATTAATGTGGTAAGACAGATTTTAAATATGAATGAAATGAACTGAACTGAACGGATTCACCATCTTTGAAGCAGAACCGCACCAAAGCGGAGTTTACGACGGCTAGAACACATTATAAATCAAATGACAAATCTTCTTGACAAAAAGCTTCGTGTGAATCAACTAACCAAGCAAGAAAACCACCAGGAAAGCCACCTCAACCTGGCTAAACACAATAAGAATTATGTCAAATAAGGAGAAATTGTGTGATCAGAGGAATGCGCAATTGATAATTTTGTTGCAAAGCTGAAAATCGTAGCAGAGGAGAGAGTTTGGAGTAGTTTGTGTGCTTTGGGCACTATCTTTTTATCGAGAGTATGCATTCTATCATGATAATGGATTATGAAGTATGTTAACTTAAGTAAACATTACTGTCACTGTTTTTAGACACAATGAAAAGAATATTGATCTGCTTGTTGATTTATGATTTAATTTTTATCAATGAAGAAGTGGTTAGGCACTTCAAGGGAAGAGAATAAAGAGACTAATCCAATGCACGGGTCAAGAAAACACGAAAATCTGAGAGTTTGAGAAGGTAGAAACAATTTGGATTGATTTAATTGTCATTACTCATACTGGTAAGATGAAGACGTTTTGAGCCCCATATCCATCCATTTCAGATCGTAAGTCAACATTTTGTGTCCTTAAGATGAGAATTGTTGGTAGGGGCCGCTAATTAGAAGGAGCAATGGCTGGTACTGATGGACTTAATGTTGGTCAGCTTATGAAATTAGCATTTGTGGACATGATAAAGCCTTTTTCATGGTCAAAATGATGCTCTCTGTAACATGCTCATACTTAACGGCCTTCAGCAGCATTAGCAATCTTGATTTCTCCTTAGTGCTCTTGCACTGCCGTGAATCTGGAAACTGTTGAATATTGTATTGAGCAAATACGCAACCAAAGATAATCGAATGAATCAATGAGCATAGCAAGATATATCGCTAGTACTACTTTAAAGGCAAGCTAGAATCACGACGTTAACTAACGACCGGAAGTATCAATATAGTTCAACATAACTCAACAAAGGTAACAACAATAATAATAAGTTCAAGTCTCAGTTCTCAACAGAAGCAGAGTTGCTTTCTGTGTGGCCTGGTGACAAAGCCATCGTGATGATGAATGATGATGCCTTTTTGCTCCTGAGCTTGCTTTGGTCTTTTGCCACAGCAGCACATCTTGCTCTTCTTGCACATTAACTATTTTCCTCATGCATTGAAGTATCTTCATCCATTGGTTCTCTCTTTCTCTTTTTCTCTCTATCCTAATCCCTGTCTCTGCCCTCTCTATCCTAATCCCTGTCTCTGCCCCTCTCTCTTTCTTTCTCCTTATCTCTTTCCCTCTGTCTCTATCTCTTTCAGGCAAGTTAAACACTGCATCAAAACTCTGTTTCACCCTCTTCCCACACACACCGCATGGATTTCCTTCACTTTGACTGTAACACCCTTTCCACCACTTGCTTCTGCATCACCTTTGTCTTCCCGATGTTCACCTTCAACCCTGTCCCTTCAAACGCTCTCCTCCAACGCACAAACAATTCCTCCAACTCTTCCATCGTTTCACCGGTCAACACCAGATCATCAGCATACAACATCAGCATACAACAAGCATACAAACCCTCCTTCTTGCAATCTTCCCACACAGCATCAATCACGATGGAAAAGAATAGCAGTGAGAGCACTGAACCTTGATGAACACCCACTTCCACTGGGAAACTCTCAGAGAAGGTATTCCCACATCCAGCCTTTGTCATCGCCCCCTCGTACATCTTCATCACCGCTTTCGCCAAGGCTTCCGCACCCCACGTCTCCTCAATGCCCACTCGATCACCCTTCTTGAAACCCCGTCGAATGCCTTCTCGAGGTCCACGAAACACAGTTCAAGTCCTTCCTTCCGATGTAAACTTTTGCATCCTACTCCTCCAAAAATTGAAGTGAAAGGTGAAATTTCCAACCAATAGTCATGTCATCACTGGCAGATTTATGCTTTTTCTGTACCTAGATGTGTGATTCCTTTCATCCTGGCCCCACTTGCACTACGTATTCTAACTTGAAGGATAGAAACGTTCTCTGTAACCGTCATATGGAAAATCTTAACAGTGCCACAAAATTGCGCCAACTGCTTTCTCCATTCCGTGCAGATTGTGCTTATTATATCTAATTGCTAATCCAAAATAGTTTTGCATGGAGTTTGTTGTTTTGTCTGTCAACTTCTATCTTCCAGATAACGAGTTTCTGTTCCTTTATGAGCTAGACGTAAGTTCCGTACCGCCTTTGGATGTGACCTATGCACTCAAAATTTATTGGGTTATGCCAAATTTTTCATACGGCTTAGCATTCATTACTTCATTAAATGAAGATGTGTCTCCATCTCCAACATTTTCTTTATCTTTGCCTATTCCTGAATCTCAGGGTTCTGCTTTTCGGCTTTTGGCTATGTCTCCATGAATCATGGCTATGTCTCCATCTCCGACATACTCTTTACCAATTAGCTGATGTTTATCAACAGAAGAGCAAAATACATCAACAGCCCCAGCAGCCTCCACTGCCCCTGAAGACTTTTCATGATTGATGCTGCAATAATGATCTGTTTCCATTCATCATATTCAGCTGTGCTCTTTTTTGCTCCCATCTCTGACATGCTTTATATTTTTTTGAATAAACCATGCTGTCAATGCACATTTTCTATCGGCTATTGCAGTTACTATTCCATTTAAGGATGAGTGACCCCTCTTTTGCCACGACCCATCCAAAGAACACCTACATAGTGCATTTCCTTGCACCTCTTCTTTGCTGGCATCTTTGACTTCTGCTGCAGCCCCCTTTTTGCTACATTCTACTGCACTTTCATAAGCATCATAAAGCCTTTCATTTGTGTTTTGATATCCAGAGTTCCCCCTTCAGCACTGCGCCGAGTTTTGATTTTCCAAGGGGGTAGGCTCAGGCTTGAAGGGCTCTTGGGACATGCGTGATCGCAAAGACGTTTTCAATCTCCTGAGACCAGAGAACGATCCTTGAACAGCACAGCTAGACACAGGTGAAGTCAGCACATCACCACCATACCGGGCCGGTTGCCCGGACCACGTTGGCTCTTTCCCTCCATAAGACTCTATCATCCACGGTCTTGTGAAGATCTTCAAGTTGTAAACCAGTGTCTTCTGTCAGAAATGTTGTGTTTCAGGGAAGACGAAGAAATTCTCCTCTTTCACTTAGACTCTATCTCTATTAAGTTCAACGCAGCCCCTTTTATACTCCGCTTGTTTACCGTTTATGCAGTGCTTGTTTACGAATAACTCTATTCCCATGTGTACATGAAACTGCATGTAACGTTCATATTGTTTATTACATTAGCACAGCAAGTAATTTTGTGTCCGTCTTGACAGGCCTTCCTACTGTAGCGGTTGCATGTTTAGGATCCCATAGTATTACGTCACTGATGACCTCAACGCTTCTTCTGTAACAATGAATGGCATATTGTGTTCTTCTTTCTCTTATTACTGAAAAGATCCTGGACAACTGACCATACAAACGGTTAATAGTTGGATGTGTTTTCCAGTTTAAGATGGACAATACCCGGAGCATTCTAGTGTAAGTTTCATCTAGCTTTCTTTCGAGTTTTTTTACCGAGGGTCCATGCATACTTACTTACTTACTTACTTACTTACTCACTTACTTACTTACTTACTTACTTACTTACTTACTTACTTACTTACTTACTTAGTCGGTATTAAACGGGCTAAGCATGATGAAACGCCTCCACTGTCTCCGACCTTCCATTTTTCACTTTAGCTCATTGACCTGCATTTCTGTGTCTGCTTCTAATTGTTGGATGTATATCTTAGCATGCCTTCCTCGTCCTCTTCTTCCTCTCATTGGTTCCCAGAAATATTGGTTCTCCACTTCTCCAGCATTGTCCAGCAAGTAATGAACGTCTGTGTTTCATGGTCTCACTTAATTTGGGAGCGCTCCCATAAAGCTCTCGATTATTGCAATGTTCTTGCCAGCTTATGTTGAGAGTGGCTCATAGAAATCTTGTATACCTCCCATCGAGTCGGCTTGCAATTTTCATCATAACCGTCCAACTTTCTGATCCGTAAAGGAGGGTACTGAAGTTTAATTTTTCGATCAAGATTAGATTTCCATCTGATGTTCATTATTTTGTTGGCGACCCATGCTTTTGATATGCGGACTTCTACATCTCGCTGAGTTGTATTCAACCAAGAACCAACTACTGGAACTCATCGACTTGCTTGATGGGTTTATTCTTTCTAGAAAATACCTGACCCTGGTCATTATAGCTCATTAACTCCATTTTCCATTCATTGTAGACCTTTTTGTTCTGCTGCTTCCTCTACCTTATGTATAAGTGTTATTGCATCCTTTATGTTACCTGAAACAAGAGCTATGTCATCTGCAAAATCAGTATCAGTTATTGTTCTTTCATGGCGTCGACTCCAACTTCGTTACTGAAAGTTAAATCATAGGTGTTCATTCCCGTCTATGGCAGCTATAGACGGGAGTCCATGCTGGAGAAGCCTAAATCTGCATCGATTCCACCACGGCTCTGCTCTGAAGTCAGCACAAGCCTCAGTAATCTCGTAACTTCTGGGATGATTTCGAAGAGGGCCTTTTCTTCACTGACATACTTAACCGTTCATTCAAAGTCTGCCAGCTCACGCCTTTGTGGTTTCGCTCTGTCAAGCAGCATGTCTCTACGAAGGTTGGGTCTAGTACAATCCAGATAATCGTCATAATGCTGAGAAATATAAATCCATGTTGGCTTTTTTGCCGCCAAGAATCCTTTCAATACTTCTTAACTGCACAGCAGTTCATGAGACTAGACTCGGTCGGTGAATCAAACCAAAACACTATCCATCACATAAAAATGCATTTGGTGGTGTGCATCTCTTGCCGTTCTTGGGAAAAACGCGAACCCTGAATTTTTTTTACTTTTAGTGGGTGATGTTGAGGAAAGGCTACGGTGGCCTATACAAAGCCCCAACAAAGGAAGAAAGAAGAAAGCGAAAGGCTAAGAGGAGAGAGAGAGATCAGCTCAAGTTTATTGACCTTAGATTTGACAGATGGCAAACTTAAGGACTCAGGAAAGCAAGAAGAAAGCAAGACGTTCCATAAATTGCATTTTCTAGGGATGAATGATGATTTGTGAGAATCCAGCCTTTTTGGAACCTTTCGTAGCCTTTGAAGTTGCGGTTCATTGACGTTTTCACTCCAATCTGCAAATGCTACAACGGCTTGCCATAGGAAGTCAAATCTTGCGTTTGTTCTGGCGGAAACTGATTGCCTTATTCGTTATTTACCGTTGGTTTGTTGTTAACGATTAAGACTAACTTATATATATTTTCTTCTTCTTCCAATGTCTTGGCTTCTTCACGCTGTTGGCGAAATTAGAGCAGTCTTCTTGTTCCATTTTGCTAAATCGGCCAAGTCTTCAACCGTGGACACCCGCATCGCTTTCTTCACCCAATCCAAAATCTTCATCCGAGGTCTTCCTATCTCAGCTTTATATAAATATATACATATTTGCATATATACATATTTACATATATGTATATTTACATATTTACACATATACATATTTACATATATACATATTTACATATATACATATTTACATATATACATATTTACATATATACATATTTACATACATACATATTTACATAAATACATATTTACATAATTACATACATACATATCTAAAAACATATTTAAAACGATAAGATACAAAGTACACAGAAGTAAGGAAGAAAGGACAATATTGGAAAAGAAAGAAGTGGAAATTGCTTCTTTTTGTTGAAAGAGTCTCTGCCCTTGTGCGCTTCGCTACATTGTTTTTTAAGTGTTGGGGGTCTCACTTTGCTCGTTTCTAGTTTGATTAAAAAAAGGCTGCTAAATCTCAGTCTTGCGTGTTGTATTGTCTCCACCAGTCTTTCGTTCATGATGGAAATTGGTTTGTTATACAAGGTGAGGTGCTGTGGAGTCGTCCTAGTGTTTTTTGAAATACCGTAATGGTGCTCGTCGCTCAACAGACTCATCAGGGGACAAGCTAAGCTGCGGTCCAGTCAATGTTTCATCAGCTACTGGTGGCTTGCAACTATGCCAAAATTATAAGAGTCGTTTTACCACGATCGATCTCATAGCGAATGTTGTCAGTAAACAACGCGACGGCCAGCTCAGCATTGTAACCTTCTCTGAAGCCACGGTGTGATTCGAAAAGAGCCCATGTTTGTCCAAGTAATGCGGCATTTGGTCATACACTACTCTCTCAACGATTTTGATGCAGAATGCAAAACTAAGATTGACCTATAGCCACCGAATGAATTCAAACTTCCAGTATTAAAAAGAGATATTTCTGTTACCATCTTTGGACTATCCGAGACTATACACGTTTTTCTTTTTTAAGGGAACATGAAATTTCAGTTGATCCTGACTGTTTCTTAATATTTTCATATTTTGAGCCTGCAATGTTTCTTCGATCTTTCTTAAAAGGATACGTACCTCAGTTTAAATTTTAGAAATAGATTGTGCTACAAATATCTTCGATATCGTCAGTCATGCCATGCCGTTTGACTAGTCAACAAAATGATGCATATGTATTGTATTTTAATGCTGAACAACATTGATTTTCAGAACATTTCCTTTTTTGCTTGACTCAGCCTGCCAATGTTTCTTAAATGTATATTAAAATTTAGGCAATTTGAGCCTCGAGTTTCTTAAAATCGTGTTTTCTTATAAAGAAAAGCTACTGGCTTACGAAACGATTTCTTTACGATGTTCTTGAAGGGCTCTGCAAGAACTTGAGAAGCATTCTTAGGTAGCCTGTGGCCACGACCTCAGGCTTTATTTGGAATTAATCGTTAGTAAGAGAAAGTAGAGAGCTATTCGCTTCGTAACATTCTTGAAGATGGCTCGAGCTATGACCATTTCAATCCCACCATCGTTCTGCCAAATGAGGCGTGGTGATACAGTGCTGCATAGCCGTCCAGCCAATGTACTGAAAGCCTTGCCAAAACCATCAATCATATTTTCTTTGTTTTTCACCATTTTCCCAGCAATATGAAGCCGATGAATCCAACAACGGTTTGATGAATCCAGCTTCATTCCTGTTGGTTATCATTTCGTAAGTTTTATCGAGTTTTTGTATTCAGCAGCCTTGCACTTCGGCAATATCTATTGCTTTCTAGTTCCCACCTTATTGCGTTGTTATCACTTTGCCATCATTACTCCCTCTTCTGTCTTGCTCAGTTCTGATATTGATCCCTTCCTTCGTGTGATCAAGCCCTTCAGCCTAGTTGTTTTGCACCTTTTGGATCCTCCATGTCCCGCTTCTTAGGCTCATCGTTCAACATTTTTTCCTCATTCTCCTTCACGTTGTCACAAACTTCTATGCTGCTTTCTTTTGATTGTGTAATATGTGTTTTTTTTATTGGGTTATGTTGAGGAAAGGCTATGGTGGCCTATACAAGGCCCCAATATAGGAGGAAAGAAGAAAGCGAGCAGCTAAGATAATAGAGAGATAAGATCAAGTTTATTGTTCTTAGATTTGAAAGATGGCAAGTTGTAGGATTCAGGAATTAAGAAGAAGGCAAGACGTTCCATAAATTGCAGGCTCTTGGGATGAATGATGATTTTTGAGATAGAGTTCGTGGATTAGGCAGTGAAACTTGGAAAGGGTGTGAATGAGTTGAGCTTCTGGTCGATGACTGATAGCTTGAATTTCCTTTAAAGGGACTGTAAAACTTTGCTGTGTCCGTCGCCTGTTGTTCTTTTCCAGGTGGTAGATTTGCGTCTCCTTGCCTCCCATTGAACCGGTGTTGAGAAGGAGGGCGTCTGCATCGAAGCAGCCCGCAACCCTTGCTTGAACGTGCTTGAACGCAGCCCGCGTTCAGGTGCTCAGTTTGTGCAGGAAAGTCCCGTTTCAGTCAGCTCTATCATTCTCAATCTTTGACTCGAATCCTTGTTTCCACAAAATACTCATATAGTGTCTCTCCCTGCATCCAAAACCGGATTTCTATCAATCGTCCCAATGCATTATTGCGGCAGTATCATCATGCCTGCACATGATTATTATTATTATCATCGCTGGACTTCACATTTCCTCCTGGTTGCTTATTCTTTGGCCGGGTATGAAAAGGAACCTACGGTATATAAGAATTTCAAACATTTAGTGCTTTTTGAAGGATCTTTGCAGTTCTTAATAAATATGTCTTTTGAAGTGATTTAATATTCATATTTTCTGAGACGTTCCTAATGCTATTTTCCACTCCTATTTTGATGGTACCGAACGGTCTTATCACAGTGGGTATTAATTCTGTTCTCATCCTCCACATCCTGTATAAATGTTTCTGTTACTATGCCGCCAATTGCCTGTATGCAGCCGACGTTCTTATTACCACCGAAAGTTCCTGGATTTCCTTGAATAACAGTGGGGCTTTGAAACGAACCTCAGCCAAACAGTTCTTGACGAGAAGAAGATAAATACTGTCCCCTTTTCAGATATCTATATAGTGATTATAGAGATGTGAAAGCTTATTTATGAGCTGAGTAGGCATATTTGGTAAGTCTTCTGGTTATTTTCTGGAGAAGTGCGATGGTGAAGACATCGACCAACCGGATCTCAATTTCGTCGTAGCAAAATATTGCAGTTCAGAAGTAAATCATGGTCCCACTCAAAGCTCTTTCCTTCTTCATAAATTTTTTCGTCTTTTTCCTACATATTTAAGCTTGCCATCAGCTGTAAGCCAGTCAGGCACAAATTACCTTTCATCAATATTCTTTCCTTTTTTAGTGAATAATGTTGGGGAAAGACCATGTTGACCTATACTAATCCCCAAAAAAGGAAGGAAGAAGAAAGTGAAAGGCTAAGAGGAGAGAGAGATCAGCTCAAGTATATTGACCCTAGATTTAAAATATGGCAAGTTGTAGGACTCAGGAAAGCAAGAAGAAGGCAAGACGTTCCATAAATTGCATGTTCTTGGGATGAGTGATGATTTGTGAGATAGAGTTCAAGGATTTTTATTTGTATCGTTGTAAACAGATGATGAAGAGATGAAATTCGAAAGAAAATAGTCATTATTATTGTTATTTATTCTTTTGAATAGACATTTTTAAAACCGTAGCTAGATTATAGCAAGTTCATGTGTCCTCAGACAGGCAAAGTGATTTTCTGAAAATAGATAAGACATGCATATGCAGTTAGATCTGTCTAATTCAAACTCGTATGATTCAAAATTTTGTTAATTCGAGCAAAATTTCCAAGTCCCTTGAAAATTTCCTAACAAAGACTTCTATAATTCAAATCTCTGTCATTCGAACATGCTTACGATCGCCTAAAAAGTTTAAATTAGACATGGTTGACTGTATATTTACATAGAACAAATTCACCCGGAACGTTGTTAAGAACCAGAACGTTGTTATGAAAGTTTGCAAAGTCTGCAGCTGCATTCATCATCCTGTCACCGTTTTATATGTTAATGTTCGTTCCATGCTTTCGTCATCAACCGAGTTTCTATTATTCAGAGATGGCTCAAGGCCGCAAAGCCGCAATATTTCTATGAATAAGCGTGGGAACATAATAAAACGCCCTTAAAAGCGAAGATGAGTGCATAGGACCAGAGTAGTGGCACTAACCTCAACGGTACCAATTTCGAAGAAAGAGTTCCTTTGAACAAATAAATTTTGCTAGAAGATATTTGGCTCTTGTCAGGGTTTAACATGCATGTAACTTGTTGGCAGCCGTTTGCAACACTATTTGGTGAGAAGGGACAAGTACCTTGAAGGGACAAGTATCTTGAAATGGCCAATAGAGTGAATACAACAAGAACCAACCGAAAATTCGAAATTTCTATGTCAATCCGGTGGAACAAGAGGAGGAATAGATTCTACCTAGGTAAGACTTACTTTTGCTATTAGCTTTTGTAAGCTTTTTGCTTCATTCGATTCTCCCTGCCGATTCTCAAGCCAATTCAAAGCAACGGAGCTTCCATAGCTCTTAGTAGACTCTCGAAAATAGGAGAGCTGACTCTTCTTACCAAGTGAAATGCAGACTCGAGACCCACAAACACCATGTCTACCATGGTAAGAACACACGGTCATGTGAGATCTCACCGTGAAGTCAATTAACATGCAAGGTTACTATAGAGAATCAATGTCATGGGAAGGCTGCATTTTGTGAATTTTATGTCTGGTGACGCTGTATCCTGCAGGGTCGTGTAACTAGCCATTAAGTTCTTTCGCTTGGTTTGTAACCAGAAACCTCGATCACGAGTCTTGTTTCGGTGGAGGCCAAAAGGAGATGGAGGGCTGCTGCATTTCCTACTACTGTATTTAGCACGAAAAGTTATCGGGGTGCCATTGCAGCACGATGGTCAGAGAGCATTGCTGCACTTTCCGGTTTATTTTCTGTTAAAACTGCGTCGCATGCTCGATTTAGAGCGTAGCAGAAACCAGAGACAGGGCTCTGAGTTTCTTCTAGGGAAGTGGATTTTATGAGGTGGTTTCCTGCTGCCCTCCTCGCCAATGGCGTTTTCATTGTAACACACGGAGGAATAGAACTGACAACTTCTGTGTTACGAGTCCGTATGCTTCGACCACTACACCATGGCACCATTTAATTTCTGTTGCGCTTATCTTTTGCAGTTACAACAACAGTAAGTCAAACAACCAAGATTATTACATCAACCAAGCGGAACAAGAGGAGACGTCACTTTAAACCAAGTAAAACTCACTTTTCTTATTCATCTATGTCAGCTTGATGCTTTAGACCATTCTCCTAGACGAGGTCTATTTACAATGCTGTTACTTTTTATTAAGAATATCTCTTTAAGATCCTGCACAGTTCGCATTTTCAAAGTTCAAGGAAACTTTGGCACACAATTTTTCTCGTTTGAAAAACAAGAAACTTTTGCTTTATGTTTCCAAACTTGTAAACCTTTATCTGCATGTTCGAACTGCAGCTTCCATGCATTTGAATTTCTTTCCAGAAATAGTATTATCTATTTAGATTCATCAACATCATCAATATATATTCACACACAAAAAGAGGTTCGCTAAAGGGGGATTGGGGCTTGCCAAAGCCAAGAAAATTACGCATTCATGCTAAGAAGCTTAAAAGCCGTGTTCATAAATTCACCAAAGTTTCTCATAAAAGCATGATTGTTGGCTAGTGTTCAATGTCTCTGCTATCTCGCTTGAAAGCAGCATTCATTCGGCCAGCAGTGCAAAATATTATAAATATGCAGAAGCCATGCTTGCTTGGACAAGCTAAAGGCTGTTTTGGCATCTAACGAGAAGGTAGAGAAGGACATAGTTAGAGTGATGATGAAGGTCGACAACCAGTTTTATCGTAATCATGATTGTTGATTTTGATGGAGATGGTGAAGACTTGTGATAGTGATAGTGATTATCGATTGTATGAAATAAGTACGGGGGTCCTGCTGTCATATTGTTTGTGATGACCGCAGTGATTCTTGTGGTGATAATGATGGTTGCGATTGGTGATAGTGATTATTGATTGTGTGCAATAAGTACGGGGGTCCTGCCGATCACGGTATTTGTGATGACCATAGGGATCATTATAGTGATAGTGATGCTTATGATTGGCGATAGCTATTGACAATGGTTGACTATCAGTCCGAAAAAAGCATTCATTATAGATAATGTAGAATTAGATGAATCAAAGACGAACATTTTAATTCTCCTCATTGCTAACTGTTATCTCTCTTGTACTCTTCATTCTCTTCATAAAGGATCTGTTCTCCTCTACGTACTCCAGCGCTCACTCTTTTGCTGATAATATCTACCTGACTTTATATTTTCCCTCGAATCGCATGGCGACGACTGCGGCGATGTTCCCTTCCATAGACTTCATTCTCTTAATGATTTAATAATTCCAGAGAAATGGGGGTACAGACAGCCAAATATCGCTCAACCAAAGTAAGATAACACAGACTGTCATTTCACGCAAACGCAACGCAGATCTTCCATCTGTCCTCATGAATGGGAATGAACTAGACACTTCAACTTCTTTCACTCAACTTTCTACTTTCTCTTTCGTCTAACCTCATTTGGAAGTCGAGCATGCATTCCATTGCTAAACATGCATCTCAAAGGCTCGGCTTCCTCGCCAGAGCCCGCAGGTTTTTCTCATCTTCTCACCTATTAACTATATACAAGTCCCAAACCGTCCTTCTTTAGAGTACTGCTCCCCTGGGGTGGGGCTCCAAAATTCAATATCCGTCTTTGTAACAAAGTCCAGTCCGAAGCCCTTCGTCTCATGAACAATTCTAACCTCATAAAACCTCTCCAGTCTCTTTCTCGTCGTCGTGTAAATGATGATCTCTCCATCTTTCACATATATTTCTCAAGCATTTTTCTCAGGAGATCAGGGATATTATTCCTGTTCCCCTGAGGCGTGTCAGGACCACCAGAAGCTCGACTCATTCACACTTTTTCCAAGTTTCACTGCCTACTTCACAAACTCTACCCCACAAATCATCATTCACTCCAAGAACATGCAATTTATGGAACGTCTTGCTTTCTTCTTCCTTTCCCAGACCCAACAACTTGTCTTCTTTCAAATCTAAGTTCAATGATCTTATTTCTCTTTCCTCTTAGCCTTTCACTTTCTTCTTTCTTCCTCGGTTGGGGCTTTGTATAGGCCACCATGGCCTTTCATCGACAAAATTCACTAAAAATAAAGAAAAAACGGATGGCTAGAAGGCGGGCTTTTTCTCCACTTTGCCCGATCCACTCTTTCGATCGTAGCCGTAATTCCCTTGTTGGGACGATGAAAAGCATTTCTACGGTTTTACAGCACAAATCCCCGCTGACTTCCATTCTTAAGGGGCCATTTGTCACAATTTCGTATCGTTTTGTCAATCTAAATGTGACACGCTTCCACTTGGGAGCGGCTTTGGAAACAGAATTCTGCAGCGACTTGTCATCTGTTTGCCTCATGGGAAGAGCGTATTCGGGATATGCGTCACTAATTATTAACGAACTCCATCAAGTGTAAAAGCCATTGTCTTATTCAAATTATTCATTTCTGTTGTTGACTTTATTCAAGGTATAGTATATTATCCTGGCCATGCGTATTAGTTGACCGCAACGGTATGTTAAAAAGGCTGGAGTCAGAGGCAAATAGAGTTGATCAAGGATACTCTGCCGTCAAATCGTTAACATAGGATAGCCTTGCTGGTAAGATTGAGAAATTGGATATTACAAAGCGGACTTTCGAAGCAGCTGGGTCCGTCTAGGCCAAAACAAAGTAACAGAATGGTGTCATACTCAAAAGAATTCCAAAATAGAGCATGGGACACGAGAAGGTCAAAACGATTCTGCCATCAAAGATACGCTTCTTGCAAACGTTTCACATTCTGCCAGATTTGTATCTGCGATGAAACTTTTGTTTACTATGCTGACCGAGACGCATGCGATTTTATGCCAAAAATTAGTTCTTCGACTACGGCGAATCCGACGCCGACGCCGACGCCGACTTCTGCCGAGAAAAGAGCGACGGCGATGACAGAAACTTCGACCGTCGCGACTACCGATCGTAGTTATAACGGGACTAGTGCGCGAACCGCCGAGAAAAAAAGTTCCAGCAGAACATTGAGAAGAAGCACGACCAAACCTGTAACGAAGCTTTCAAGTTTGAGTAGAGAATATACGACTGCTTACAGCAGTACGGCGGCCGTGCATGGTAAGGCCATTTGTGTCATTTTATCCAGTTTCAAAAATTGCAATTTAGATAAATACGAGGAAGGTAACACATCTGTTGTGATGAGTCATAGATTCATCGCAGGCCATCGCTCTAGCGGTTTTCGTACAAACCAATGGACGTCTCTTTTGGAAGTTCCTCAAAAAATCCTATTAATGGGTGGTTACGGTTTGTTCTTTTGTTCCTTTGTTCTACATTCCTTTCAATCCATATGACCATTGCTGGCTATAGTCTAACGTTGACATATTAAGTGGGGCCCGTCTATCCGCTGTAAAATTCTCAACTATGTCTTTAATCAGAAATGA
The DNA here is from genome assembly GCA_964026355.1 of Pseudorhiza aurosa. NCBI lineage: Eukaryota > Metazoa > Cnidaria > Scyphozoa > Rhizostomeae > Lychnorhizidae > Pseudorhiza > Pseudorhiza aurosa. The sequence continues at coordinate 4,116,633 of OZ032127.1, read as the reverse complement.
TCAAATTAGGCCTTATTGCAGGTGGAATTTTTTTTGAATAACATCACCAAACTTGATCTTATCTCCTCCTCCGCTTGACCCTTTCTTCCTCTTTTTATGGGGGGAGGTCTTGTTATGCCCCTCCCCGGGGCCTTCCTCCAAGCATGACAAACTAACGAAAGTGCGACGCCAAATTCTATTTGTTGAAAGTAATTGGCAAAACCAAAGCTGATTTTCGGTTGCTGCCAACTCTCACAACTCATTCGACATTGCTTTTGTGTTAAAGAAATCATACCGAGACTCAGTAGCAGCACAGAGGTTTTAAGTTAAACGAGACGTTTATTCAAGAATAGGAGAATTTGCCCAGGTCCCAGTCTTCTGTTCGTAGATGTTGCGCTCTACGACATCCCAAACCTTTTTAGATTGCATGAAAACACCTTTGCTCAAGGTCGAACGACGCGAGATAACTGAGGTTAGGCCCAGATTAATTCCAACCAAGGTTTGATCAAGTGCGTTCACACTTCAAAGTCATCGAAACCCGTGTAAATACCACCAAGGGCCTTGAACCCGTCTGACTGCATAGACCCGCGTGCGCAGATCACAACAAAGTTATTTCGAAAAATGGCGGCGAAAGTCCAGGTGAAAATTTGTTTCCGTTGGTTGATTGTTTTGCAGACAGATTTGTATTTTCAAATTCAAATGGTTCAAAAGCAATCGACTTTGTCTTCTAAAGCAAAATCATAATTCGTCCCAAGAACATGCAATTTATAGAAAGTCTTGCCTTCTTCTTGATTTCCTGAATCCTACAACTTGCCCTCTTTCAAGTGTAAGATCAATAAACTTGATCGGATCTCTCTCTCCTCTTAGCCTTTCAATTTCATCTTTCTTCCTTTGTTCGGGCTTTGTATAGGCCATCATGGCCTTTCCTCAACACAAGTCACAGAAAAAGGGAGAGAACGCGGAGCCTGACTGATTATCTTGATAATGATTAAGTGTTTATATAAAGTCATAGCAGTGAGCTAGACTTACTCATTACGTCACTGAAAAGAAAGGGTAGGAAGGGGTTGCTGTGATGACGAAGTTAGACGAATAGGTAAAGCATTGGTGTGACGTATAGCAGGAAACGGCGGCCTAAGAATGAAGCAATGGAAATGCGTAGGGAGGCAAAAACGGAAACAGCGACATAGACAGAAGATATGGATGGGGGCGGAGAGACTAAGCTTGCTGCAGCTGGCAAATTACCTCCAGAGCGAAATGAAGGACGCCTTGAGCAGGCTCCCATTAATCAATGGCATACGCAAACGCATTTGTCAGATTGAAATTTCAGGTAAATAAATGATAGCTCTTGATTGTAAAACTAAAATCTGCACTTCAACAATTACAAATCAGCACAAAAGTTGCCAACAAAATAGTAATTGCACTTGCGAGGGGGGGGGAAGCATGAAACACTGTCAAAAAAGATGAAAACGCCAGACTATTTATCATGACTACGCAAGGAAAACATCAAAATGTTCACAATTACAAATGACCCTAGCTGGTACATGGGTTCCCTTTCTTAAGAGACAAAAATCATCCGAAGGTTTAGGGACTAGTATCATTGAACCACCCACAGTCTACAGGCTAAGGGACAGAACAAAATTATAGAACATTTCGTTCCCATTTGGAACTAGGGGCAGATGTGGGTTAGTAGTTGCTGATCTAATCAGATTATGTGAATGATTTAATATGACAGACTACCAAGTAAATTAGAATCATCTTAGTCAATACCTGCTAAGACTTTATAAGGTCTCTGGCAAGATCTCATCAAAGTATAGAACTCCGATATTCTACTTCAAGAAAAGACTCTCTATCGCCAGTCAAATGGTTTGATCAATTTCAGTTTCACTGTGAAATGAGTGAGTCATGGATGAGTTCTTCCAAATCTCAAATATACTGAAATGGCGAAGCGCATTGCGTATCGAATCTCAAGTGATCAGCAATTGAATTATTCAATGCTAAATTTACGCATTGCACCAAAAATATTTGCATTTACTTTACTGAACTGCTGTGTCATTTCTTGTTAGTTAATTGTTGTGTTTATCGGAGTCAAGAGGTTTCACTAAGCTTGAAATCATGGGAGAAAGGCCTACCGCAAAATCACAAAATGTATACGCGCGCAGTGAGCAAGACGATTATGGCGGAATCAGGGAATCTAACGAGAAATGAGGAAGATGGAAATGAGATTAAAGAGATTGTTTTGATGTGGATGACAGCAGTTTGGATTTAGACTTGAAAAGTTCACCAACTTCGCCGTCTTTTGGGGACTTCAGTGGTAAAACAGAAAGCAACACCTCAATATTGGGAGATAGCCAGCATGATAGTTGAGGAGCATCAGGAACAGTGCAGTCTTCTGATATGAATGAAACATTGCTCAGAAGACGAGAGAAAAGGGAAAGAAAAGCTCTTGATAAGAGGCCTTCCTGTCTGAGGCGTGAAGCGAAATAGAGAGAAATAAGAAGAAAGTGCTGATGAGACTCTTTTAAGGGAGGAGAAAAATGGCAGCAAACGGAAATGGAAAAGTAGATAAAATATGCAAGAAGTAAAAAAAGATGGAAAATGGAAAAAACGGAAAGACGAGAAAAGGATAATAGGAACAAATAGATGGAAAAGAAGGAAGGATGGAAATAAAACGAAGGAATCACGAGAAAAGGCATGAAACTTTGATGGTGCAAATCACGTTTACGCAAAATCTTCTGGTGGTCCTGACACGCTGCAGAGGAACAGGAATGATATCCCCGATTTCCTGAAATCAATGCAGATGTGTCCTTGATAAGGTGTCCATCTTTAAACTGCACGTACTTGATAACACGGTATGATAGACGCTCGCTTTCCCATCAAGTATCAGACCATGGCTGTTCCATACCCTGGAGTGGATTCTTCCAACAGAGTGACTAGCCTTGGAAATGCGGCTTTTTTCCATGGAGTCTTTCCCTCAAATGCGCTTTGAGGGAAAGTGGTTGCAGAATCGGATACGAGCCGGCAAAAATGAGACAAGATCACTTTTGGCGGTCGATATCCAGGGACACCAACATGGAGGTTTCTGCATCGTCCCAAGAAATGCGGCTGTCGAATTGTAACAGAAATCGGATGATAAAACGAATCTTCATACGGGGAATCATTCGTCTGCTGGCGGACAAAGCTGACTAGCTTCTGGATTTAAGACGAAATACTAATCTTTACACAGGACATACATTTCAACATAAAATTGCTGCTGTCAACACGTGCCCTGTAATTCTTAGGGGATCTCAATGTGGACGCATCGAGACCGCTCTCCATTTGATTTCATTTCCGTTTCGTTTTAGGGCGGCTTGCCCCTCAGTCGGAGCTGATTTAAAAAGGGGCACTCCACTCGACATCTTTAATCATAAAAATAAAAATATCATTGAAATTAAGTAAAATATCAAAAATTCAAAGGGTCTCTCCAGCGAAAGTTTTTATTTTAGAATATGCCTCAAACCGTTTTGATTTTATGAAAGTTTAAAGTTTATTTTCGAGTTCACAATTCGCCCAAGAAAAGTTATCGGAGATGTACTTAGTGACGTCAGAATTCTTTGAAGATTGTGATAAATCAGCTTCAAAAACGAACCCATCGCTTTGCCTGGTAGCGTCAGAGGGCATGGAAAGTATAATGCTGATGTGGAAAGTATAAAAATAGAGTGTAAGAAATTTGAAAATGTGAATAAATTATCTTTTATCGGGCGGCGAATGTTTCTCGATGCCATTTGTACTCACTTCTGCATCCTTGGCGTGATGTCACAGCGCAACCAGGAAGTTAGCCATGGTATTTGTCAAATGAGCAGAGAACGAGGTATATTCAGATCTTCGCACCGGAGAAGTGACTTAGTTGGACAGGATGGCTGTCCTTTGTGCGTTGCAGCTATCGAATATTATTTGCGATTGACTGGTGTTTTTCCTTCTATCCCGTCATAGCATGTCAAGGACGTTTAGAAATCCTGTAAAATTTCCAGCCTTGAGGCACGTTTATTGCCGTGGACGCAAAGCCTCTTGCGTAAAGAAAAGCCGTTGCACTCAATGCTTGTGTTTTGAAGGTCGTGTTTACATAGAGGAGTCAAATACCTGTGTTAGGCCTACGGATGCTTCTTCAACGACAGAAGGTATATATTTTTATAACGGAGATTTTACGTCGTGTAGTGGCATCAGGTATCTTCTAAACATAGTTGCTGAAAATCGACCGAAATGTAGGTTCATTTAATGAATGGTTTTGGTTGTCAGATGACCGAACACAGCTTCCCCAGTAAAAAATATCTCAAGCTGCAAGTGCACAGTCTAGCCAGTTTACGCCGTTATGTGACTTACAAAGCATCGTAAACATGGCGAGCACTGAGAAAGTTGAAGTTGCGGGGAGGCCGTCGTGGTTAAAAAAATCAAAGCTTATGTTACCTTGCCTGAACGAAGCGAAGCTTGTGTCAGTCATTCCTATGATTTGTTGACATGGCCTATTTTTTAAACGGATGGAAGTTTTGTCACCTGTCTCTACTCGATGTTGGTGTACAAAAATTGAATCCGTTTTGCAATAAGTAGGTAGAAAGCATTCTATTTCGTTAAGATAAATTTTGCCTTTCTCCACCAATCACGATCCTGTTCCTGAATCTTCAGTTCGGTGGTTGACATTTCCATATCTCTCGCCATTGCTATACCTGGGGTGCGTGTACATGCTTTTTTACATGAAAAAATTTATACGTAACCCAGCATTCTGGCTGATAGAAAAGTATATCAATACTGATTCAAAAAGGTTGAGAAATGTTTCAGATGTTTAAATGCTCCATTCTTTGCAAAGATGCAAAAATAGAACTATGTATTTAGACAAGATGCAACTGGCAAACAGTAGTTTTCCTATATCACTATCAAATTCTTCACATTTCAGAGCACCAGTGCTGTTTTATTACGACTTACATATATCTGATCATTTTGTATACTTGCGAAAAAATTCAGAAACTTTGGTTGCTAAATTTTTAGGAAAATTCAGAAACTTTGAGGACTAAAAAGTTTCTTAAGTTTGATGTAAACAACATGCATAAGCCATGATTGCAGTTAACTCCCCTTTGCTTATTGACAACGGCAGTAATAATCCAGCACACAAGCAACACGATCATAAGCTTGATAACTCCAGAAATCTCCAGATAAGAGAAATGGCTATCTGCTAAGGAAAATGGTTTTTTTTTATTGAGTTATGTTGGGGAAAGGCCATGGTGGCCTATACAATGCCTCAACAAAGGAAGGAAGGAGAAAGCGAAAGGCTAAGAGGAGAGAGAGATCAGATCAAGTTTATTGATCTTGGATTTGAATGATGGCAAGTTGTAAGATTCAGGAAAGCAAGAGGAAGGCAAGACGTTCCATAAGTTGCATATTCTAGAAATGAATGACAATTTTTGGGTTAATACGTGCTTGTGAACGTTCTTGTTCGCCCCCTTTATGCGCACCCTGTAGTGAATGGGTACCTGGCGTGAAACTGGGAGTGAAGTGCGACGAGAGAAGTAGCTAACAATCGTTCCTCATAAAGCAGTCGCTCAGGATGACACCTCTCTATCAAGGTGCTCCCCAGCGTTCGTTTCGAGTATTCGAGTATTTGATTAGAGATGGTGTTTGACTTTCACTGTCGTCCGAGCATCCTTCCTTTGTACTCTACGAATGAAGAATAGCAGACGCTGTTGAAGTTTGTTTCGACGTCAAGATGCGCCCGAAACGAAATAAGTCTGAGGAAAAGGTCACAATTCTGCTTTTTTAAAGCGGACGAGGAGTCTCTTGAGCACTGCAAGGGAATTCACGGACTAGAGGACGTCGAACGAAGGTTCTTTGTATTTCATGAACACGTTTGTACATGAATCATTTTTGCGCTTGCCATTCCTGCTGATCTCTGCTGCTCTGGATGGCTTGAAAGCAGGGTGGATGGGCAGGGAGATCTTTGTAGAAAGACAGCGTCATTGTTTCATCTGACATTGAGACTTAAACATCACTTCGTTTTATTTTAGCTTCATCAACGAAGCCTTCGAGTCAAAATGGAGGATTTACATCAACAAATGCGGTAAGAATTTGTTAAGATTATTGCGCATTGATGATGTCGTCAATGGTTCGAATCCACCCTCGACTAAGCTTTCACGTAGAGTGAGGAGAGTCGATAGCTCCGTGTAATTATTGAAGAAGATAAAGGGTTTCTTGTATTCTTCATAATGTTTTCTAATGATTTTCGTCGTTGTGCCACGATTCAGGTTCATCATTAGATAGCGCCTCTCAATTCTTTATTTTTCTTTTTAGCCCTTGAAAACTACAGTGTTACCGGGCGACAATAAGACAGCAGTATCCAGTAAATCATCAAACGTAGGCCTTATCATCGGGCTATGTCTTGCATCACTCGTTCTGATCTGCATCGCAGTCGTCCTGTATCTCAGAAGAAAGCGAAGCAGACCCAGGTAAGAATTACTTATTAATCAGAACTAGGTGCTAGGATACCTCGGTGGTAAGATTCTTGCGCATTGATCACATGGTCAGTGGTTCGAATCCACCCTCAGGCGAACTTAAAGTGAAGAGTGCTGCAAGCTCTCTGTATTTCACGAGGTGTGGTCACATCGAGTGGAAGGACCTGGGAACTGCTCGATAAGCAGAAAGCTTCTCAGTGTCAAAATGTCTGCCTTTGACATCTAGGTAGAATCATATAAAGAAACTCCGTAGCTCGTCTCATTTCTTAGAGGTGTTGGAATGTGGATTGGTCGTGCCCTCGTGTGTATTGTAGTTACGTGTGCAGACTCCTAACGCAAGAGCTGTGGACTTGACACATGCGGGTCGCAGTTTAGGTGATACCAATGGAGAAGGCAACGAGGAGCCGTCTCACAAGGTTCGGCCACCATAGAAAAAATTCGATGCCCTGTCCTCATTTTTTCAAATGGATTCGAAGCTCTTCGGAATCGAGTATGCTACAGATTTCATTCTAACAAATCCGCTACTCTAGAGAGGAGAGGACTCAGAGCCATGTTTCTGCTTTGTGAAAAGCTCGGAATGGAATTTCAACATGTCTTATTCCCCTCCTGTTAGGCAAGGACTGCGTTGCCAGGGCTCCCCGTGGGTCCTCTGATACTGACCCCGAATATTGTCTCCGGTGTTTCTCGATTCTAGTACCTTCAGTGATTTCGCATTCATTCTATTCAGGAAGATGAATGGGCTTGAAGCTAATAATCGTCGCATGAATCTTCCGGGTAAGAAACTTGTCATCATTGCTATTGTTATTGCTGTTAACTTCAGAACGCCTAGTGTAAAGTTGTAATTCTTTCAGTTGTCAGTGCGTATGATGTATTTGGATGCCGCGGTGTAACGGCCCAACGCGCGGGCTCGTAACACAGAGGTTGTGAGTTCGCATCATGCACGTGTCACAATGAAAAAGCACCGTTGGTGAGGAAGGCAAAGGAAGCCATCTCATAGAGTCAACTTTCTCAGAAAATCTCAGAGCCTTATCTCTGGTTTCTGCTAAGCTTGAAATCGAGTATGCGACGTGTGGTGTCTTCGATAGAAATGAGTTACCGTGTCAAAATGATTTTTTGCCATCACTTGTGATATGGGCTTTTTTTGTCAGGTTTTTATTCAATCTGTATGCAGAACCATGAACCGTGGATTATATTATAATCAGTAACCGTTGTTGTTGATGTTAATTCAGGGTTCTGGTCGCCCGGTGGAAACATTCGACCGCGTGTCAATTCTTCACAAACTAACCCAGTTTCGCCCCAACCTTTTCCTCACTTCTTCTTTCATCTTTTCATGCTTACATCAGCAAATGAAGTTATAAGTTGTGAGCAGAACAAGGATCGTCCGAGGATACGATGAGAAATCATAGATAACTCTGGGGCGAACCTAAGTTCGTTTGTGCAGTGTAAGATAAAAGAGAGAGAATATCACTGAAGAGAGTTAGCCACCGTTGATGTTAGACAGAGACAAACAGAAAGTAGGTATCAGGATAGCTCACTGGTAAGACTCTTACGCATTGATCCTATGGTCAGTGGCTCGAGTCCCACCTCAGCTAAAATTTCACTTTGAGTGAGGAGAGCTGCCAACTCTCTGTAATTGCAGGCGTAGGAATCACGAGGTGTGGTCACATCGAGAGGAAGGATCTGGACACTGCTCGATAAGCAAAAAGCTTCTCAGTGTCCAAATTTCTACCTTTGACATTGTGTGTATGAAAAAGTAGGTATTAAAGGTCAACACGTAAAAAAAAATCGAATCTTTGGAGGAATTTTGCAGCATTTTTGTAATATTTTAAAAACCGTTGCTTTGCTTCTCATCCAGACCTTAAATCATCTCCGCAAGTAGAAAGTCCAACATCACCCGGCTATGACTACGTGTACGCTGGTCCCAGCAGCTGTGCGGCCAAGGGTCGCATGACCAATGCAGGTTACCATGCCAATTTACACGTCTCGGAACCGTTCTACAGCGATCTGGCACCGAGGCAGGAAAGCCAACCGGTTTACCTGGACTTAATCCGCGAGCAAGTGTACATGGACCCGAATACTACTGGCAGCGTTCAGGGGGAGCAGCAAACGTGCAAGGAATTAGAAAAGCCGGTTTCGCTCGATACTGCAGCAAGCAGTCCTATCTACCGGGAAGTTGAAGACCCCCCGGTGTACGCGGAGACAGACGAGACAAGAAACAGAGCGGTGGGCACAGAGCCTCAGCAGTACCAGGAGCTGAATTATGCGTCAACGAAAAATGTATACCAACCTTTGTCTGATGACTGGAAGTCGAAGAAGTACAATCGATGATTGTTCTACTACGATGCTATTTTGACTGAAATAGATGTATGTATTTAGGCCCAGGGTAGCTCAGTGATATGGTGTTTGCCCATCGATCTTGTGGTCAGTAGTTCGAATACACCTTCAGCTAAGCTTTCCCTTAGAGTGAGGAAATTTTCTATCTGTAATTCCAGGGGCATGAATTATGAGGTGTGTTCACCTCGAGATAAAATACCTGGGCAGAGCTCTATAAGCAGAAAGCTTTTCAGTGTCCGAATGTCTGCCTTTGAAATCTATCTAGAATCATACGAAAAGATGAGATGTGAAATCTTTCGACGCCTCTGCATCTAGAAATTAAGCAATTCCGTTTCAATTTCTCCTCACTTGCTTCTTGCACGATCATTCTTTCACATGTCGAATTAACGTGTAATGGTGAAACTTCCTTTTGTGAGCGGAATTGGTCGATAATAGAATGTCGAACGGGGCAGTGTTCTTTCCATGCCTTTCAAGCAAAGCTCTTACAGCTGCTTGTACGTGTTAAGACTCATTTACGGAACGAGTATAATAATCTTATTACGGTGATACTAACTCTCATTGATGAAGAGAGTCAGGTTAAGTTAGGAGTTTAAGAGTCTGTTAGCTTTGTACTAGTAAGGGCTCCATTGTACTATTCCTGTTCAATGGAGCTTCGGTGTGCCGGTCACAGCGCTTGCCTGTGCAAATATGTCATAGGGATTTCAGTGTATTTGTATTTGTAAAGAGGTACCATGGTCCTGGTCAGTAGATTCGATTTCAGTCTGCGTTCGCTTCCATATTCTGATACCTAATTCAATAACTTCATCCCACAAGCCTTCATCCATTCCGAGAACTGGCAATTTCTGGAACGTCTCATCTTCCCTTTCCTTTTCAGAATCCTAAAATTTGTCTTCGCTTTAATCCCAAGTCAACAAACATGATATTTCCCCCCTGCCCCGCAAGTCTTTCCCACATGGTTGGTTATTTGGTGTGTAGGCCACCAAGGCGTTGCCCTAACATAAGAAAACAAAAGGTATAGAAAGTCTTAAAATCTAAAAGCATTTGAGACAACCTTGCAAGCACAAGTAACTACTTAGTGCTCAAATGTCTTCATATTTCCTTAAAAATCGTACAGTTTTCGGGAATTTTATGAAGCAATTTTGCTTGCTTTCTTACATTGCTGCACTGTATTTACCAGCCTTTCGTTCAGCGAATCGAATCAACGATAGAATCAAAATGAATTATGGTATATACATATATATATATATCTGTAGATATATATATATTTATATATATATATATATATATATATATATATATATATATATATATATACATATATATATTTATATACATATATATGTATATATATACATATATATATGTGATGGTAATCCATTGCAAGTTCTTCTTATAATCCAAGCAGTATTCCATTTCTCAATAATCTGATGGTGACTAAGAGTCTTAGTGGCTCTACAAGCCCACAAATCTTATCAACTCCCACTACTTCCCAGTGCCGTTTGCGTTGACACCGTGAGGTAGAATCTAGATTTCATAGACTCTTGAAACCCGAAGGTATAACCACCCTCCGGCACCTTTAATTCATCGTTCATCGCTGCTGTTTCATCCCTGTCTCCGCGCGACCATTTTGCCTATTGAGAGGGCCCCTGTAACTAACCGCCCTTAAATCAGAACCCTTGTCTTTTCTCTGCATTTGGATATTGTTTAGTTGCCTCTATAAATTAATTAATCATCTGCAGTGCTGTCTTACTTCCATGTCAGTTAGTTATCTTCTAGTATAATTAAATTTGAATTGTATATAGTGAATTCAACATCTGAACGGAACTCAAAATGTCTAGCTTGATTTGTGGTATACCTTATGGAGGATTGCAAAGATGAAGATTGCCCAACATCATCATTATTATTGTCACTAATTTCACAATCATTATCCATCTATTTGAAGTTGGCTTTTCAAATTGAATAGCTCAATGAAGCTAATTTTCGCTCATTCATCTCGACCGTTCTCTGCTGGCAGATGGCCTCCGCCGACGTTTCCTCTCCACTCGATCAATAGCTATGAATGTCCAGGTCTTCCAGCTTTCTTCTCGATCTCGTCTCTCGATCTTCTTTTGGGTTTACCTCTTCCCTTTTCCTTTTCTAGGTGTCATTTCCGTTCTGGTTTCTATCCACTTTTTGGTATCCATGCGTGCGATATGCCCCGCCCGCTGTCCTTTCATGCTTCTTGTCCGTTCAATAACATCTTTCACTTTTCTTCTTTCTCTGAATATACAATCAACTCTGACTAATTCGAACTCGTGTGATTCAACTTGCTAACCCGAACAAAATTTTCAGGTCCCTTCGAAATCTCCTAACAAAACATCTCTAGAATCTGAATTCGTGTAATTCGGACTTTTACTAATTCGAACAAACTTCCCAAGGTCTTTTGAAAATCTCCCAACAAAAACCACTATGATTCGAACTCGTGCAATTCGAACTTTGGCTGACTGGAAAAAAACTTTCAGGTCTCTTGAAAATCTCCTAACAAATGACCATTAAAATTCTAACTCGTGTAATTCGAACAAAATTTTCATGTCCCATAAAGATTTCCTAACAAAAAAAATCTCTATAATTCGAATCTCTGTAATTCGAACTTTTTATAATTCGAACTTTTTATAATTCGAACATTTTTACGATGCCCAAGAGAGTTCGAATTAGACAGTCTAAAAACATTGCATCTCTAACTTTATCCTTCATCATTGCGCTTCGTCTGGTTATGTTGAGGAAGTTTTGCAACTTTCTGTCTGTTCTCTTGACGTTTTGTAAGGGTCCATGTTACTGCACCAGAAGGCATTGATGGAAACAATTACTGTATGAAGCTAATTAGCGCCAGCCAGACCTAAAAAGAAGCTATTTTTACAGTGAAAGAAACACCTGAAGCCTCAAATGGTTAATGAATCATTTCAAAATCCAAAGTTGTATTTAGCTGAATTTAAACGATGCCCAAGTACAGGATGATCTCAGTGTTACTTCATCTGAATACAAAATAGTGTACCAAATGTTGGGAAAAGAGATCCCAAATACCTCTCATTTCTTGATTCCTCCATTTTGGACTCAGAACTTATCGATTAAGTAGCGGAAGGTGGTGCTTGTTGTCGCAAAAATTACCTAATGCTTCATATTTTCATATACTTTGTATGAAAAATTTGGTGTCAAGAAAGCTCAGTATAAGGTTGATTCGCATTGATCCTATGGTCAGTGGTTCGAATCCACCATCAGCTAAGTTTTCACTTAGAGTGAGGAGAGTTGCCAGCCCTCTTTAATCCCAGGCGTATGAATCATGAGTTGTAGTCACATCGAGAGGTAGGACCTGGACACTGCTCGATAAGGCTTTGAGATCTTTCCATCTTTTACAGATACTTTCACGGGCATTGCTCTCATGAGATCAGGGAGATTACTCCTGTTCCTCTGAGGCGTGTCAGGACCACCAGAAGCTCAACTCACTCACACCCTTTCCAAGTTTCACTGCCTAATCCACGATCTTTATCCCACAAATCATCATTCATCCATATAACATGCAATTTATGGAACGTCTTGCCTTCTTCTTGCTTTCCTGAATCTGACAACTTTCCATCTTCAAATCTAAGATCAATAAACTTGATCTTATATCTCTCTCCTCTTAGCTGCTTGCGTTCTTCTTTCTTCCTTTGTTCGGGCTTTGTATAGGCCACCATGACCTTTCCCAACATAACGCACTAAAAACAAAGAAGAAAGCTTCTCAGTGTCCAAATGTCAACTTTTAGCATCTAGGTAGAATCATAAGTATACAAAAATAAAGATGAATGCTTTCATAGTTTTTATTGACCACATCTATCTCTTTACCAAAAAAAAATCGATCTCTTTACGGAGAATACTCAGCAATTTTTAGTCATAAATAATTGTAAGAGGCTCTTCTGAATTTTCGCAAGATGTATTCCCTGTGACTGCACGTCACTAACTGAGATAGTGCTGCTTGTCACGAATGAGGAACAAATTATTCAAATGCCATATTAGATGATTCATTCTGCAGGATTTAGAAGTCCTACGTCATCGGAAACTGCGATGCACAAAATCTTTCTCGTTTTCGCATGCACTGTTTTGTTTTGCTAATACGTATAGGTACCTGATGCAGGCTCTTATGTTTGGCATCTCTAGCCAAGGCAACTCAGCGTTCAAGGCAAAACAGTGTTTCCACTCGGCTGGGACACGTGCTACGAATGAGTCGAAAACAACTTCCAAGAACTGTTTTGCCTTGGACACCAACAGGGAAACGGAAGTTAGGGCGATCCGGGGGGGGGGGTCGAGGACAACGGCCGAGAATGAATAAGGAAAAACTGTTAAAGACCTTACAGGAGCTGACGTGGGCTGCTCGAGACGGAGAGGGTTGGAAGAGCTCTGTGGCATTTTCCGTGAAGAAAGATGCTATCTATAATCTCCGCACCAAGGAATCAATTATGTAAGCTCTCCTCATTAAGTCTCCAACGCTTTTCATTACAGTCCATATTCTTTAGAGGCTGAAAGCGTAAATTGACGAAGATCTAAATATCTCTTCCCGATTTTCACAAAAATAATTGCAAAGCAAGAAGAATACTTTTCTTTGATGAGAGACTTTTGAAACTGCGACGTTCTAGAAAGAATGGCTTAGGAAAGTCTGAACTAAGGGACGTCTTCGAGGATTGGCTGCAGGAATGGGCATGTGACGAAAAGAACTTCATAACCATAAAGTTTATCGGACTAAATTAATGAATAATATTAATACGGTTAACGGAATAACAGGAATATAAGGAGAAGGCCAGAGAAAAGTAAGAAGATGAGTTTTTGGCAAACTTTGTGCAGTGCATTTATATACATCATCATCATCATCATCATCATCATCATCATCATCATCATCATCATCATCATCATCATCATCATCATCATCAATCGGGCGCATCCGAATCCACGTGATTTCTCCACAACTCTCTATCTGACATGGCTGTGCAAAGTTCTTCGTAAGTAAGGCCGGTATCTTGCGTGGGGAGGGTGATATAGTCAAGTTTACGTCTACCGGGTCTTCTGTAACCATGTTTTGGTTTCCACAGTATTAGGTGTAGCATTAGCATTAGCATTGCTGTAGCATTTATATACAGTATGTATATGCAGATATATAAATATATATAAATACATGTAGATATATATAAACATACATATACAAATATATTTATATATATATATATATCTATATATATATATATATATATATATATATATATATATATATATATATATATTTATATATATATATATATATATCTATATATATATATATATATATATATATATGAATATGAAATAGGCTACTTTTAAGGAAAATTTATTGATAGATTACTTCAGACGTTTCGCTTGTGAGGTCACAAGGCGAGACGTCTGAAGTAATCTATCGATAAATTTGCCTTAAAAATTAGCCTATTTCATATTCACATTTTATCTGAGGTATGGCCACACACAAATGTTCAATATACATATAAATATCTATATATATATATATATATATATATATATACATATATATATATATATATATATATTTATACATATATATATATATATATTTATACATATATATATATATATATCACATTCGTATATGTATATATGTATTTATATATATCTTTCGTTGTTTCATCTATATGCATATATATATTTATATATACATCTGTATGTAGATAAAGCAACGAAAGAAAAACGAACTTTGCTACATTACAAATATGTAATGCTGGTCTTCCTGGCTGGAATTTCAAAGGTTTGCCAATGAAACTGCACTAAGAAATGTAATTTATGATAAAAGATCAGACAGTTTTTAAACGGGAAATGGTATCGTGGGACGTACTGTTTAATGAGGAAGCAAAACCGAGAGACAGAGACGCTAATGGCAACGGTTTACGGGAAACGATCCAAGAGGGAGCCTAAGATGACGTATGAAACAACAGCAGATAATAGCGGAAACCTTTCATTCGAATTCAATTCCAACTACAATTAGGAACCTCCTTAATGCGTATGTAGTTTGATATTGGCTTGCCTGGCTTAGAGTTTACAATATAAACTAATACAAGGGGAGAAGAACAAAAAATGTAAATATATGGGTATTAAATCGATAGAATGGGGCAGGTCTAATGGGAAGTAGGTCAGGATTGGTCCAAGTTTTACTTATGCAGCAAGAGGTATGGATGGCTATAGTGGAAAGTTTGGAGATGAGGAAGCGTCTATGTTGTGGTTCGAGGGAAAGGGAGTTGCAAATTTCAAGGAAAGTAATACAGGATTTGCTGAAGATACCTAAAGCCCTGATGGAGAGATTAACGAAGTGGATCGATTAAGATTGCTTCTGGATTTCGGTTAGGAGAGGGACGCACTTGTTCCTGCTTCTATTTGAATCAGAAACAATATTTGTTTCGAATTCGACTGTTAGTCCTAAAACGCAAAGATAGTTTTTATCAATAATGATAAGAATCAAAGCTATGTAATAACAAAAATGATAACAGCAATAAGTACTAATTTGTTTGAATAAACCACATCTGAATCATCAGACAGAGCGTACTGTGGTACATAAGGTCTTGCATGTAAATCCGTGTGCTGCAAGCAAGACTTTACTAACGACCCACGAATGTTGGTAGGGACTTACTGCAAAGTGGCATGAGTGAGCTGTCATGGTGGATTGTCCCTTTTTCGCTCCGATTCATATGTTAGAGAAACAGGTGTAGGTGATAACGAAGAAAGTGTTCCTCACTGGGGGGGCACCTGATGGGGGCAGGGGCTGCAACCCCTCCGTCGGGGAGAAAATTTCAAGTCTCTCACCAATCGGTACCCAATAAAAGTTTCTGTGAATTCATAATCTAGTTTGCTAATTGGGAAACTTAGCCCCATATGGGAAAAATCCTTGCGACACCCCTGTTTCTTGTCCAGGTCATCTGGCCGAAATCCAACTCAGCAGAAGTAAAACATGGATTGGAAACGTGACAGCGAAATTGTGCCGATCCTTCCATCAAATTTAGTGACGGATATTCAATTAACAAAATCTTCAAAACTGGTTGACGTGTGAACAAACATAATTTTCTACTGCGTCCATGCAAATATCGCTCTCCAGTGCTACCAACCCACACTAGGCCAGGTCTTGATCAGCCCAGCGACATACAAGGCTTACACCAAGTGAAAACACGACCTTATTTCTGAAAAATCTCCCTACAGCAAACATTTGTCGGACAGTTCTGAGGCGGTGACCGTTATAAAGGAGCCCTTTTGTTTTTGTATCAATTTGTGCATGGCTCAATGGAGAAAGCGTCTCTGCAGTACACTTTACAATAGCAGACTGGTTTCCAAAGTGCTTCATGGATGCATCCGTTCATTGAGACTAAATGTCAATTTCCTCTTTGAGGGGGAGAAACCGCTTCGCATGGTCCTCTTTGCGGGAGCTTCACCAGACTTGAGCTTCCGTGTTTGGTGCAATTTTTGTCAGTCGTGCTACGAAGAAGTGCCCTAGAATTAGGAGATGCGAAAGTAGATTACGGGATAATTCAAATTGCAGAAAACCGATTAAAAATTTCTTACATCAGAAGTAGTTTTTTAAATTTTGATTTGCAGAGTATTTGCAACCCTTTTTTGTCTGCCGCGCTTCTATTGGTTTAGCCTGGCCTCTGGATTAGGCCCCATTTTCTGTCTCCTGGTCGACAAACAAGTGAGCAGCGAATGAATTGGGGTGAGTTAATAACATATTATTTATCGCTTCTGATCTTCAATTTTTGAATCTTATTTTCAAGTGCTCTGTGTTTGGTTGATTAATTAGAGATATTGAAAGGGTGACGAAGATTTGCACTTACTCATTCGAAGCACCTCAATGGCCATCATGATTCCTAGTCGCCGTCGTCATCGAAGTTTATTTTGAACTTCTATGAAAATACCCAGCAATCTCAGGAGACCTAAAATTTCGTTGCATGCTCGGGCCAGCAATTAATCATCCGATGCCGGCACGATAGGTGACCGGTATCAGTGCAATCCTTTGTAGATAGAGAGGCAAATCTATTAGACTGGTAAGTCCTGCAAGACAACAGACTTGATTTTTGTGCCAATACTGCACATATCTGTTTCCTTCGTCTCAGTTGTTATCATATGTTGTAATGAAGTCTTTGTTAATTTTCAGTAGAAAGCCCTTTCTGGTGTAGTACTAATCTCTGTCTTGGATGACGAGCATTTTAGCCTCAAGTTTTGCTCGCATGAAGACCTCGTTCTTAACCTGTATGTAGCTAACTTTCCTTGGTTTTGGTGTTGGTGTATTGCTAAGAAATGAAAAGAAATGGACGAGAGAACTCTTTAGCCAGTTATAAATGAGGCAGTCAAACCAGATGAAATTTTTTAGTCTCAATGTCTTATCTTGTTACCTAAACCTGTCAGCAGTACTTTTGGCAGTCGTTTCCATCAATGAATTCTCAGACTCAAATTTCAAAAAAGTTGGAGGTAAACTGGATGTCATCATTCAACTCCATTATTAATGGCTCCTAGTATCCAAAGGCAGGTATTAGGATTCCTATAAGCCATGCAGACACTGAGATGCTTCCCAATTCAACATAACTTTGAAGTTTAGTAAATGCCAGGCCCAAACTGCATATTAGGAAAGTTATTTTCATAATTTGGTTGTCACTAATGCAACAACCCAGAACTGCACCAGCCTGAAATTTTTCTGTGATGTGGTAGTGGGAAGACATTTTACTCTAATAGTGCGGAAAAGTTGGAGATTGGAAAATTAAGCAGGCTTAAAATGGCGCACAAAGTTCTTGATCTTCCCTGGTATTTTAGAATGTATGAAAATAACAAAGATGAATACTATTATAGTGATGGATTGTCTGATATTTGTCTTTAGTTTCCACCACTTGAGTGGCTTTGCCACTAATGTCTGTTTTTATGCCTTAATAATATGGTACATATTTAGGCCACTCCTATCTTTGATTTTATGGTGTTGTTGGTAACAGTACATCTAAAATATTCTTTGAAATCTTGTGACAGGTGTAGCCCCTAAAATGTATAGCAAATAAAACTTTTTCCCATTCTAGACCATCTAGCAGGCTATAGTTTAAGGTGGATTTTAAGGGGTTTCTGGTGCCACAATACCATGGTTAAGCATGTGGGCTCATAACACAGAAGTTGTGGGTTGGAAATCCTGTGTGGCTCACAATGATAACATT
Source organism: Pseudorhiza aurosa (assembly GCA_964026355.1). Classification (NCBI taxonomy): domain Eukaryota; kingdom Metazoa; phylum Cnidaria; class Scyphozoa; order Rhizostomeae; family Lychnorhizidae; genus Pseudorhiza; species Pseudorhiza aurosa. Next base: position 4,098,623 of record OZ032127.1, on the reverse strand, counting down.
ATCATTGAGAAAGGCAACAGGAAACCAGCTCATGAAAATCACTTCCATAGAAATACTGAGAATCCTTTGACTGGTTTCTGCTAGCCTTTGATGGGAGTATGCTAGGTAATATATTTCAGTTTAAGAGATTTAATGAGCTACCTGGTAACTGCATTGGATGTCACATGGGCAGTTGTACCATCATATACTACGCATGCACCGAAAGCTCTGGGAGCAACTTGAATTAAGAAGGTATAGATGAATAAATCATAATTTTCTTTCAAAAATTTTGTATTACAGTCACACTCATATCCCTTTAGTCTTCCCTGACTTCAAACCAACGTGTGAAGACTTGAATCTTCTATATTTCCACCTGGCTAGTATTACAAGTCATATGCAAGACATATGGGCATGTCTCCTAGCCAGCTGTCAAAATATTAGCTAACTTTTGAACAAATAGAATGGCTAAGAATCACCTAGATCGGCTACTGCAGAATGCCTACCTATTGGCAGCAGTTTAATATATTCACACTGGCAGTTCATTTTAAAGGTATGATTTCCTTGGTCTGCATTAGTTTGAATTTGTGTGCAGTATTGACACCGTGTTAGGAATTTGACTAATAACATCTTAAACGTTGAATATTTTATTCTTTTGACTGCTAAATGCAGCGGTAACTGCATCACATGAGAGCAACATAGGTTTCTTTTATGGTTGTTTTATTAATGTGCTCCAAATTTTTGGAACTGAACGTGTTAATTTTTCTTAAATAAAAAACTTCTTTGAAAACTCAGTGATTTTTTGTGGGTCAAGAATCATACTCCTCTTTCTCAATCATCATCATCACCGTGTCGTCAAAGTTTTCCCGTCCATCTGTCAATGCAGTTCACAGCAACAGGGTTGTAGGCCATGAGATTGGCTATGGAGCACTGGGCTTTGCAATGCATGGGTCATTGTCTCTTTCTCAACCTGCCCTCTGTCAATTCATTCAATCTGCCACTATTGTTTTCACCTCATTCCTCCTGCTCTAATCCAATTGTTGCTCAGACAATACTTCCATTGAGAGACAGATTCATGATGTCCATCACCTGCTCAACTGCCCTTCAACCCCAACAACCCTAAGCGTTGGAGATCTGTGGACCAATCTGGTAGACCCGCTTTATTTCATTGCTGAAAATGATGAATTATGATGACGGTACTGGTGGATGTTACAACGACAAAATTGAGCGGCATTTGAAATTCTCTGTGAAATGCTCTGCTCTTTTGCCAACCTATTTGTTTCCTCGATATCCACCTCTACCTTTTCTTGGGAGTCTGAGAGAAAGATCAGGAAGAAGATTTGAGAGCAATAACACCATGTTAAAGGCTTCTTTGGACAGAGAGGAGTGGAAGGCCATGATCGCCCAAGTCTCTGGACATGGCACTTGATGATGATGATAGCTTCATGGTATTAGCTTTGGGGAGACCATGGGTGTTCTCTCCTAGCTGGGAACCTTTTTGGGTGTCTTCCACAAACCAAGCAGGAGTTAGGTGCCTGGTGTATTGTCTTGCCTTGCACCTTACTTTCATCTCAAGATGGAAGCACCTCGTTTCTTGGTACTTGCCCACTACTATCAACAAGCCTTGCAATTGTTTTATTCCAGCTGTGTCTACCTTTGTAAGTTCTCAAATGATCTCAAGGTCAATACCGTTATTAATAATGTTGTGAAATGTGGGATTTTTCTCTAGAGTGAATCGGATTTTATTTTGGAGAGCAGTAACCAGTGATGCTTGTTGCCATCCTTGAAATCTCTTAGCTTCAGCAAGTTTTCACAATAATGCCACATTGGCAGCTGTGATAGCGTATTTTCTGGGAGCTTAAGGATATTTCCAAAGTTTTCCAATTTAGCTTCCAATATAATTTGGGATATTTTTCTGAATATCATAACGACACAACTTAAATGCTTCTGGACTTAGGCAATATAAATACATTACTCAATGTTATGTCTGTCGTTGACCTCCCTTTTCGATAATGGCTCGGGTTTGGAGAAATGGATAAACTCTCTTTGAATTGTATTAGGTTTTAACAGGTGGTGATATCTTTCTTCTTGTATCTAGTAAGTTGATCTAGCAAAGGTTTTATTTACCCACCTATTTGCTTAGATTCATGCGTTGTTTGTGCCTTGATCTTCCAAAATTTATTGTATTTATTAACTTGTGTTGAGTATACCTTTTAAAGTTATGCAGATGCAAACTATCAGTTCTATTGGACTGTATTTCAGAAAAGCACTAGATGTACCATCCATACTGATTGTATTGTCATTAGATTGTTCGTGTGGCTTTTTAAGTTTCTTCAATTGTCATTTACATGTTATGAGGTTTATTATTTCCTTCAAATGGTTCTTCATCATCGTTGAACAGTTTTACTTAAAAGAGCATTGTCACAATTCTTGCTTTTCAAGAATGAAAACCCAACCTCTTAACCAAGCTCTTTGAATATGACTGCGAGAGGGAAAAACATAGACGCTAACAGTCCTTAGCAGACTGACTAGATGATATTGCAGCCTACAAGAAAGAAGAAGAGATCTATGATCAGTTCTTTGAAGCAAGATTCTAAGGGTATAAATATGTTCACCATAGAGGGAGATTAGTTTTTATTTCCAACAAAAATTTAAGAGGCCACACGAGTGTCTGATATTAGTAGGAAGAGATCATGTCTTTCAGGAAATAGCAACAAGGTTAACACAATAGAAAATGTCAACAAAAGTTTCAGATAGCATTGCCAGCCAACACACTTTTCCACTTTGTTTGTTATGTTGTTATTATTTTCATTAAATAAAGACAATATCTTACTTTTGTTTGGTTTGCTCTCAGTCATAACACTATTTTAACCATTGTTATGAAACTAGATGAAGTCCCGGCCAACGTATTGAACCTGACTTTCCTTAAAGCCCACTAGTGGTGGTCAAGAGTGGGAAACACTGGAGTTCATCTTCTCACTCAGGCTGGTGCAATAAAGAGGGAATCTCACCATGAATCAATGCAGTAGATTGGAGTTTATGGGCTACAAGTAATTGAATCAGTGAAGGTTGGAAGAAGAATGGCTTGCTCCATTAGCCTAGAAAAAGGACTGCAAATATCTGACTGCTTAAAATGTCCTCTGTTTTGCACTGCATAATCTCCTGTAGATTTCGCAGCCATTGTAAAATTCGATATTTTTTCATTTTTTCACCATTTCATCAGTCCCAACTATTTTGTTGTTGTTTGATTTTGTTGCTGATTGTTTATTTTTTCTAGTATTTTATTTTGTTGTCTTTTTATTTGATAAAGTTTTTTATGGTGCAACATAGTCATTTGACAGAATATCTCAACTGTAAGGCTCTTGCTTGTTAATCCTTTCATCAGTGGTTCAAACCCACCTTTAAACTTCCACTCAGAGAGAGAAGAGTCTCTAACTTCCAGGTGTAGGAATCACGAGGCGTGGTCACATCAAGAGGAACAGCCTGGACACTGCTCCATAAACAAAAAGCTTCTCAATGTCCAAAATGTCTACCTGCTGATGCTAAGTTGAAATCTCAAAATAGTCACTAGCTTCATGTAATACTATGCCTAGGAATCACAGGGTTTGGCGACATTGAAAGAAGACTTGGTCACTGCTCGTTAGCAATAAGCTTCACAGTGTCAAAAATTAAAAAAATGTGTTGGGTTAATTTTTTTATTTGACTTTTACGATGTTCTCCATTCAACGTTTTGCTTACCTTTCCATACAACCTGCTTTTCATTTAATTGTTGCTTATTTTCACTATCATAAATATTATCACCATTATTATTTTCCGGATTTGATGGGCTTCTAATTTTGTAAAGTTTTATTTTCTTATTCCATTTTATGCAGACAGGCCGGTTATATTCTGCCTTTCAAATTGAGGCGTATAATCAAGATATTATGCCATCTTAGATAAAAGTGTCAAGTTTAAAGAGATCGTCATGTCATTATCATTTTTCCTAAAGATTAATTTCTTTACAGTGGGCGTTTTAAAGATGTAGCTAAATCGAAGTTAATTGACGCCTACTCAAACAAAGCTGGAGTCATTATCAACGTGTTAATTAAAAATGAATTACATCTATAGTTGCACATGGCTAGTATTTTAACGGCGCGTAAAGAAAAATATATTCTCTAAGTTCATGTGTCCTTCATTGATTGTTAAGATAAGATTGTTGTTCACACGATAAGATTATTATCATTGTATTAAGAGAAGGTTATTGTTTACGTTGTCATATAATTTGGATAGATCTTGTTCAAATGATTCGATTGTAGTTGAGTTTTTCCTGGTAGCGTCACTGTATGGAGTGTTGCAGTTGTCGTGGTTGTATTTTGGTATAATTGTTTTGAATTGGTCGATACTCATTTCCGCTAGGTTATTTTGTTTCCTCAATCTTTTCAGGCGCCAGCTAGTTTGCGAATGCCAATTCGATTTGTTAAGCTTCATGATTGGCGTGTATCTCCTTCTTCCATTTTTCTTACATCACATAGCACGTTATTTATCATTTACTATTTGTCTCGAAGCAAATAACAGTATAATTGTTTAGACTGTCATCGATACCTTTAGACGGTCAGGATAGCTCAGTGGTTGGATTCTTGCACGTAGATCCTATGGTCAATTGTTTGAATCCATCCACAGCAATGCTTTCACTCAGGGTGAGGAAATTCGCCAGCTCTCTGTATTTCTAGGCGTATGAATCACAAGATGTGGCCACATCAAGGGGAAGGACCTGAACAGTGCTCGATAAGCTAAAAGCTGTTCAGTGTCCATTAACAATATATAGAAAAATACAATTAGAAATGTTGGTCTTTTGTACGAACCACGTCCGCCCTGTATCAATATGATGATGAAGATAGTTAATATATAAAGAATCTTTATACTGGAAATACGTCTTAAACGAGATACTGCTATCAGCGCTTGTTCTGTAAAGGAAAAGGAAGTAAGAAAAGACCTATACAACTCTGATAAAGCCTGCCAATACAACAATGATCATTTGCAAATTCTATTCATATGACACTCTTTATTGCTCTTGAAGTCCTTCGAGAGCACTCGCATTTTAAATGCCCTGGTGTTGATTTTCATACTACGCCAGCACTTTGATGGAAGCGCAGGGAACGTCTAGGCTGCGTTTACTCTGTACCGGATCACTTTTGATCCCATGCAAAAGTGTCCCTTTTCCCTCGCTTTTACACTGTACTGGATCACTTTTGATCCCATGCAAAAGTGTCCCTTTTCCCTCGCTTTTACACTGTACTGGATCACTTTTGATCCCATACAAAAGTGTCCCTTTTCCCTCGCTTTTACACTGTACTGGATCATTTTTGATCCCATACAAAAGTGTCCCTTTTCCCTCGCTTTTACACTGTACTGGGTCACTTTTGATCCCATACAAAAGTGCCCTTTTCCCTCGCTTTTACACTGTACCGGATCACTTTTGATCCCATACAAGTGTCCCTTTTCCCTCGCTTTTACACTGTACTGGATTACTTTTGATCCCATACAAAAGTGCCCTTTTTCCTCGCTTTTACTCTGTACTGGATCACTTTTGATCCCATACAAAAGTGTCAATTTTCCCTCGCTTTTACACTGTACCGGATCACTTTTGATCCCATACAAAAGTGTCCCTTTTCCCTCGCTTTCACACGTACCGGTATAGCTTCGGAGCAGTGCAGGTACAAAACTGTTCCTCTTTCCTAGCAGGTACAAAACTGTACTTGATAGCAGGTAGAAAGTTGTACCTGATCAATTTATCTAGTGTAAACGCATGGCTGATCCGTAACACTTTTGTATGTCGTACAGCCAAGGTAGTCAAGCACCTGGCAAGAATGAACGCTTAAAAATGAATTTGGCACCCTATATAGTTATAATTGTAAACGGCATGTGTCGCACACTCGATTTCGAGGATAGCAGGAACCAGAGACAGGGCCCTGTGTTTTTCAAGGGAAGTGCATTTCATGAGGTGGTTTCACGTTGCCTTCCTCACCCATGTGTTTTTATCTTGACACATGGAGGAATCGATTGCCGACCCCTGTGTTATGAATCCGCATGCTTAACCACTACACCACGGCACTACTTCAAAATGGCTATGAAAACACAGTAACTCTCTTCAAACTCCTTTTCATGAAAATATTATATTGATCTTAACTCGTAAGCCACTCTAAAAAGTTGGCTTGTAGTGGCTACTTGAACGACAATAAATGAGAAGTAAAGGTAAAACATAAGAAACGGAAGGGAATTTTTACAACGGCATGGGTTCGGTATTACCCCAGGGCCTTATTTCTACGACAGAAAACGAAGCAAGGTCCTCATTGCAATCGTCGTTATTTCTTGATCGTATGTTGATGATGATTTCCTAATTACTGAGGCTTCTAAAGAGAAATACACACACACACACACACACACACACACACACACACACACACACACACACACACACACACACACACACACACACACACACACACACACACACACACACACACACACACACACACACACACACACACACACACACACACACACACACACACACACACACACACACACACACACACACACACACACACACACACACACCCACACACACACACACCATACACACCACGCACAAACACACACACACCACGCATACACGCACGCACGCATACACGCACAAACACATACACACGCACACCACGCACAAACACATACACACGCACACCACGCACAAATATACACACACACACACACACCATACACACCACGCACAAACACACACGCACACCACGCACAAACACACACGCACACCACGCACACACGCATGCACGCACGCATACACACACACACACACACACACACACACACCATACACACCATACACACACACGCACACCACGCACACACACATACACACATACCACATACCATACACACACGCTGAAAGCTTCAGACGAATGATTGCTCCTCATATTTTCAGCGCCCATAGGAAGCGTATTACTTGTAAGAAATCTTAAGTCCTTAATAATGCATCATACGTCATAGATGGGTTTTACAGTGTGTTCGATGATTCGCCCGTGGTGAATTATTGCGTCATTGCTTAGTGGTGGGAAAAAATATGTTGGAATCTTTTATTGGGTCATTAGATCATTTGAATAGCATGTGAACAATAGTGACGCATACTCTGACTGTCAGGAGAAAGTGAAATGTTAGAATCAGTGTTTTGTCAACGAAGTGAAGACTGGCTATATGAATTATTGTTCATGTTAGCGGTTAAGCCTGAAGATGTGAAGTCAGAGCTAAAAACTGAAGCCGGAGTTCGTTATAAATGAAGTCAGTGAGACTTGGTATCTCAAGGCAGAACTTGAAGTGGTTGATGTTTGTTTTCTAGCGTGGAATGTATTTCAAAGCTCACAACGTCGTAAAATTATGGCCTAGCGTTTCAGCTGATGTAAACTTGGATTGAAGCAAGGCCAAGTTGGAATTGTTTTGCTTTCATTCACGAACCAGACAATAGGGTCGTTATCATTCAAGAATTTATCCCTGTGTTCATTGCAATTTTCGTTTTCTTTGTGATTAAAATGTCGTTTTTCGCTGTTACTCACAGAGTCGACGAAAACCGAAAAAATGCTGCGAAGCATATCAGCGGCACCCGCCTAGCTATGGAAAAATCGAAGGTGGACAATCTAAAGTCAATTGTTGCGCAAAGATTGGCTCTTTTCAACTCATTAGAACGAGGTCATCCTCGCACTGACTCTGGAAGACCAGTTACAGGAGGTGGTCAGAATTTCATTTTCAAGCGAGGAACAAGTGAAGAGATTTTGTCAGACATTCAGAGAGAAGCCAAAAGTAAAATATCTCCCGGTCATACAACCTTGTTTGAAAATACAGTGAGAAACACCCAAGCGAATGACAAACGTGCTTTGAGTAAGGAAAACATGGAGGCCAGTCGAAAACTTGCAGAGCCAAACAGCGATGATTCGCCAGGATTCACCGTGCGACAACGGATGGCAGTATTCGAGACGAACTCGGGGCAACGTTCGACTAGCGAAGAGCGGATCGGTAGAATCTGTCAGAGAGGGAATGCCGTGTCTCCAGTGGAAGCATCTTCCTCGCCTTTGCAGCAAAATCGGCCCAAGCTGAATGCGGTAGGGCGGGCGCAATCCATGCCGGAAGGTTCTAGTAGCCCTCTGACGTCACCAGGTCGACCTCCTATAACCGAGGGAGGTGATGCTGAAAATGTTTCTGGAAGTCCGAAAACTACCGGTAGATCCCCAGAGAATGGAGGGCGCAAGACGTCTACGCCCCCAAGGGAGAAGCCAGCTCTGAGCCCAAAGAATTTCCCTAGAAGGGGTGAAAATGGTTTAGAAGGTGCCCATTTACAACAAAACGGCGAAAATGAATACAGGAATATAGGTGCATCTTCAATCGACGATCATGACAACCACGTACCTACAAATTCCCATTTTGACGGAGAAGATTCTAATTTTTGTCAGCAATCAAGGAGTTTTCCTCCACCTTCTAAAGCTTTGCCCACACTTCCACTTGATTTGAATCAGTCTAATGAGAAGCCGTGCATTGAAAAACCTACGAATGGAAATGTAGGTGTTACGGGCGGGGAAAAGACCGGGTACAAACCTGATTTGCCCCCAAAGGAAGTCTCCCTCCACCTTCGGCCGAAAGGAAAGGCGACAGAGTCTGTTTATATCCAGCCGAGTTTCAAAGTCAGTGGCATGCAAAGGCCCCCTGAACAGGAGGAGAACATGACGTCTGTACCTATTAAGCAAAGAACTTTGGGCCGGGGGGAAATAAAGCCGTATGAAATTGTGACTATTGTAACAACTGAAAGCGATAGCAACGCGGTAAACGATAGCAAGGTACAAGTTAACGAGAGACAAAAGGATAATAGGATGGAGTCGATGTATGTTTACTCATTTGGTAATCCTCCTTTAGATGCGAGCAGTGGAGATTTGAAGCCTTTCGAAGAGAGGGCGTACCAAGAAATACCCGACCACGGTGAACCGGAAAAAAAAGAGTGGACTTTGGACGCAAACGAGTTCGACCTGTCGTATCTTAACTCGGAGGGAAGCATCGCCTCGGAGAAGCTGATCTCGATTTCAGAAGAAGGAAAACTGCACGTTAGCTACGAATCGCAGGACATCCGGTTGTCCGATGAGGTGGATAACATGAAAATCGTGAATGACGAAAACAGAAACAATTATAGAAAGGCAGCACTGATGAGCGACTCAAGTTTCGATTCGTCACGAACTGACACGCTGTCATCATCAATACTGTCCGAAGTGTTCGAAGGATGGGATTCAGACGAACTCGATGATTATACTGATGACGAAATATTGGACGGTCGAAAGCGCCAGTCGATGGTGAGTCAAATTTCATCTCCTTTTCATTTTGTGTTCATTTTCTCTGAGCTAGATTGCATTCGATCGTTCCGGGCAGGCCTATCAAAGTCTCGTCGCTGCTAGAGGTCCTGACCCCATTTTGAAATGTGGTTTACTGATCAATGAACAGAGGTGATGTATATGCAGAACAAATTACGGCTCTTGGTGCATCCAACGTATTCAGGCATTAATCTACAGTGGATTATGGCCTTTGTTTGCGGTTAAGGTCAACAGCTTGAATAGCTAGCGTTTAAAAGAACGAGTTCAACTGCTGGGGATGTTGTAAAGAGAGAGAATGATGGAGAGAGAGAGAGAGAGAGAGAGGACAGAGGGTGTGCGTGTGTATGTGCGCGTGTGTGCGTGTGTGCGTGTGTGCGCGTGTGTGCGCATGTGTGCGTGTGTATGTGTGAATGTGCACGTGTATGTATGTGTGTGTATCTGTTTGTGTATGTATGTGCGTGCGTGCGCATGTGAATGTGCGACCTTATTGGTTCTAGTCCTCTAGCCTGAGTGCTCGGACTGAATCGATAAAGTCATTTCGGTGAGGATGTGGAGAATGGGGAAACCTCGTTTCAGAAGAAACTTTTTCAGAATCGTTGCATTTGTCATTCTAAACTTCTTTTCCAATTGCAATAAGAAAGGCTCCTTAGCGAGTTTCATGACATAAAAACCTAGTTTTCCTGACTTTGCAACCCGCTATTCCCCTGTCATAGTTCCAATCTTTTCTTAAATCGGCTTTAGTCAACAGGGACGCTTCACAAGCTTCATACGTCGAACTTTCGGGTTTTAATGCTGTCAATGGCAAAGATGGCCTAATCATTTGACTATTTTTCAATCTTCCCATGAACGTGCCATTTTTGAAACTTCTTGCATTCTTCTTCCTTTCACTGAAAACCTTTTTGCTTACCGAACAATGTCCAGGACCTTCCTCTCGATGTAACCTCACCTCATTATTCCTTCACCTGGAATTACAGAGAACTGGTGACTCGATTCGAACCATTGGTCATAGGATCAATCGGTAAGAATTCTGCCACTGAGCTATCCTGACGCCAAACATAAAAGAGGAGTTGAAATAGGATATTGCAAGACCTGAAGAGGTACAGGTCTTAGGAAGAGCAGACTTGAGGAGCAAAATCAAATGACTTGATGATGCTTGATAGTCCACGCAGGCGACCCCAGTTTGTCGGAAAAGATTTTAGAGATAGCAGTAGATTATCGTCGGCACAGTTTTAGAGATCATTTTGCTTAACCAATAGAATTTCATCGTTGATGCATAAACTAAACAGGAATGGGCCTAGGACGGATCCTTGAGAGATTTCAGATATACCTCTTGAATTGAGCTATACTACGCCTTTCAATTCGAAAATTTTGCTATTTTCTTTGAAGATATGAATAAGTGTAGATAGATAGTTTCATCTTGATCGAAGCCCTATGCGTGCAATGTAGCAACTGGCAAATCAGATGAGATGCAGTTGGACGTTTTCGAGGCACCAAATCGTCATCAAGGTTTGATGTCCAGTCCTGTATCAAACGTAACAATACGTTAAGTGCCATTTGATTTTATTTTGCTGCAATGGGAATACGCTTCACGGTTCTTTCACGGCTTTGATTTCCCATGGGATGATATACGATGTAATTATTACGTTAGAATTGAATGCAGCTGTTTTGAAAGCTTTTCTGTCTGACACATCTTCTGCTTGTTCTTGCGCTGCCTCAAACGCGATCGGCTGCCATTGAATTTCTATTTTTCGCTCCTCAATCACTTCCACCATCGTCTGGAATACCATTCACTATCTGTGAATCCATGAAGGCCGTCTCGTCCTCCCTCCAGATTACTTGCATTCTACTTTGCCACTCATCGCTCGCCTTGGTTCTTCCTCATTACATGCTCGAAGATGTCGGCTTGCTCTTGTCGTGTCAGATATCTTCCCAGTTGTTCCATTCACCGCCTGCTCACGTGCAGAGAAGTCAAATTTCTTAACGGGGTCCCATCGTTCTTTTCAGACAAGTAAAAATGGATCTCGCATCACGTATTTCCTGTTCCTCATATTATTTTATGCTCCGATTTCATCTTTGCTGAAGAGTAAGCAATGTTGTTAACTCGGATGGTTTTCGTTCAAAAGAGGTTATTTGCGCAATGAAATTTCTTGTCACCTATGAGATGACGTCAGTTTTAGACAAGGATTCGGAAGAGGCAGGTGAATTTGTTTTCTTAAACTTTCTTACCACGAAAAAGAGGATCAAAGATGGCATGAGTCCAAACCATACGAAAGTAGTAGAGTGAAATTTAGTGGCAATAGTGGCTTTTTACCCATCTCAAGCATCTCTGCACGTTTATCAATAAATTTTGCAACAATGAAATCTATATATTTGCAAGAGACCCAGATTTAAGCAGTTATCTAATTTTGAAATATAGGCCCTCTTTATCCGGAACTCACTCTCCACTTTGCATTACCTAATCCCGAAACTGTACACCGCAAATGATAATTCACTCCAAGAAGTTGCGATCCATGGGGCCTTGCCCTCTTCTTCCTTTCCAAAAAATCGTGCGACTTCCCTTCTTTGAAGTCCAATTTAAAAAAAAGCACGTGCTATGCTGTTTTTGTCTTGAGGAACGATTCGAACAGGTCAACGAAGAGGACAAAAACCACGCGAGAAGAAGCAGAAAAGCAACCGGATCACAGAAAACATCGTGAATATGAAGGACTCACCCAAATTGGCGAAAGGATTCAGAGTAGCAAGTTGAGGAGACCAATCAAACATACACTTTCTGAAACCTACGAAGAATATCTCGACTAGCAATGTGGATAAATCGGGAATAGCACAGATCTCCTGACCACCAGGACAACACTAGAGCACTCTGAATTATATCAACGCATAGATATGCTGAAATAAGTGTGTGCTTTTGACTAGAATTGTCGCAACGAGATGAGTCGTGCAAAAGACTTAGGCAGAACGAGTTTGACGTCAGTTTGAGCCTCGTAGCCAGCAACGGCTAGCATTAGATCGAGGTCCCATAGAGCTAACGTTTCATTAAACGTGGTGTACAAAAACCTTCAAAGAAGCGTCAATCAGACAGATACGACCGAATATCTGAAGCTATTCGTGGGGTGAAGGCGTTCCGCAATTTGCTTCATGATTGTCAAATTACAAGCAAAAATACCGAAACTTTTTGTACTCGTCTTGTGATTTTCGATGGCGGAGGAGTGCGTTGCTGGCAGTCGTGCTCACTTGGACGTGATTGTGGGGGAGGACGATGATGATCTCACAGATTTTGATTACGATTTTGATGAATTAGAAGACGACGTCTTCGAACCGTCTAAGCCTGCAGCGGTAAGGGAAATTGAAGGCAATATAATACCTTGTTCATCTCCTCTCTACAGTACACCAAATGCTCTACTCTGGAAAGTGCTGTTAAGCTCCTCTCTGCAAATACGCCAAGTGCTTTGATATGCTGAGCTTTTATTATAAAACTACTCGTGCAGATTTCCCGCAACTACGCATGCTTATTATTATCTATCTATCTATCTATCTATCTATCTATCTATCTATCTATCTATCTATCTATCTATCTATATATGCCTATCTATCTATCTATCTATCTATCTATCTATCTATCTATCTATCTATCTATCTATCTATCTATCTATCTATCTATCTATCTATCTATCTATCTATCTATCTATCTATCTATCTATCTATCTATCTATCTATCTATCTATCTATCTATCTATCTATCTATCTATCTATCTATCTATCTATCTATCTATCTATCTATCTATCTATCTATCTATATATGCCTATCTATCTATCTATCTATCTATCTATCTATCTATCTATCTATCTATCTATCTATCTATCTATCTATCTATCTATCTATCTATCTATCTATCTATCTATCTATCTATCTATCTATCTATCTATCTATCTATCTATCTATCTATCTATCTATCTATCTATCTATCTATCTATCTATCTATCTATCTATCTATCTATCTATCTATCTATCTATCTATCTATCTATCTATGGCTATCTATCTATCTATCTATCTATCTATCTATCTATCTATGGCTATCTATCTATATATGCCTATCTATCTATCTATCTATCTATCTATCTATCTATCTATCTATCTATCTATCTATCTATCTATGGCTATCTATCTATCTATCTATCTATCTATCTATCTATCTATCTATCTATCTATCTATGGCTATCTATCTATCTATCTATCTATCTATCTATCTATCTATCTATCTATCTATCTATCTATCTATCTATCTATCTATCTATCTATCTATCTATCTATCTATCTATCTATCTATCTATCTATCTATCTATCTATCATTATTGTACAATTGACCTATAAAGAGGTATTACATACAGCGGTTAGCATGTTATTATAATTAAGTTAGAAAATAGATAAGATACATATTTATTTTGGCAGTGTGACCCCATGAAGAGCTTAAAATGGGGATAATATTCGGTTGCTGCAGGGTTGCTGCAGGGTTGCTGCAGGGTTGCTGCAGGGTTGCTGCAGGGTTGCTGCAGGGTTGCTGCAATTTCACCGAGTATCGGTACAGCCCTCTCTCATCTGTCATAAGGTGCGCGTTAAGACGGAGTGGGTTTCTAGCATTTTGTTTAGAAGTACAAAGCACTTTATTTTCACATGCTTTTTCATAAGCTCAGCTTTAGTCCGTAATCCTTTTCATTTTCGCATCTTTTTACCCTTGTCAGTAAGTGGATGCAAATAGCTCGCCCTGGTTTTGGGTGTTTAAGCACCGCTCTTGGCATTTGCTGAATGAGCTCTCGTCGTTCTGTTTGAACTATTCTTTGTCAGTTCTTTTTCGTGCAAAAGCTGTCCCGTTGAGACTTCAGACTCGTCTCATTTTATTATGCAATTAATTACCTTTGCCAATCTTGGCTCTTGCCGTGCAGAAAGGTTAGACCTTGTGTATAGCCCAGTAGTGCTGTGGTTAAGCGTGCGGACTCATATGGAGGGTTTGAGTTCGAATCCTACACGTTTCACAATAAAAACGCCATAATTGGCGAGGAAGGCAGCAGAAAATGTTCCCTCATGAAATCCACTTTCCTAGAAAAAACTCAGAGCCCTGTCACTAGTTCCTGCTTTGCTCGAAATCGAGTATGCAAGTAGTTCATAGCTCAATGGTAAGATTCTTGCGGATTGATCAGACGGTCAATGGTTTGAAGCTACCTTAAAGAAACAAAATCTCTCAATGAATCCAGACACCTGAATGCCATTCTCTCGTCTTTCTGTTGTCTCTATAGATGCGAAGTATCTTTTTTGCATAAGTATGATTGATTCTCTGTCAGAGTTTTTGTGAACAAGTTCGAGTTCAGTAAACGACGGTTTCGGTACCAATACCTTGATACTTGCTTCAGAATGCGCAGTTAGGCTCTAGTGTGCAAAGGTCAGACGTTGCATGTTGGTGATCGGCAATACGAATAGGAGTCTCAAATGATCATCAATATTAATTCATAAGAAATGATTTATCTATCAGTTCAAAATGTTCTGTGGTTCGAATCCAACCTCAGCTAAACGTTCATTTAGAGTGAGGAGAGTCACCATCTCTGTGTAATTGCAGGCGTAGGAATCACGATGTGTATTTGAATAGATATGAAGGATCTGGACGCTGCTAGGGAACCAAAAACCGGGAAGTATCCACTAACAATGAATGCAATAAAAACCTTTATAGCTCATTTATTGCTGAACTCATTCACACCCTTTCCAAGTTCCACTGCCTAATCCACGAACTTTATCCCATAAATCGTCATTCACCCCAAGAACATACAATTTATGGAGCCTCTTGCCTTCTTCTTGCTTTCCTGAATCTTACAACTTGTAATCTTTCACATCTAAGATCAATAAACTTGATCTGATCTCTCTCTCCTCTTAGCCTGTCGCTTTCTTCCTTTTGCCTTTGATGGGGCTTTGTATAGGCCACCATGGCCTTTCCTCAACATAACTCACTAAAAAAAATAGTATGACGCTTGCAAATTGACGCAGTGGTTTGCACCCTGCCCTAAGCTGAAGGCTCACTCCAGGTTGATACAGTCACCGGCTATTCGTGATTGCAGACGTGAATGAAACACGAAGAGTGGTCCCATCAAGAGGATCGATATTGATACTGCTCGATAACTTGTCGCCGTCCTAAAATCTAGCGTACGAATATCATCGTAGGAATCTTCAAGCGACGTCACACTGAGAGAGAGAAATAAAGCACTGCTCGCTAAGATTCTGAATGTCCTTTAGTCTACCTTATGATGCTTGAATCAAAGATGTCTTGAAATGACGTCAAATCATGCTAATGGATCATAACACTGCATTTTAAGCATCTCATCTCCACGTCATAAGATCTACATTCAAATTCTAAGTAGAAAGTGTAAGTACCTTCAGTGCTATTCATCTTTACAGATGCCAACCATATCCTATCCATTGAGACGTAAAGGAAAAGACAAAGTGAAACGTTCTTCCCTCACAATTCTTGCTGAACAGAGCGGCGCCCACCTCCGCTTCATTCATTATTCTGGCTCCGCAGTTCACCTAACTTATAATCAGCTGTCATCCACATCAAGTCTTGTACTGAGCTTCTTCACTTATCATGTTGTTGTAGTATATCGACGCTAAGTTCTGCACGAAAAGGAAACTGAAATTCCACGTACGGGTTTTTACCTCGAAATTTGCGAAAAGATGACACGACGAGACGTATTAAACAGCTGAAAGGGCAGCTTTTTCGTAATTGATATGCTCCAAAGTTAACATCTATATTGTTACCGTAATTATGGAAGACTGGAGAGAAGATAGGCCCCACCAGGTTGATTGCTTACTGACGCTATCATTATGCACAGGGAGGACGGCGGAGGGTTGTGCCCACCTCCTCATGCCTAAGGCGCAATAATAAGAAGAGTAAGAAGAAGGCGTCGTCAACGTCAGAAATTACTGCAGTTCGAACAGTTTGCTGTTAAGAAGTCGATTTAATCCGACCTCGTATCGATGAAAACGTGTTGAATTAAATCTGGGTTTATCATAAAGGTGTTTGCATGGTTTTCAGATTGGAAGTGATACCCGCATCATCACTCGATATGAAAACCTGAGGCTGAAATGTCACGGACAACAGATCACTCAGTTTGAGTATTTCATGTTATTGCAATTATTATTTTCATGATGATTGATTTACGACATGGAAGAGATGGGAAGTCGATAGAAAATATCCGAACGGGGAATGAGTGATTTCGCATACTGTTCCTTCGTTGGAATACGATGTGGTGTGATAAGGTTGTGTTGCAACCTCTCTGCTGCTTATGATAAATCCCTTAATTGTCATCTCTCATTACAGGATAAGATCCGTTTAGGATGAATTATTCATGGACAATCGTTACATGTTCGAGAAGTATCAGTTGATTAGACTTTCAGGCGGACTTCGTCAGCCGAGCATCACTCCCATCTCAACGAGTTCTCAACAGCACGCGCAACTGCGGAATGGGGTTTTTCCTTGTCTTTCCCCCCGTTTCGCCCCCTTAGCAAACTTTAGTCACTTAACTGGAGAGGCTTTGGATACACTAGGGCCATGAATTTGTTGCTTTGTTTTCAGTCATCGTGCAGGGCTGCGTTCGCAGGTGGTCCCGAGGACATCGTCACACCCAAATGTGCTTTTTTGGGTTTTCAGCAAACCAGCCTTTGGTTTTGTAATTGTTTGGTTTCCATAGATTTCATGGAAGTGGCTTCAACGAGTTTCTTAATTCCTGGTTTACTTTGTTCACGTGTCATAAGGGTTTTCATAGCTATATAAAGCTAATATAACGCCATCATTCGTTCCGTATACCGTGCACGAGGCCTCAAGTTTAGTGGCTCTTTCGAGCGACGATGATATGAGTTGCGCAGTCACGCCCCCAACATGTCCCCCGTCTGTTCCACCGAGCTCAACTTTAGTCACCTGATAGAAACTGCATCCGCTGCTTGGCTACTGACCCCAGCTCTATGTTGTGCTATCAACTTTGTTGTAACGATGCCGACACGCAGCTTCAAAGAACAGCCGGTGAATCCACCAGGGATGAGAAATACCGTTGTGAAGAGCCGATGTGTGCGATGTTGTTTGAATCCATTGTCATCGCTCACATCTCAGTTCATTGAAGAAATCTCAGGAGCATGGAGACAAATCTGGAAACTTGTTTCTAAACTTAGGATTGTAGCTGCATCCTCTGTCGCCTGCTCCCCTACCGCTTTGGGAGAGGAAGAGAACAGTTCTGCCAACAAAATCAAATCCAAGCGTAGATGTCTTTTAGTAAATTATGTTGAGGAAAGGCGATAGGGATCTATGCAAAGCCCCAAAAATGGCAGGTAGAAGAATGCGAAAGGCTTAGCGGAGAGGGAGATCAGATCAAGTTTATTGAACTTACATTTGGAAGGTGGCAATTTGTAGGGTTGAGTGAGTAACGTTGAGGAAAGTCCATGGTGGCCTATGCAAATCCCCAAAAATGGAAGATAGAGGAAAGCGAAAGGCTAAGAAGAGAGGGAGATCAGATCAAGTTTATTGATCTTATATTTGAAAGATGGCAAGTCATAAGATTCAGGAAGGCAAGAGGAAGGCAAGACGTTCCAAAAGATTGACGCAGATAACAGTGAAAAATGAACAATCCTCATTTCTACATCTAGGTTGCTGTCCAATATCAGAGTTACCATAGACATGATGTACCAAAGTAGCAACATTTCTTGAGTAGTCAAAAGCTTTCCCCTTAAATTGGCGATGGCAAAGACGTTACCATTACACGATTAGTATGGTGCTGAAGAGAGAAAAGGCATGAAGATTCATTTTCTCACGGAACAGCAAAGGTAGAACTATGAATCAAGTATTGCGAATGGATCAGAGTGGCTGTTAATGTTTTGGTCAAACAATAGTGATTCCAAAACGATCCTTCTTTTCAAAATCCAATTTGCCTGTCTTGTTGGATCGAATGGAAAACGAATCTGTTGTAAACTCGTGTGTGCTTTTATCTCCTTGCTGGCGATATTTCGTTTTATGGCCCTTTCTGCCTCTGACGTAATCGTGATCCGCTCTTTTCACACGATGTGCATTAATTTGAATACGCTATTGGTGAGGAAGGCAACGCGAAACCGCTTGATGCATTCCACTTCCCTAGAAAAATTCAGAGCCCCGTCTCTGGTTTCTGCTACGCTCGAAATCGAGTACGCCACGAAGAAGAGGTGCATTCATATAGCCTAGTCTTCCGCGCACCGTCTTGCTTCATTCCAAACCATCGTGAAGTTCGGTAGATTTCGTTCCGTGTTTTCGCCGAAGACGTAGCAGGTGCTGCAGATCTCTATATAGACTTTAGCTTGAAAATTTCAGCGAAAATTCCCGACGTTTAATGCAATCGAAGGCACTTTGTACAGACCTTAAACGATTATACGTGATAATTCAGTGTATTTGAAGACATCTGCAAATGCTGAATGCCCGAACTCTTTCAGCAGAGACGTCAATGGATGTTGCTTCGAGACCGGTGAATCATTCGCCCGAGACGAACGTAGCTGCTCAAGGAGAGGGACAAGTCAGATATTGATTTAATGAATCGGATAACGGAATCACTCGAGAGCAGGTCCCCTATGACGGACGTAGGTAAATACGTTTATCAGGCTTCCGTCAAAGTCTCAAGATAAGCTTTGTTTCGATCCAGCTTCGTGGTGTGGTGTTGGAGCTAAAGAACGTATGCCAGATCTCAGTTCGGGTTGAAACCGCTCGATATTCGACTCCTGCTGTACGATCATTGCTGTTCATGTCATCGTGGAAATGCTGCATCGTTTTTATTGAAAAAGATGTCAGGATCGTTCGGCTGTCGAGTTTCCATTTCGAGCGCAAATGCCGGCGGCAAACAGACAAGCTGCTATTTTAGAAGATCATGAATATTTAGGCCTAAAGCAGCCAAGGCGTCATTCTTCATGCCGTTGTTTCATTCGGAAGAATGTTCTAATTCGCGAGTTGATTAAAAGACACTAGAGGTTTTAGATTTGAGAATTGAACATATGCTAGACCGATTGCACTAACAGTCAGAGCGAATGTTCAAAGCTATCGTTCTTCCATGTTAATGGATCTGGATATATTTAGTTAAAAGTACAGATAGTTGCGGCTCTGTGTAAGAATCCCAGTCGAAATCATATCAAAAGGACGTGGCAGTATACAAAGTCAGAAAGATAATAACAAGGCGGTGGAAATCAACGCTAACCATACGCAAGGTGACTGTAAAAAGTTTTGTAGCCGTTGATAGCCATATCTAGTCGTTTACAAGAGGCGCTGGAGCTATACGAAAAGTTTGGAGTTATTAGGTAGACTTTCTGAAGACCGCATCGAAAAAAGCGAGCCGAAGAAGTGTTCAATACCTGGCGGAATCGCAACAGATTTGCAGAGAGATTCGTAAGGCTCACTGCATTCCCAGCCAGGTCTTCCTTCTTGTTCTATAACGAATATGGACAACAGCGTCGACCAGTCTTCTTACAGTGAATCAGAGATAATGGGCAGTCCAAGAAAAGATTTGAGCAGCCCAAGAAAGATTAAGGCGCTAATGGCGAGAATGGAGACTTGTCGCGCCTGCCTCGTCGGTTGTGGAAGGGTAAGATCTGAAAAATATTATTTTACTTCGTAAAGGTAGGGGGCCACTTCGTCACGAGGACTCTCCTTATCCTAGCCCATCGGAAGGAATAGACTTCGTGTCCTTGAGCTAGGTTTTTCATTGGGAATTTGGCGTCATTTTCGTCTCTCTAGTCTTTTTGTTCCTATTAAATGTGGTTCTTATTTGGCACAAATAGGCACGTCAACGACGAGTCCCCAGTCCTGTTGCTTTCGGAATCTCGTATCTTCTCGTTTCGCATGATTCACGATTCGATTAAGTGATTATCCGTACTTTTCAAGGGCCTAAGAGTTGCATTTTAAGACATTGAAGAACTAAGTTCATTCTGTATTGCCCATCACCATACTTCAAATGAAATATCATTGACGCCCAGAGGCTAGTATCAACTGAAGACATTAGTATTACGCCCAGTGCAATCAATGATCGACAGCAGCGCCCTGTATTCATGTGCGGCGTGGGATTCACATTAGTTTGTAGATGGACGTCCCTTGGTAAACCAGCACTGCTGGATGGGTTACCGTCCGAAAATTATTGAAATCATTATTATAATCATCATAGTCAAAGTAGAAGTCAAAGTTCCTTGCCTCACCATTTTTGGTGAATATGGCGGCGCCCATCTTCGTTTCATTAGCATTTAGGCCACACACCTGTAAAAGCATAGTGAAGGCTACAACTGGGGGCTGGCCAGCTGGTAGCATTGTGTTTCGCTTTCATACTCTTTCCCGAAGTGCTGAATGCTAAGCAGGGAAATAGCATGTACCATTTTTCAAGTCTTTGGTATGATTCGACCGGCTATCGGAGAAGAAGAAGAAGAAGAAGAAGAAGAAGAAGCAGAAGAAGAAGAAGAAGAAGAAGAAGAAGAAGCAGAAGAAGAAGAAGAAGAAGAAGAAGAAGAAGAAGAAGCAGAAGAAGAAGAAGAAGAAGAAGAAGAAGAAGAAGAGGAAGAAGAAGAAGAAGAAGCAACAGTCGTCTAGCATCTCCTTGGCGTGATTTTTCCATTTGATTCCTACACCTGGAATATGTAGGTACATCAAAGCCCCTCCTCTAAGAAACTTACTTATAAGAAACTGCAGCCTAGTACATGAAGTCATGCTGTATGCTTTTTCTAGCAGCAAATCTATTGCTTGATTTTATCTGCGTTCATAAGTTTGTTTTGCTGTTTCGTTGTATCTTGGTTGTATCTAGTTTCTACTGCTGTTTTGACATTTCTACATTCCACCCGAAGGTAGATTTCTGGACACTGACAATTTCTTGCCTGTTAATCCTATTTCCAGTTCCTTCCTCTCGACGTGACTACACCTCGTGATTTCTACGAAAATCAATGATACAAAAAGCGGATGCACATGAACGCTCCTTAGCACTGGGGACTCCTCCGTAGTGGCGTAGTGGGGATAAAGCCAGTAGCCAGTGGAAGTGGAGGAATCGCAAAAACGGCAGATTTACAAAACTGTCATTTGTTTGAATTCCATAAATGTGAAAGTAGTCGTTGCGTGGAGGGAAGTTAGAATTAGATTTTACCACTGCTGAGGAGCCAAAAGATGACGAGAAGCAACCTATTTGCTGTCTTTGTGGTACTTTAGCTGTGGAATGTTTGCTTGGTGGACCGTTAGGTAGAAATTGGACGATGGCACTGTGACGATCACTACGGAGGGATTAGAAGGATTTGTTTTCTTTTAAACAGGCCTAAAATGTATTATCAAGATCCCCTGTTTATCTGCGGTTGTTGTCTTTGCTGCCATGGTAACTGTCGTTGCTTCTTTCACCGTTATAACAACGTCTTATCGGAAAAATCCGTTAGTTAAAACAGAACTGTGAAGTGGAGAAGGTGACAGAGAATAAGATTGACTCAGCAGAGCACTCTGACAGCCTCCGAAATATGTCTTGTAATCACGAGAAGATGGAGACCATAAATGTGTGACATTTTAGATATGCGTCGCATACTCGATTTCAAGCGTAGCAAAAACCAGAGACAGGGCTCTGAGTTTTTTCTAGGGAAGTGGAATTCATGAGGTGGCTTCCCGTTGCCCTCCCCACCAATGGCGTTTTTATTGTGATACGTGCAGTATTCGAACTGACAACCCGTGTGTTATGAGACCGCATGCTTCATCACTCCTTTTGCAATGAAACAGATTTACCTGGTTTTAATGAAGGACGTTTTGAAATACTCCTCGCAGCGAAAAACTCTCTTTAATTCGAATCTCTGTAATTCGAACTTTTTGTAATTCGAACACTTTTACGATCCCCCAAAGAGTTCGAATTAGACAGAGTTGGCTGTATTTGTCGTTCCTACTCCACAAGTGAGAGTGTGGAATATTATCTTGGTGGAGGAAAATTTCGATATACTTTTGATTCAGTTCAGCCTTCGACGTAATTTTGTGAACAATTTTCTACACGTGACATGGCACAGCCCATTGGTCTCCGTCCGATACCGGAATTCAATCCATATGCAGAACTGGGTTCTAGTCTGGTCATACGCTGGCACCAATGGATTTCTGAAGTTGACATGTTTTTCTTAGCCAGTGGAATTATCGATCAATGCCGTCGACCCTCTTGCTTTACCAACTGCACGTGAAACATGTATGCAACTACCGGACGCTTTTTTTGTTTTTTTTAGTGGGTTATGTTGAGGAAAGGCTATGGTGGCCTATACAAAGCCCCAACAAAGGAAGAAAGAAGAAAGAGAGTAGCTAAGAGGATAGAGAGGTCAGATCAAGTTTATTGATCTTAGATTTGAAAGATGGCAAGTTGTAGGATTCAGGAAAGCAATAAAAAGGCAAGAGGCTCCATAAATTGTATGTTCTTTGGATGAATAAGGATTTGTGAGATAGAGTTCGTTAAGTAGACAGTGAAACTTGGAAAGGGTGTGAATGAGTTGAGCAAACTGGAATTAAGGCTGTGGAGGAGGGCGACTGCTGCAGTTGTTGATCTTCGCAGATGTATTCATCATCGTAATCTCACAACATAGTGCATTGGCTGGAGGCTCATCGACATTTCTGCCGTCATAGACAAGACAGTTCTTCGTTCGGCAGACATCTTACCTTCAATGCGGTCGGAGCTATATTAGAAAATCCCTCGTTTGAAAGAGGACGAATATAAAATAGTCCGTAGACGAGAACTGCATCCACTGGCGGAAGCCATTGAATATAACCATGAAAAGAAAACCAAATGACCGATCAGATTTAGTGCTTAGAAGAACCAGAGGAGGGGCTTCGAGTTTGTAACGAAACACCCTCGGAGGAGGAAGGCAACGGGAAGCTACCTTGTGAAAACCAAATTCCCTTGACAGAACACAGAGTTCTGCCTGTGATTTCTACAAGGGTCGTTGACATGGAGCATTCTATGCAGTTTATTGTGTGCTGACATTCGACCAATTCCTTAAGAAGAAGCTCTGTTAGACATCGAATATAAATCGGATGTAACACAGACCTGTTTGATATTGTGAGCTTGTATCCATCCTTTGTCATGTCAAATGTATTTATCAGACAGACTGTCTATTTATTCGGGCGCACTATGGACAAGCCGTCACATATTCAACGCGGAAATTCTACTGTCCGTCGTTAGTATCTACGTGGTGCTAGCAAGTCAGAGTGGAAGAAATGAAAGCCGCTTTTCATTCGCTTGTAACCTGGATTGGTGCTTCGAACAGAGCTCATGCGAATGGCGGCCGCTTGGCTGAAGTAAGGGAAATAACTTGAAGTAGACATTTTGCTGCCAACCAGCAGACCTGGATTCTTCTTCAACGAAGTTTCATGCCAATGCTAGGCCCACCTTTCCCATCCATATGTAGCTGCATCATGGATCTTTGTTTTGCAGAAGTTTATCGCTAAGTATAAGTTTGTATTCGAATGGGCCTATTAGTTCATTAGAGCATGCTTGCATTGATAAGTTTTTGCGTTATTATTAACTGCATGTAGCCTGTATAAGTTTTTGCATTATTATTAACTATAACCAAGAACAGCCACGCTCTCAGTCACGAACAGGAAAACTATTTGTGGTTTTGCGTCATTCCAGTTCCCTGTAGCTGACCTGACTTTCTGCTTTTTTTTATCTCAGACGATAGATGTAGACGCTGCAAAGAAAAAGATATGGAACATTGTCAATGAGATCCTTGCTACGGAGAAAGCGTAAGTGAATCTAATCAATTAAAGCTTGAATTGAAGAGAAAATGGAATGACGCATTTTCATGGGAGCAACTATGTATCAAGTTTTATCTTGTTTTTCAGATTGACCCGTTGTCGTTTATAATCTGCGAAATCCGCTGTTTTCTATCTCCCTGGCTTCTCCGGTCTGCTATAATGGGGATAGGAGCCAGTAGATTCTAGGTATCCATTGTGAGTGTAGATGCTTATCAGCCGTAGCCTGGGGGGCTTGAAGAACGCATATATCCATGTCTATTCTATATCTTGATCTGAACGATGATCTATATCTGACATCTAGCATATAACTCTCTTGTGAAATTCTTATAGCGTTAACGTTTTTCTACAGATACACAAAGAGGCTTCATTTGCTAGAGAAATTTCAAGCGAGGCTATTGAAAGAGGCTAGAGAGAGCAACGTTGTACCAGAAAAAGTGGTTCAAGAAATCTTCTCAAATTTATCGTCAATATGCACTTTTCATTCGACAATGTTGCTCCCTGATTTGGAGAAACGAATCACAAACTGGTACGAATCTTGCTATCCTTTTATTTGCGTCTAAATTTAGTTCTTATGATGTAGAAATATTAATTTTTTTGTATTTTTTCTTTTTAGTAGCAGTTCATTGCATCTTACTCATAACTTTTTTTTCTTCTGCCGGAAATTTTCATTGCGGAGTTGGGTTGTTGGCTAGAGCACTTGTCTACTGCACTGAAGGTCCCAGGTTCAAAGCCTTCCTTGTGCTCATTTTGTTCGCCCTCTCTCTGTCCACCAAGCTGTAAGTAAATGAGCATGGGTCAGGATGGTACCTCACCAGCAAGATGTGCTTTGAAACTTGTGTCCTGTATGGGAATTGATTCTGCTTATTTACCAATCAACTTAATGAAGACTTGAGAAACCAGACGATTCGTTCTCATGATCATTATGTCTGAAATTGCATAGAGCTAATACCTCTACTGACTGTAAATTAACGACAACATCGAGGTTTTGTTCGAGCCTGCGTTGCATACTCGATTTCGAGCGTAGCAGAAACCAAAGACAGGGCTCTGAGTTTTTTGTAGGGAAATTGAATTCATGAGGTGGTTTCCCATTACCTTCCTCGCCAGTAGTCTTTTGATACAAATTCCATGGTATACTCGATTTCGAGCGTAGCAGAAACCAGATACAGGGCCCTGAGTTTTTTGTAGGGAAGTGGAGTTCATGAGGTGGTTTCCCGTTGCCTTCCTCACCAATGGCGTTTTAGAAATGACACATGGATGAATCGAACTGACAACCCCTGTGTTGTGATTCCGCATGCTTAACCACCACGCCACGGCACCACTGTGGCTCGAGCCACTGAACATAAAATCTTTGAGCAAGTGCCATGCTATTGAAATATCCTTGCGCACTGATTGAGACATTTAAAAATTGATTCACATATTCCAAATCCAAATAGATTCTCGGTCTATTTAGCATCGAAACTTCAGTGCTCAATGCGTAGAAGAAGGTCATATTTAGTAGCGCCGAAAATTGCTCTAAGATGAGCGATTCAGAGGTGTCAAAGTTGGAAGATTTCTGGAATATTCCAAGTTACTTTTCTTCAGTAAATGGTTTATTAATGTCTTTTATGATAATTATTGATCATTGATATTTATTGTGATGGTAATGATTGCTAATTAATATTGATAGTCGCAATATTTTTTGCAAACCTTCCGTTCAGTATAACTTTTGATGGGAATCATGTTTCTATCAAATGACATATTGTGTAATTGTTTGAAGTCAGCAAAATTAGCTTCTATGCTTTAGGAAGGGTTGGATTCTTGTTGCATTGTCCTTGAATTACAGCATTTTGGATGTTTGATGCGCTGAATGGTTTTATATGAGTATTCAACAGATAAACGAAAGTCGGGCAGTTTTTGAAGGCCTATTTGTATGCTTCCTTTACAAATGGCATTTTATTAATTGCGCTAAAATGACTTTATTCACACCGCCTTAACAGGTCGTCAAACGAAAAGATAGGCGATATTTTCAAAACACTTGGGCATTGCCTAAAAGTAAGTCGAATTTCGTCAATTACTTGAGCTATTCTATTGAAGCTAATCTTCGCTCTTCGTCTAAGGTAATAAATGTTTGATTCAGCCTGCAGCTGGACTGCCAATAGTGCGGTTTTTCTATTCGCATTCTTCAACAGCAGATATAAAAATCCAAATATTGGCGTATTCGGTCGTCGAATGCTGTCTGTGTGGACGGAAATTTTATTCCTTTGCTTTATGGCCGCCACGCTCTGATCAATGATTGCAATGTAATAATTAGCAGTCTAGAAGGATCCAATTTGCCTAAGGAAGTTACGAAATCGGTGCCGTGGTGTACAACGCACCAGTGGGGCCGTGGCGTAATGGTTAAGCACGGGGGCTCATACCACAGAGACTGTCAGTTCCATTCCTCCATGTGTCACAATGAAAACGGCATTGGTGAGGATGGCAACTGGAAATCCACAATCCACTTCCCTAGAAAGAACGGAGAGCCCTGGCTCTGGTTTCTGCTACGGTTGCAATCAAGTATGCAGCACAACAATGCACCAGAACTGAGGAAATCTTTTAGTAAAGCAAAACTAGCAACGAAAAGGTCCGAGATTAACGAACTCATCTTTAACTCACGTCTATTCGTAATTTTCAGCTGTACACAGACTATGTGAAAAACTTTGACCATGCAACGACAACATTGAATCAATGGATGAAGAAATCCCCCAAGTTTGCGAGTATAGTCGAGGAGCTGCAAGTAAGTGTTCATTCAAATGTAGCAAGCCTTGGATTGCACAACTCAACTCAACTCAACTCAACTCAAAATGTTTTTTCAGCATAAAGTTGATTAATTACAATATACAAATATCAAAATAAAAATTTCAAATTAGGCTGATGGACACATGGCAAGAACGTAGGGTAAGCTATCGAGCCATATGTCCAAATTGACGTGTATTAAATTACAATTTTAAGGTTGGGAAACAACAACAACAAGAGTTTGAAATAATTAAGAAAGAAAAATAAGAATAAGTTAAAGAAAAGAAAATTATAGTGAATATGAAAAAGTAGCGTTACGTTTAGTAGCACATACGTTAATGCCAATCAAAGGAGGGATGTTTAGAAAGATTGATTTGAGTGTGGAGGTAGTCTCAAGATCTCTAGACATCACATATTGTCATGCATCTTCTTCGCTTTTGAATGGCCAGTTTCTTGGTTGGTAAACATAGTTATCCTGCCCTAGCAATCTAGTTAGTCTGATCATCTAGGGAACACGCATGAAGCGTTTTCCTGCTTTAATTCGATTATGCTGGTGGAATCATCCATGGCACACATCTCTGCTAGTTCATGCGTCATCCAATTTCCACGTGGTGAATTGACGGAAATAAGCACAAACTGGAAAAACAGGGGATGTCAGTTGCTCGATCACGCCGTAGTGTAGTGGCTTAAGTTTGCAAGCTCAAAACGCAGAGATGAAAGGTTCGAACTACAAATAGAAAACGGTGTCGGCGAAGGAGTGCTCCATGAAAATCGACTTCGCCTTCTGGGCTTTGTCTCAGGTTCGCAGGTTTCCACTATGCTCGAAATCCAGTAGGCCATACAACAATGAACGGTTCCTTTGAGAGGAGTTAAAAGTTGATGCTTCATGGTGACCGGTTGCTGGTCTAGCTACGGATAAGCTAGCAAAACCCGTAGCCCGAAGGCTAATTGTAATGGGACTACGTTTCAATGATAGCACGGGAACGACGTGATCTTTCTTAGGTTGGGTGGGAATCGCTTGACGGCATTGATCTTATGGAACGTCTTGCCTTCTTCTTGCTTTCCTGATTCCTACAACTTGCCATCTTTCAAATCTAATGTAAATAAACTTGATCTTATCTCTCTATCCTCTTTGCTGCTCGCTTTCTTCTTTCTTCCTTTGTTGGGGCTTTGTATAGGTCACCATGGCCTTTCCTCAACATAACCCACTAAAAAAAAAAAAAAAAAAAATTGATCTGCCTCGGACTTTGCTGAATGCTCTTGACTCTTAAAAGGGTGCGATGCCAGGTCTCTGACTGCGAATCGCCCTCTTTGGACACTGCTCAGCTCCGCATGACCGAAATGAGCTTCTTCTCTCAGAAACAGCCAGAGTGCGAACATCTCACGCTGCAACATCACATGCTAGGGCCGATCCAAAGAGTACCGAGATATCGTCTTCTGCTGCAAGGTGAGCTTCACAGCAATCCCATTTGCTATGCTCTTTTTGTTCGCATTTATCCAACCTCATGTGGGACGAACTCGATTCAAACTTCTCTTCAAATTTGACTTGAACTTCATTTTTGTAACACTTTCTGCTAATCTACCTTTTCGCGCTGGTGCAAAAGCTCTTGGCTTGAGACTCGTCGAAGTAACAAGTGCTTCACAGCCACAATTATCCCTTCGCCACTTAACTACGTACTAAGTTGGGCTCATGAAGAATATTGAGGTGGGCTTATTCTTTAGGAGCGTACCTTAAAGAATCACGAGTATTTGAGCTATAATAATTTTGCAGCATCGTTGCCAACGTTTTAATGACTGCTGTATTGTTCACATGATAGATTACGTAAAGAAGCTGCCGAAAGATTCGCCAGATAGAGCGGAAGCTGAAGGTATGTGTCTAGCATTCCATTGGTATTGATTCCAGCAGATGCAGGGAGTTACTGTGGTAGAATGCATTGGATCACTACAACGGTGATGAAAAGAAAACTATAGTTTTATTGACATGTTGTAAGACACGGATCACAGTGCAAAGAAATCATCCAAGGCAGGGTTTCTGGATCGAGGAAGCGTTGTCGCCCAAGAAGAACATGGATGGACAACATGAAAGAACGCACTGGTTTAACAGTGTCAGAATTGAGTCGCAAAGCTGAAAAGCGCGAGAAGCGGAATTCACGTGTGCATCTAACGATCAATGACTACTATGGTTAATGATCATGATGAATTAATTTCCCTGCTCTAGCTACGTCTGCCAATGTGCCCAGATGTGACCGCGAAAACTTGTCTATAGCAACGGGGGAGCATTTCATTACTTGATAGACTAAACTCGAAATCACGTTGCGCCCTGTGGTTGTTAGATACAATTATAAGTATCTTTGTTATCGTATCTATTATTATAATCATTGTTGTTATTGCGTGTTATTCATAACCTAAGATTGAACTTAGCAACATGGCAATGACACGAAGAAGCAGATGAAGCTCAATCTTTGGTTATGAATAACATGCTGTAACAATATATTGATACCCGAAAATGGGAGGAAATGGCCGTGGACCGCTCTCGATGTAGAACACAGGTACAGGAGGGCTTTTTCGCAGGTAGAGAGACATGGTTTGGACACGGCGGAGGAAAAGAGAAACGCTCGAAAACGCAAGTCTACCGATGACGTCGACACTGACGAGTTCATGTGCCAGCGATGTGGACGCAAACGCCGAGCGCGCATTGGTCTTGTGAGCCACAGCAGACACCGAAACTGACCCACTTTGAGAAGCCATGCGCACCAAACATATTCTGTTAAGAATGGAGTTTGCCAGTATATTGTTATTGTGTCTTATTCATAGTGTAAGATTGAACTTCTGCTTCTTCGTGTCATTGCTATGTTGTCTTCGATGCGATTATGCAATTCAGTCCCCGTTGTTTACAGAGTCGCTGAGCGTCATATCAGAGGCTGCCAATCACTCTAACAACAGCATGAAAGGAATGGTGCGTTCACTGAATCACGAAACGAGCAATTTCTTTTCTCATTGCTGTTTTGCTCCCCTTAATTTGGTCATCAATTCCTCTTTGTCATCGATTTTTCTCTTTTGGAAAATTCCCTTTTCTCTTTGCTGTATTTCTTCCTTTAATTTGATCATCAGTTTCTCTTATCTTAATTTTTCTCTTTTGCCTCCAGTTTTCTCTGTCATCAATGTACTTTCAATTTTTTAACCATCTCAGTGCGGTTACATTAGATATTAGTAGAAATTGCTAAATTATTATTATCTGATTCCAATTTCTGCTTCATTCGTTACATCCTATAGACAACCACTTCGCTCATGCTTTAGCCACCTTGGGCTCGCTTTCAGTCCCCCTCCCCCCCCCCCAAACGGAAGACACCTCTTGCGAGTGGAAGTTTACTCAGCAAAGAGAAATCATCGGTTGATTCTCAACCAAATTTTCTTTGTCATAAATTGACATGGAACTTTTTAGCCATATAAATTTAGTTGCATTGGATATTAGTCAGAGTTGCTAAATGCTTATTACCTTATCACACTTTATTTCCATGATTAACTTGGTAGGCTGTTTATTTTTTTAGGAGCAATTCAAGAAACTTGTCGAAATAGAAGAAAGAATTGTTGAAGGTCTCCAGGGCGAAAGTCTTGCGACCGCCAGCAGGGTGAGGATTCTGATTGTTTTTTTGCGAACATATAGTCAGTCGGTTTATCGCTCAGCTTCATCGATGAAATTCAAGCGAGTACGGTACTTGTCCTCTGACCTCAGTGTCACAGATCGGAGCACTTCATGAAGCAGGACTTCAATTAAGAATGAAAAAGTCACCTGGACGCATAGGGTGGAAGTATCTTTAACATGTGATCTTCTTTCGAATAGCAGCTTCGAATCGTAGGATTTCACCTCTGGGATTCTCCTAAGTAGAAGGTTTTGATCAATTTCTCCTTCTTTGAACAAGGTTTCGTTTATTTTTCATCACCACTTGAGGCTTTCACGAATCGTAAATCTTAACCTATTAATGTATGAAGCACTCACTGTGCATTTTGAAAGATCCATTTTCTTCTTCTTTTTCGCTACCAATATTTCATATTCATAATTGTATTCAATTACTTCCTTTATTCCTTTCCCCACGCACTTAGTGAAAGGCTACTTAGTTATTCAGCCATCGCAGGCTAATATCAAATAGCAGCGCTTTTGTCTGACATGTTTCCGCATCCGACTTTTTAACTTTGTCTTGTTGAAAAAACAGAGGCTTCATAGTGCCATCGCTACGTGCGAAAACTCATAACTCGGAAACTTTGGGTCCGAATCCTCCATTCTTAAAAAAGGAATGAAGCAATGAGAGACTATTTGACACAAATCCAACTCTCTCGAGAAGGCTAGACCCCATACCCTGAGTTTCTGCTAAGCTTGGAATCAAGTACTGTTGCGGGAACATTTTTCTGGTATTTTCGATACAGTGGTACTTCATACGTGTAATTCATTTGTCTCAGGTATTTCTCAAGGAAGGCGAGCTGCAAAAAATTGCTGCAAGAAGTGACCAAAGGCAAGCAAGAGTACTTCTATTGGTAAGGATTCGGTATTTGAACAGCCACTTGATTTTCATCCTCCATGATTGACGGTAGTGGTGCCGTGGCGTAGTGGTTAAGCATGCGGACTCACAACACAGGGATTGTCAGTTCGATTCCTCCACGTGTCACTTTTAAAACGCCATTGGTGATGAAGGCAACGGGAAAGGACCTCATGTATTCCACTTCCTTAGAAAAGACTCAGAGTCCTGTCTCTTGTTTCTGCTACGCTCGAAATTGAGTATGCAAAGCAGTAAGTAATATCTGATGGTACAACAATTTAGGCCACCCATTATAAGCGAAAGCTTCATTGTGCTACGCTCAGCTAAGACTTTCGTCTACCATCCTCTGAGCAGTATGCATAGGATATGTGATCGAAAGGCCAGGAAGCAATTAAGGGCTGTAAACTTCACTCTGCCGTCGATCAAAGTACCATCATGTAATAGGCTCACAAGCTATTCGTCGTATAACACTTTTGCCGGAGGCTTTGATTTTTATGCAATACGTAGGCATTGCTCTCCACTTACAACATTTAGCCAGACTATTATAAGTCTTTGTGGGAAGCTATAATGAAAGCGAAGGTAGACTGAAGCACGTGTTTTTTAGCACAAACCGGTGGTGGACTAACTATGCCCATGAAAATGCTTAGGCTTCTGAAAACAACTCTGGTTTGAAATTCTGCATGGATGTCTCCTCCCCACCACCACCACAGTCTAATACGTTGAGAAATTTTGGTAGTAATTCAACCATTATAAAGCCTAGCTTCCTCAAAGCGAATTTTTTAAGTTCGACAATACAAAAGCGTGCGCGCAAACACGAAAGGAAGAGACACTTAAGATGAAATAAGATTGGATCAGAAATTGAAGGGTGCAGATGGTCTGTGCGGTGTTCGCAGATAAGCTGGTAGTTCTTCTTGTTTTGACGAAAAATATTTCACTGTCTTGAATACAATAAGTCATTGTGAAATAAAGGCTGCAATCTGTAAGCTGGGTCTTGATAGCAAAGAGAGCATTTTTCAGCATTGTTGTTTGCTAGACGTGTTTGTTCTTTGAATAAAGGAAGGATTTCATGTAAATGGAAGGTTTACTTGAAGAACTACGTTGGGAGATGAATTTATTTGTCCCAAGCGAAGTGTTAATAGAAGTTCGTTGATCTTATATATATAAAGTCTTGAAAGGCTATCGATACAACCAAGCGATATTTTGGGGCATATCTTAGCATAAATATATATATGTATAAATATATATGTTTAAATACATGCATGGAGATATATTTATATTATATTGAGATATTTATGTATGTATATTCAAATATTTATATATGTATATACATGATATACATATATTCATATATTCATGAATATGTATTTATATGTTATGTATATGTATTTATATGTTATGTATATGTATTTATATTTTATGTATATGTATTTATATGTTATGTATATGTATTTATATGTTATGTATATGTATTTATATGTTATGCATAGATTTTTATATTGAATAACGGGAGAGAAAGATCAGTATTGGTTTAGAACTCAAAGTTTTATGTTACACAATCTTCATCTAAACATATACTGATATATGTATGTGACATTTTCGCTCTGTCGTTTCAGTTTAACGACCTCGTACTATGTTGCAACAGAGTACCTCCCGTTGGTAAACTAAAGGTTCGCCAGATGATGGACATCTCTGGAATGACTGTTCAGGATAGCGATGAAGATCTTGGCCAACTGAATGCGTTTAGAATACGCAGTCGTCAGAGAGTATTGGATTTAGCCACGTCAAGCCAGGAAGAGAAAACGGAATGGATAAGTGCAATTTCCAGTGTGATAAAAGACTACGAAGCAAAGCGAGGCAGTGTATTGAAACAGCATTTAGAGCAAGAGGCTAAAAAGGAGTCGAATAAAGCGGATGATTTTGTGAGAGTTGGAGAGTCGGCTCCTGTCTGGGTGAAAGACGAGGACGTCACGATGTGTATGCTGTGTGCTGTTCGCTTCTCGCTATTAAGTAGGAGACACCATTGCAGGGCATGTGGAAGGGTATGCATTTTTTTCTTGGATTTGCCTTTGGGATTTATTCCTAGCAAAGACTATTGTCCGTTCGACTTTTTTAACTGTCAAGCATTCCGTTGCAGTCAAGTAATTTGCATCTTGCCCCAGAAGATCTAGGCTGTTGTTGTTCCCCTCATATCTTTTTCTCGTGAACATCTAATTACGAAATCAGGAAATCAAATTGATTGATTAATTATGAATGTCGAGCCTTACCCGTAGGATAATGACATCTTGAAATGATATTTTTTAGTCCGATAAAGTAACAGATTTTTGACTTCGCCCAACTGTAATCCGCTTTTATGCAGGTAGTTTGCAACCGGCTAGTTACCTAACTAATTGCATAGTCCTTTAATATTGACATCCTTTGAAAGAACCATCTCACAATACCACCCTTTCACAAAACTGTTTTCTATCAGTGTAACAGTATAATCCTCTCTCATTATAGTCGCCTCGAAGTATCATTCTCTCGTGGTGTAGGTGGGGAATTTGAACAAGGGCCTAGTCCACGAACTGTGCTGCAAAAATCATCATTCATCCCAAGAACGTGCAATTTATGGAATGTCTTGCCATCTTTCAAATCTAAGATCAATAAACTTGATCGAATTTCTCTCTCATCTTAACCTTTCACTTTCTTCTTTCTTCTTCCGTTGTGGCTTTGCATAGACCACCATGGCCTTTACCGAACATAACTCTCTCTAAAAAAGGCGGCGAAAACTTTGCAAGGCCTTGCTTTGGGCACGAACTGTGAGCCGCGACGGTTGCATGCTGATGGTATTCAACGTCAAGTCCTTACAGGACACCTCACCTAGTTTCATCCATCTCCGCACAGTATTACCCTCTATCATTCATTCATTTATTCATTCATTCGTTCATTAATTCATTCGTTCATTCATTCATTCATTCATTCATTCATTCATTCATTCATTAATCAATTAATTCATTCATTTATCAGGGTCAGCTAAGTCTAGCATGTTGATTCCTTTCCAGCCTGCTCGATCCTCCATCGCCATTTTGAGTTCATTAATATGAAGCCCATTGTCCTCTTCCAATTGTTTAATGTATATTTTGCTGGTCTGCCGCTTTTCCCTTAGTGCCTCTGTCAGTAGCTCTCACCATACCGTATTCCAACAGTGTCATCCTCTTATTGCAGATAGTTTGCGATAACTGCTCAAAGTACAAAGCCCAACTCTCATACATGAATAATACGGTGAAACGAGTTTGCTACGTTTGTCATAAGAAGCTCAATGCGGACAGATTACAGGAAACTGATTCGTTTATACAAAAAAGCTTTACACTTGCGCAAGTTAACCGAGACCCTAAGCGGAGAAGATCAACACTTGTTACGGAAATGAAAGGAGAGCTGATGTGGAAAGCCCCCGGAAAAGGATGGGCAAAGGGTTATTTTAGCATATCTGATATGGTTTTATATGTACAAAAAGGTAAAAAGGTGAGCCAGCAACCATCGTAGTTATGCAATTTGAAACACCGGTATTTCACGGTGCAATGCAATTATTACAATTATTATCTAAATTCTTCAAAGTTGGTTTTGACAATGGCTTGTATATAGATAGCTAATTCAAACCACCTGTTTAGAAAAGGGAAATTTACTATAATATTAAGAAGAAGAAACTTAAATCTATCTGCATAACTGTATTTCTAAGGGACCTCTGAAGCTATTTTTATATGTGCAATATTCACCTTCCCATTTTTTAATAATCTTTTGCATTTTACTCTGAATCATCATTATCATCATTATCGCCATCATCATCATCATCATCATCATCATCATCATCATATTAAAATTCAATACGATAAGATGCAATACAATACAATAAGATATGATACAGTGCAATGCAATGCAATACGATACAATACTATGCAATACGATACAATACAGTGCAATACGATACAATACAGTGCAATACGATACATTTGAATGTAATACGGTACAATACAGTGCAATACGATACAGTACAATTCAATACGATACAATACAATGCAATACGGTGCAATACAATGTATGCAATACGATACAATACAATTCGATACGATGCAATACAATGCAATACGATACAATGCAATGCAATACAATACAATGCAATGCAATGCAATACGATAGAATACTGTGCAAATACGATAAAATGCAATACGATACAATGCAATCTAATGCTTTGCATTACAATAGCAGTGTTTGCCAACGCGTGGCCCGCCGTGTTGTCTGATATAGTCCTTGCTAACGTTAAACATGACAGAGCACTGTATTTTATGATCGAACCTCTGCATTTATGACAAAAATCTAAGGGCATATATTCATTATATACTAATATAGTATTGGTTTTTCTCTCTTGTTATCCTATATATTCATTATCTATTTACATAAAGAAAACAGCCATGTTATTTTTAGGCTTTAATGATCCGAATAGTGTCCAGTGTATAGTAGCGGTTGTTATTAATTATCGCTTTGCAAGGAATCCTAGATATTTACAGGATAAAGTAAATTATAAAATTATTTATGCATATTTAACCGGGGTAATCTTTCAGTATAGAATATTTACCATCAATAAGGAATTTTTTTTTTTTTTTTTAGTGGGTTATGTTGAGGAAAGGCCATGGTGGCCTATACAAAGCCCCAACAAAGATAAAGTAAGGAAAATAAGTAAGATAAATAAGGATGATGTGGAACATAAAGTGTTAGAGGTAGTAAATGAAAGGGATCAATTGTGCTCATTAGAAACAATCTATATTCTGCTTGAAGTTGAAGGCTTCGTCCCTAAATTTATCGGGAAAGGCATTTAAAACCAGTGAACCGTGCAAAACGACAGTTTTTCTTCCAGCTTCTGTTGTCACATTTGCCCTGAAAAAGATGAAAAACTGTCCACGTGTATCTTTTTTACGACTAAAACGTCTTAATATGTCTCGTAATGATAGTGTGAAAGAACCGTCTTGAATTCGAATGAATTGGAAACGTCTCTGACGATTGCTTCATCTAGGCTTGAAAGTAGGATCTGTGAGTTGGCGCTCTTGGCGGTCCTTGAAGTAAGTTTCAGCTGTCATTTTATGTTCTCTTCAGGACCCCAAGGCACAAATGACGATTGCGTTGCCAGGATACACGGTGACAAGACCTACTCCAGTACGTATAATGCTTTTTATTTCAACTGCTACACACACATTACTTTAGAACGATTTTCGAGCTCTTTTGATCAGTGCTTTCATTGCAATTGTATGTTACCGGAGCTCTTGTGTCACTAGCCTTCTTATTAATCTAAAATCAATAACGTTGATCTGGGCTCCCTCTCCTCTCAGCCTTTCGCTTTCTTCTTTTTTTTCCGTTGTTGGGGCTTTTTATAGGCCGCCATGGCCTTACCTCAACACAGCTCACTCAATCCTACTGCTTAGTCTATTCACTCAATCCACTACTACCAACATAGTTCACTAGGTGAGTGAAACAAATAGAAGTGAGCATCTTTTCATTTTTTAAATTGTTTGACTTTGATTATGGAAAGGGCTTACACTGCTTTTAGCCAGAGCACTGAAGTCGGCTCAGTATTTTTAGTACAGAACTGCTGTGCGGAAGGTACCGACCTCGTACAGGTTTCTCTTTGCTTTGTCTTTCCTCCCAGCAGTTAATTGGTACCTGCCTCAACGCTAGGGATACATAGAACATGGCAAGGAAAGGAAGAAGTAATCTTGCCTCACAACGCCGTGGCTCAGGATGGTTCCTCTCTGAAAAGGTGCTCTCCAGCGCTGAGGCTGGGGGGAGGCTGGGGGCCTTGTCTAGTGTCTATTTTGCACAATCCATAGCTGCTCAGTTCTATTAACTTTTCACTCTGCCGCACGGTGTTGGCCTTGCAACTGCATGTCTTTTTCTTTGCAGGTTGATGAAATCGATGAGTCAAAACATCCCCACGCTTTCAAGCTTCATTTTGGAAGCAAAAAGGAAATGACTTATTTCTTCAGAGCTGATAACGAGGCGACTACACAGAGGTAAGAACGTCACATGCTTAGACTTTGTACTGAAAGCAATGAAAATGGAGAGTATAGGCTAACTATTATCGTCTTCAGATTTGAGGGCTTCTCCCATTGCTAGTCAAGGACGTCATTGACAGGCAGTTTATCTGAGCTATGTCCTAGTTTGCTATTCATTGGATTACAAAGACTGATGTGTAACAAGCAAGGCGAGATTTCTTTGAAGATTTCTATCTACTGCCCACCACTTCCTTGAAACCTTACTCACAACTGACAATCGATTCTCATGCAAGTCAAACGCGACGAGAAATCTTCATTGAATATTATAATCATTTTTGTGTCCTCTGCTTTTTCTAAGCAAAGGAATGACTCCTTTCACAGAACCACTCCCTGCAAAGCTGATCAGCTTTGATGGCTTTATTTAGTCGCCATATCATTGAAAACAAGTGGTTCAACCACCTTAAGCTCTATCAAAGATATTTTAGCATCTCCGCATGCAGCCGTAGTTCGCGTGAACCATTTCTTTTTTCGCTTCACCGAATTTCAAATCTGATAAAATCAACGACAACACACTGGTTGAATCCATACCTTATCAGTCCAGTATCTTTACAGTGAAAATCGGACTTCGTTCCATTGCGTATGAAGTTCAGCATATTTAATTGTTTTCAATTGGTTTATTCGTGTTTTGTTTTCATGCTAGGTGGATCGACGTAATCACGTATTCAATAAAAGCCGAAAAGCCTCCACCTCAATACAAGACTTTATAGGTCTGTGTGAACTCTTATCAAACCTCAGTCAGTTGTACAATATCGTAAGTAAATGAATGGAGCATTTTATTTTTCTAGATGAATTTAGGATGGCTGGCCTTTCCCAGTATTTTAAAAGATTTTCTATTCGAAATTTCATTTGATTTTGTCTGTATGTGTTTTTTGAATTCCCCTGAAAGTGCATTTACAACTCCATGCATAGACTCTTGAGTGCCACCTTATGTTGGCTTCGTCCACACCGTTGTTATAGCAAACGAGTAAACAAGTGTAGACGTGTATGTCCCAAAGTCGATACTAGCGTTGGAGTTGAATTTTCGCTAGGTATGGTGATATCAGAAGCGACATGCTTCTGAGAGGAATGGTGGCCAGGTCCTCTCTGCACCAGGTTAACGCCACATCAATTTGCCACTAAATGGCAACCGGGAGAGGTTCTGACCCTCGGTATGATGCGTACGACCTCTCATCGCTGTTCATCGTAGAAGTGCTTCGATGTCAAGCGATACCTTTTTTCCTACGTCTTATAATCTAGGTTGTAAGAAATAGATGTCGTTAACGCTCTGAGGGATTTTTCGTCTAACGATCAGAAGCATACACCGAAAAATCAACTCGTGTGGTTATTCGAATTGTATGAATACCCTTCCACATAGCAACTGTTTCACAGCACACCTTAGCAAGCTTTGATTTTATCGTTCAGCATTTGCGGAAAACTGATATGGCGTAGCATTTTAAACGTAGCAGCTAGACTTCTAGCTTCGATTTTATCAAAAATTTTCTCCTTCACAAGTATAGCTTTATCACTGAACGTGCAAACTGTCAAATTGAATAAGATTTCGCTGACACCTGCTAATCGTCTTGGGTTACCACCTTCTGTCGTTTTCTCCATGGCCTCTGAAGGTAGAACTTAGCACACTGAAAAGCATGCTTATCAAGCAGTGTCCCTGGCCCGTCACGTCGTCGTGATTCCTACTTGCCTGGAGTGAAATAGAGCTAGTTACTCTCTTCAGTGAAACTTAGGCTGAAAGTAGGCTACAATCACTGGCCACAGGGTCAATGAGCAAATGCCTCTTGACTTAGCACTATTCAAAACCTAAATTGCCATCATCTTCTTCAATTTGTGTCATAATAATGATAATGATAGTAATAGTGATAAGAAAATGGCAATAATTTTTCCATTACGTAAGCTCTTCAACACAATAAGTGCTGTTATCAACAAGGACCCTGTATCTAAAAACTATTTTTATAAGATTCTACATATATGTCAAAGGTAGACATTTGGCACTGAGAAGCTTTTTTACTTATTGAGCAGTGTTCAGGCCCTTCATCTCGATGTGACCACACCTCGTGATTCCTACGCCTGGAATTACAGAGAGCTGGAGACTCTCCTCGCTCTAAGTGAAAGTTTAACTGAGGGGGGATTCAAATCACTGACCATCGAATTTGTGGTATCCTGTCGTAAGTATCCTACCACTGAGCTATCCTAACATATAAAATTGTGATTTAGGTAAAAGATGTGACAACATAAATTAAATTACATAAATCAATCTCTAGTTGTCCAAATAATATTCTTTCAGCTGGTTTTCTCTGTGGTTATACTTGAATTGATTGTTTCATGCGGTTTTACTTAATCTAACCTGATTCTACCTTATTTATGAACAGCTTAATGTGGGTTTGATACGTTTTGCTTGGTTTCAAACGGTTTTACCAGATTTTAGGCAGTTTGGCCTGCTTTCAGTTCTCCCCCAGTTGTAGACCTTTGGTGCTTTGTATATTGAGAAACCAGTGAACGGCTATTGCTGCTATCTTAGCAAGGAGAGTCAAGACAAGGACGCACAATGACAGAAAAGGGAAGGGATCACTTTCCCAACATCCCTGATTCATCTCAACCCTTTTAAATATATATTTATATAGAAATGGCCATTGAGAAGCTCTTTGCTTTTCTAGCAGTGTCTAAGTCCTTTTGACACAACCCCACCTTGTGATACCTATGCCTGCAATTACAGTCTAACAAAGTTCCTTCTAATAAGTGAAATATTAGCCGAGAGTGGATTCGAACCACTGGCCATAGGATCAGTACACAAAAATTGCACCACATTTCTATCCAGGTCCAGATACTTGACATCAAATGGTAGACAGCAGCTAGTAATCTTTCTGCTCGTCTTCCTTTAATTCTATGTGTAGATTTTAATGTAAATAACTTCATCTGCTTTTTTATATATATATATAAATATATATATATATATATATATATAGATATATATATATATATATATATATATATATATATATATATATATATATATATATGTACTTTTGCTTTTATGAGATTCATTTTCAATTGCAAACATATAGGACACTAAAATTCATTAATCCGATGCAGAATACAAATTAAAAAGGTAATTTTTAAAATGTTCATTATATGCAGATATTTGTTTTGCTTTCGGAATATTTATTTAAATTTAACCAACTTTTTGGGATATGTATTCTAGGCTAAGTTGTTACTGCTGTCTTTCATATTCATATCTCATCTCATCATTGTAACAAATATATTCTTCATTCGAGTGATTATAGTGATAGAATTACCATTGTTATCATTATTACTATTGGAGCGCCCTAGGATTGACATGCAGATACACCTATGAAAATGGCATATTACAAGAACTAGGGTGCATTGGACTTTCTGTACTGGAATCAAAGAACATCATTAGACATATTATAAACGTTTGCATAAGGTCAACATACTATGTTTTTTGTAGGAGGGAGAAGGACGGGACTAATTCAGAACTCTTGAAATTTTGAAGTATTATATTTGAGGGTGGTAAGGGTTGACTACTGGCCCTTTTTTGGAGAGTGGCAGTCAATATGAACTTCTTTATACTGTAATATTTTCCATTTTTAAACCCTATTTATGAGAATAATTTCAATTGTTACCATCATTTTTGGAATCGCTAATCTGTTTGAATTGACTATAAGGAAGTCACTGCCTTCTGCTCCCTTGGCATTTCCCCTGTACTGTTTTGCAGCAATGAGGAAGGTATAGTAACATGCAGTGCATAATAGTATTTTATGAGTGTGGGATGGGCATGGCAGAAAAATTTACTTTGGGCACTTTAAGACCCAACTTCTGTGATTAAGATCAAGTGATTTTCTTTCATGCGGTCCTAACATTCTTCAGTGATATTTTTGGCAGTTTTTGACGATTCAGAATATCACTACGTGATTATATTTTCTAAAGAAAGTTTTATAGGTTATCCGCATTGTTCAGCGTCTTCTGAAAAGAGCTGCATCTTGATGCCTGTAGCGCAACATGGGTGTTGCAACACAGCCAGCAGGTCAATCTCTCCTTAGAGAATTCTGTCATCTTGGTATGCATATCAAGTATCTGTGAATCTCCTCTTTGCTTCCTGCAGATAAAAGTTGCATAGTATATGAAAACTTCATAATTTTTAATAATACAAAACAGAGTTGTTTATCACTTTGTGAATTATCATTATAATGTCATAATTTAAAATATGCAGTCTAACTTAGGGAGGAGTCATAGCGTAGCTATAAAAGCTTCTGATTGCTTAGCAGTGATCATTGCAGGACCAAATTATTGAAATATTGCAATCAGCAGCTACTTGTTTGCACATAAATACTATAGTCATAAATAGACTAAGTGATGACTGTGTAAAGATTCTTTATTGCTTCTTAAACACCTACCTCTTGAACTTGAGATGGAAATTTTTCCAAGATCTTCACCAGGCAAGGTCTACAATACCTCTTTCCATAGAAATAGCTACATCCCTAGAAAAACCGTGAGTGGTTTAACGCTAGTCAGCAGTATAGATTTTACTCTCTCCCAGAAAGTTACATGATAGTGGCCTCAAGTATGTAAAAATTAATCTTCCAACTCCAAAAGACCAGGCACTGCAATAATCAGTACACATGCCATATCAGCACCAATCAATATTTTTATATAAGCTACACTACACCTACAAAAGATCTCCAACAACGTGGAACTGGTGGTGAAAACAGGCAAGTGTTAAGTCATTTCAATTTTTCTCCCACAGACTTTGATAACTGTTTATATTTTCAGTGCCGCAGCAAGGAATTCCTAATCTTCCCACACTGTCTTTGGCGCCCTCTATTTCTCTCATCAACCTCAAATCTTCTCCTTGTCCTGATGTCCAATTTGAGTTATTTGGGGTCCACATCTTCATGATGGTTTGCCATGGATCTTTCTTGGTCAGATGTCCTTCAAAGTACCACAATTGATATGCAGATGCAATGGCATCTCAGAGGTGGTGGCACCTGATTGCAGAACTCATAGTCAGTAGCCTCGATCTCATAAAAGGCTTAACAAAGTATATAGGGAATCAGCCATAAAAATGTTGCCGTCGCAATGAAAGAAGGGACTAAGTCACTGCATGATATGCATCGCTCTTTCTCCTTTAACATACCTTGCCTTGCTTCGTTGATCGGAAAAGCACACAATAATCCAACACCCTGTCCTAAAGCCTACTGCTGGATGATGGGTAGAATGCATAGAAAATCTATACTCAAAGTCGTCCAGTTCATGGAATGGAGCCTGCTACCTCTGCATCATGAACTGATACCATGATGGTTCCATTTTAGCATAAAATAGACTAGTGGGGCAGATCATTCATATATGTATACATCAATCAATTGCACTGTCAGTCCCACTTTATTTTGAACCTTCATCAGTGAACGAAAACTCTGAGCTTACCTGCCCCAAGCAGACGGTGAATTTGCAAATAGAGCAAGGAGCACCAATAACTACAGGAGTGTGTTTGGACCCAGTGAATGGATCTTTTAGCAGAAATGCATCCTCCTTTAAGCTGAGGAGACAACAAGGCAGTGAATTTACAAGTTATCAATGAAATGATTGGATCATTCAAATGCTAGGGGTTCAGTTGAGTTTTTTATTTTAAAATTGCATGACTCGAATTCTTTAAAAAAAACATTAGTGACCGTTACGACCAGTAAAACTGACTACAAAAACTATTTGGTATAAACTATGACATAAGTTCATGACGCAATTCATACGATTAGCCAGAACTGAAATAGATATGATTTCCTTAACATCCATATGATTTCCTATTTGTGGTGTTTGGTGTGCTCAGTCATAAGGCATTTGCTCAAAGGTCCCATGGTAGGAGTGATTAAAACCCACTTTGACCTTGACTGGTAGATCTACGCAAGTGGCTGAGAATGGCCCATTAGCAGCTTCTCAGCGTCTTAAAACCTACCTTTGATTCCTTGATAGAAAAGATGCGAATGAGCTGGGCTAATATCAATTAGTTTGAAAAATGCTTTGGAAGCATTCAAACCAGCCTTATCTAGAAACCAATGAACTATTGGCAACATTCTGCAATTTGAAAAGGTACAGTTTCAACATGGCCTAATAGATAGTAAACGCGAGTGATATAGTATTCGTAAGTTGCATTTCACCGTAGATTGTTCATTCTTGTCTCTAATTGCTTTCCGTAAACATCATAACGGCAAGAGAATTTGCAAAACTCGCAAGTAAAGATCTTTTGTTGCTCATTGTAGGGCAGCACCGAGGAGCCATTATCCAAATCCATGACAACACAACAACAAAGCTACTGATCTCAGCCAAATGATCTTCGTTCGTGGTGGTAAAGACAGAACGTGTATGGCTATGTATGTATGGCTATGTATGGCGGTGTATGGCTTGTATGGCTGTGTATGGCTGTGTATGGCTATGTATGGCTTGTATGGCTATGTATGGCTGTGTATGGCTGTGTATGACTATGTATGGCT
Source organism: Pseudorhiza aurosa (assembly GCA_964026355.1). Lineage (NCBI taxonomy): Eukaryota > Metazoa > Cnidaria > Scyphozoa > Rhizostomeae > Lychnorhizidae > Pseudorhiza > Pseudorhiza aurosa. The sequence goes on along the minus strand of OZ032127.1, from coordinate 4,054,620 downwards.
GCGTATGGCTTGTATGGCTATGTATGACTAAGCATTGCTGTGTATGCATGGCTTCTTCTTCTTATACAGGTTGGTCATTTCTGCCCTGCTGTGGCACATTCTTCACGAATTCTCACTCAATGACTGTGTACTCGCGCTCGATGGAGTTGAGGTCAAATCTGAGAGGTGGTGGAGGTTTATGAATCTTCTTCAGTCTCAGTTTGCATTTGGCTACTAGGAGCTCGTCGTCACTATTGCAGCCAGCCCCTGGATATGTCTTGATGTTTTTAATATAGTATCTCCCTTTCCTGCTTATAATCATGTAGTCGATTTGGTATCTAGTGCCTCCATCCGGTGATGTCCATGAGTAGAGACGTCTTGGATGCTGTTGGTAACAGGTGTTGCTGATCTGACGACGAGGCTGTTTGCCTTCCAGAAATCAATCAGATCGCCGCCTCTATCTTTTCCGACTCCAAGTCAAGTTCCGATTGCATCGTTTTTGATTCCTGCTTTTCGACTTTGGCATTTGCATCGCCCATTACGATCTTCATGTCTCTGCTTGGGATTCTGTCAATAGTTTCTTGCGATTTAGCATAGAATTCTTCCATTTCTTCTTCTGCGGCTGTAGATGTTGGTGCATAGAATTGGATTATGCTAATGTTGTGTGGTTTTGCTTGGATTCTCACTGTGATTATTCTGTCATTTACTGGGTGGTATCCCAGCCGTGAGTTTGCAAAATCTTTTGTGAGGATGATTCCAACACCATGACTGTATCCGCTTTCTTTCCCTACAAGAGGCAAAGAGTGGCTGTTTTCTGTTTTGAAACTGCCGCTGTTGTTGCTGTTGTTCCAGTTGGTTTCACGTATTCCGAGCACTTTGATGTTATTTCTATCCATTTCGTCACAGATTGTGTTCAACTTTCCAGGTTCCTTCGTCTTCCTTACATTCCAGGTTCCGTTTTTGCACTCTTTCCTTAGGTTCAGATGTCGGTTCCTTCCAGTCGCGCACTTACCATCGCCGGCCTGGCTGCTCACTGGGTGAGGCACCCCTTGCTCGCCCTCGCGACGAGCGATGCGGTATGGTTTTTGCTTTGGTTCTAAATTCATCAAGATAGTGTGGGCTGGAGTAGGAGGACGAAGCCTCCGAATAGACCAAGTAGAAACTCCAAGGGTCGTTCTTTGTCCGCAGTTCCTGGCTTCAGGGTGTTCACCTCTGCCGTTTTCCCAGTTGGACCAGGAGTCCAACAGACGTAGTGTCTGCAAGAGCCTTCCATTAGTGGGACTGTAGGAGCCTCTGCAGACATTTGCTGCCCTGCTGCCAGCAGCTTCCCGTTACCTGGCACGGGGAGCAAATAGGGTACTATCCTTGCTCAAGGGAGCCCCGGGGGGCAATTTAACGTCTTATCCAGGACCAATGTATGGCTATATATGTATGTATGTATGTGTGGCCATGTATGTATGGCTATGTATGGCTATGTATGGCTATGTATGTATGTATGTATGTATATATGTATGTATGTATGTATGTATGTATGTATGTATGTATGTATGTATGTATGTATGTATGTATGTATGTGTGCATGTATGTATGTACGTAGATATTCATGCATGCATATATGTCGGCATGCTGGAAAAAATGTTGTAGGGACTATTCATTTAATTGTTGAATACTTGAATCTAGATTAAATTGTTCGTCTATTTATTAAAAAAACTGACGTCTAATATGATGAGTTGCAATTGCTTTAGCGAATATGCTCCACCTAAACTCTACGTAAAGCTCTTAACTACTCAAATTATTTACCTGACCAAGACTAGGCGATGGTGCCGATACATTATATTTGATAAGATGAAATAGAATATTCCAAGGAAATAATTTTTGGTGGCTGCGTTGCTTGAAGCAATTTTTGAATTGAGCAAACAGCTTCATTGGTAAATTCTATTGTTAATTCAGTTACTTCCTTGTTAACACCTTTAGATCTGCCAATACTCTTCCGAAAGATCTCTTACGTGTGAAATTCAGTATAATATTAGGAACTAGATATATCATTACGTACATCAGATGAACCTGTGAAGCTTTCAAGTTCGTCCATCCAACTTGGCCCACCTTTTATCGACTCGCCACAATGACCTGTTGAGAGAATGTCCAGCCAATCCTTTAGCAACACGGCCAAAGAAAGCTGCTTTTCGATTCTAGAATTGTCTCCAGGAGTTGCCGCTCGTCTAGACACATCGTCATTTGACTTTGTCATTATTCTTCGCGACACGTTGTCATTGGCCTGCATCTCCGTCCAGCTGATCTTTAGCATCTCAAACGCCGTTGTTTTCGTCTTTGGAGCATTGGTAGGGCCTAGAAGTGCCGTCCATGGAAGACATTCATGTTTTGGTGTCAGGATGCCTCAATGATAAGATTCTTGCACATTGATCCTGTGATCAGTGGTTCGAATCCACCCTCAACTAGCCTTTCACGTTGAGTGAGGAGAGGAGAGTCGCTAGCTTCCTGTAATTCCGATCGCATGAATCGCCAGGCGAAGTCATGTCAAGAGGAAGAACTTGGACATAGTTCAATAAGCACAACATTCGTCAATGTCTAAAAATCTACGATGTTAAGTAGCAATCACCGGTGGTTCTCTTTGGAGTAGAGGGCGTTCGTTTCCCTGTAGATTTTAAGCTTAGGCTACATGTATTAACTGAGAAACCAAATTTCCTCACTAATTAAACTTGTTTAATGTAAGGCAAGGTATTTTACACGATTCAGAATATCGTTAAAGCATCCCAGATCTTTCTCATCTAAGAGCGCATTAAATGCGAATAAAGGAGATGTCAGTTACCCTAAGAAAATGCCTTCTTTTTAATCTCCAACGTGGTATGTTTGCATTTAGCAATGAAGTTCTTAACAGACAGAAACCAAGGAACGCTTTCTCGGCTAAAACATTCCCACTGATAACTTTTACAAGATCGATACTTTCCTTACAAACTCGTATACCTACTTTGCATGCCAACGTATGGTAACTTTGCATGCTTACAACTGAAGACAGAGGAATTGTGGTTTGCTAATGATTCACCCTTCTCCCCCTCATCCGACAAGGAAAGAGGAAGTGGAGACACTGTTTTGTGTCACGTGATGAATAGGCACACCGTACACACAACAAGACGTGAAGCAATAGACGTGCTTAAAATTTGTCGAAGATCTATGAAAATAAACACAAGCAAGGCAGTTAAGATACAATTTTGTGATTAGCACAATCCTACATCGATGTCGGTGGAAGTGTCTTCGAAAAATACAAACAGAGCTACTTGCCAGTGTTGAGGGAATATTTAGGCCAACTGTTACATTGCATTTATGGCATGCATTTTTTTACGAAGAATTGGACTTTAATCCTGTAATGACAATGGACTCAGATGCACAAAAAACTCAGGATGCTTATGCAGGTAATTTTGATTTCGTTAAGTTAAACGTCAGATCTTTATTTTGATAAACTGATGCCATCAATAATTGAAAAAAACAATCATCAAGTGTTTGGTCTATCATTTGACTCCCAAACCCCTAATGGGGTAGGAGGTAGAGCAAGTGGAGCAACATAAATATGTAGATATTGCGACCAAAATTTCCCAGGAAAGAATTGCACTTCAACTTTTCGCACTCAAATTTATTCTCCTAGAATATGAGGGATTGCTATGTTGATCTTACATGACCACCCGATGTGTATCATTTGCTCGCAAGGCTTCATTCTATCCTATCATGCCCATAATTGCACATCAAATATGATGTTGAATTGTCAGTAATGCATGCAGTATCCTATTAAGAACATAATCCGACAGTAAAAGATGGTGTTATCCTTGAGGCTGATGAATTTATTTTAAGAAATGTTGATATAATTTTGCGAATGGTATGTAGGACGATGTAAGCAACCGGAAATGATTACTGCCATTTTTCGATCGCTTGTTGAGAAAACAAGTAGGCTGGCAAATGCTGTTGAAGTCCTCTAAAGTTCTTATCTACAGACCGTTTCGCTACATTTTACCGACACATGCTAACTATTTCTTTGATTTTCACGAGAAAAGCCGTTCCTTATTCATCATGGAACTGCAAAAGTTACGTCTATAATGCCGTCAACTGTATTAATTTTCACAAATTTTTGCAACACTTTGAGAGCTTGTCTCGAATATTTACTGTTGTGGCTAGAATCAGGAAATATTAAGTTAGCCTAAGTGGTGATTTTAGACAAGGCAGCCTGCTCGTAAGCAATTCAAATAGATTTGATTCACCATCAGATAAGCTATATGTGCCCCTGAACCTATTTGGCGATTACATCTAAATTCTCAAATGGAAGCACTTGCTGTTTCCGAGCACATTTCGTATTAGTAATGGGTCCCAATGTGTAATAAATCCATCAACACAATAGCGATTTTCAAGTGTGAACATTTTCATTTTTCAAATAGATGTTGGTAGTTTTTATCAATGATTTTTGGTGATGTTTGCATTTTTATTGTTTTCTATGAAATACCTGGAAGTCAGTTTCGAATCAAAATCTGTGAACGTAATTTCTCATCATTCCCGTTATAATTCTTAGAAATTGTAATATCTATATTATCAGCCTAAACACTTGGATAAATGCTGTGTTATTTCATAATCAATCTTACTCATCATTGTCATCACATCATCATCTTCATCATAATCATCATCACCATCATCCTCATCATCATCATCCTCATCATCATCATCATCATCATCCTCATCATCATCATCATCATCATCATCATCATCATCATCATCATCATCATCATCATTATCATCATCATCATAATCATAAACATAATAACCATTATTATCATCTCAGCTTAGCTGATGCAGTCCACTTAAGTTTTACTTCTGCTGTTGGCAATTGCGTCTCTTTGTCAAGCACTCATTTATTTGTTTTTAGACACAGCCATCCAAAGAAAGGTACTTCCAATGAAAATTTTGAATCAACCATCTCCACAAAGTCCAAGGTTTGCACGATTACCTATTACTGTAGGATTATTTATTTTCTAGAGAAATTCTACGCTGTATGATACAAATTTTGTCCTCTTTTGGCAAATATGCAAATTTGTTACTTGGCTGCAAACTGAGTCAATGTCACCATAAAGCAGAAGCCAAACCAAGCAATTTATTGTCGTATATTTGCCAGTGCAAAATTTGGCTTTGTCATAATGATGATTCTAGAAACCTTTAACTTCTGGCGGTTTAGTTGGGCTCTGTTCCAAACATTTGTTTGTTTGTTTATCTGCTCGACAGCTCAGCTGAGACTGCACATTCATATTCTATCCACAGTTCTGTTGTGCTAGTTGTAATGCATATGGGTATTTTTTACAGAGCAACCTGAAAATTTCAATATTTTAAGTTTTAACAAATGCAAAAAAAATTTTCACACACTGGCTTTTGTGATTATTGATAGATTAAAATACATGCACAGTCCTGCCATAGCATACTTGCTCATATTTGCAAACTCATTATTCATGGGCTGAAATGTTGAATCCTTTGCAGTTCACAATAAAAATTTTTTATTAATGAATGCAAGGGGAAGCCCCCTCATAAATATTGACTTCCCTAGAAAAACTTGGAACTTTGTCTCAGGCATCTGTCACCCGCAAGTATGTTACGCAACAACCCCTAAGTGAATAGCGGAGACTTTTTAAGGGTCTTCAGAACACATCCAAGTCATTCCTTGTTGTTCATTCGTCACATTTTCCACATTGTCCAGCTGTTGAAAAATTCTCCATTCTGCTACCTTGGGTCAAGGGAAGGGCTCAAACTGCTTCCGTAAAAATGAGCACATGGTGGTGTGGTGCGGCCGAGTGGTTAGGCCACAGTGTTCCAAATCTAGTGGCTTTTACTTGCTTGGGTTCAAATGTCGTCATCGGAACCACCAACCACAAGCCAACAGCCAATTCAACTGTCCATCCTTCCAAGGTCGGTGCATGAGTACTCAGGTAGCTCTAAGGGCTCAAGCGGTGATGCCGCAGGCCCACATGAGCTGGATAGCTGCCCAACTACGCAGTCTGCATTAGCAAATAAAAGCAAACACAGGAAAGAAAACCTGTGTTCATTGCTACCTACTTCTTCAAAATTTTCCAAGAAAATTGCAACCATAGTGGTTTCAATTCTGTGATCTAAACCTACTTTTGTTGCAAATTCATATTCATCTTTACAGCAAAAAGGGAATCCTTGATGTGAGATGCTCCTTGTCTGTCTCTTCTTTGCACAGTGGTAGAACTTTATCTTGCACCCCATTTTTAATTTCACAGTATCTACCTTTATAACTTTCATGCTGCAATTTCCTTTGATAATCTTCCTGTACGAATAAATGTTTGCAAAGGACAGGTTTCTCATCTACTCATTTTCTTCCACAGAAATGTTCGAAAGCCACCCCCGCCAACAAAACCCAGGCCAGTAATTCCACAGAAGCCTGCTAGCCTTTCAGTTAAGAAGCCTGCTAACCTTCCAATCAAATGTGATTCAGATGAAAGGAAGTCTTTAACAAGACAAGGATCAGGGCCTAAGCCCCCACTGCCAAGCCGACCACCTTCATTGAAAAGGAGTCGTGATGTTGAGCCACAAATTGTCCCTCCATCCACAAGAGAGTATAACGATGAAACAAGAAAAAAAAGGACTGATGAAGGGAGGGGTACTTCTCTCGACCAGTCTGTCGCAAATTTCTCTGCTCAGGAGGTTGAAGAAGCGCCACCTCTACTGAGAACAATGAGTGGGCCTGTCAATCCAAGGCAAAGCGAGTATCAAGAGAAGTTGAGGTCAGTCTCTTTACTGGATAAAGAGAATGTTGCACCAAAACCCTTACCTAGACCGAGAACAACACGGCGAGGGAGTAACGAAGTGAATAAGCCAGTACCACCGCCAAGGTTAAAAAAGGATGGAAAAGTTTGCGCTGTCTTTCAAAATGACATTAATGATAGTATCAAGGAGGAGGAGGTAACTCCCACAGTGGAGGTGAAAGATCGGACACGACTGACCGGTGAAGACGAGGATGAATTAATCGACAAGTCAAATTTTGTTACTGGTAAAAATAATGAGAATTCGGGTGCCATTTCTATAGATGATACAGGTATTAGTTGTGCTGTTGTTGTGGAAGCAGTAGCTAGGACTGGATCAGAAGTTGAAAGTAGTCCTGTAGCGGTCGCTGAAGACGAAAAGGAGATTATTAGCGACGATGACTATGAAAGCATCAAGGATTACGTCATGCCGGATACGTTTGGTCTCGTGAGTAGCGAGTCAGCTGCGGCATCGTTAGGAGAGACGACGGATTCTCATTTAGCTAAAGATTATCCTAAAAATCTTAATCCGTACGAGAACGTCCCGGCCTTTGAGCCACCCGAATCTTCAAGCAACGTTGATGCTCCAGAGACGAGGAAAAAGGCCCTGAGACACCCTTACGAAAATTTCCCAAGCCCTCTTAAAGTGGGAAATGCTGAGATCGAGGCAATGGCAAATGTTGCTTTTGATTTCAAAGACGAAGCGGCTGCTGGAGGTTGTACTGGAATCATGAAAGCTACGGTTGGAAGCCTCAATAGTGACATGGGCGAAGGAAATGTTGCTGGAGGGGACGCAGCGAAGGAGCGGATCGATTATTCAGACTTCGATTATGACTACGAATCCATACCATATGAGGATATCAATGCCGCGTACAGTCTTGATCACAATGATCAATTTGATCACGATGATCAGCTTGATCACGATTATAATGATTACCAAAATGCCGACGTTGTAGACCGGAAGGGGTCACAGTTGGGTGCATATGGAGGAGGAATGGAAGAATTTGGAAGTCCTGGATTCGAGAGAGATTCAAGTCCATTGGATTTTAAGAAATTGCGGATAGATGCTGATGACATTGTTTGTCAACCTGCTTATGTCTCGGTACCAAGGAATGGTCCACTGTTCAATCAAAGGGAGGACGACGTCAGTCAGTTATCGTTCCTCTCACCCCAAGTGCATGCAGCTGTTCAGGAAGCCGATTATCAAGCTCCACTTGAATCGCCAAAGTCCCCGGCCTGCCGTAGTTTATTTGGAAATGAAAGTGGGGAGAAGGCTCAAGCAACGAAACGAAACCGTCGCCCTGCCCCTCAACCACCCATGATTGACAGTAATTTGAACATTCTGCGATCAAAAACAAAGAAAAGCGAACAAAAAGGACAGCCAAAAGTTTCTTTACCTTCAAAGTTGTTACAATCTGATGTTCAAGACGAAAACATTTACCTCGTTCCGAAGATCGAATCTGGTGACGCATCGTCTTTGAACGACAGTCTGACAGGGGACGCCGAATCACTAGGTTCGTATCAATCAACGCAGTCGCCCCCAGCTGACGATTTCATGCACCATATTTACAAAGAACCTAGCATTACATCTGGCGATTCGACCAGTCTATCGGAGCCTCAAGAGTACTCGGTTCCACAACCTGCCCGCCAGACTGATGAGTATATTAGCCCAGATAGCTTTCCAAGAAGGAATGAGCTGCGACACTCAGCCGATGCATCCAGACAAAGCTACGGGGAGAGTGATTCAAGTTTGAGTACAAGAAGCAGTGGTTGCATTAACAACGTAGATAACAATGGTAAGTTTCCCAATTATGCTTGATTTGATATTGACTTAGGCTGCGTTTACACTGTACCGGATCACTTTTCCTCCGATACAAGAATGTTCCGTTTCCCTCGCGTTTACACCGTACAGTTTCGGAGCAGTACAGGTAGACAGGTACAAAACTGTTCCTCTTTCCTAGTAGGTGCAAAACTGTACCTGATAGCAGGCAGAAAGTTGTACCGGATCACTTTATCTAATGAAAACGCATGACTGATCCGTAACACTTTTGTATCGGATCAAAAAGTGATCTGGTACATTGTAAACGCAGCCTTACATTCATGAAGGAAGATGGACATGGTCGTCACGGCTATGAATGTCTGTGCGATTAGCAGAAAACAATAGGCAGCACTGACCCAAGACAGTGATGGTTCGCAGTCGATTGTGACGATTGAACGGAAAAGTATGCACCTAGGTGCTAGATACAATTACGTCAATTTTTCCGTTAAGTCAGTTCCATGTTTTAATGGTGATCACTCACGTGCAGTGCAATAGCCATAACAGGACTATAGTACAGCTCTGTTCAGCGCTTTTTGATATCGAAACCAATGACTGGACTGTATGCAATATGAAGTAGCGATTTTACTTCTTTGTAGATGATGGCTACCAGCATTTAGATGGAAGCATTGAATCAAAACCTCGTTCCGGTAAGCCTCTTTTTGATCAGAGAGAATGTGCAGAGTTATCTATTATCACGTGTGTTAGGATTTGAACAAGAAGGAGCTAGTTATAGATCAACGATTTATATATGCGGTGCTTTTCTAGCTCCACCCATTTCTAGTTGTTTCTCTAATGAAACAAACAACAATCGTTATAACTTAATTTACAGTAGGAAGACACTCTTTACAAAAAACTATGGCTATTAGCTAATTCTAGCCCTCTAAGTTTAGATTTTTCTAGTGAGTTATGTTGGGGAAAGGCCATGGTGGCCTATACAAAGCCCCAACAAAGGAAGTTAGAAGAAAGCGAAAGGCTAAGAAGAAAGAGAGAGATCAGATCAAGTTTATTGATCTTAGATTTGAAAGATGGCAAGTTGTAGGATTCAGGAAAGCAAGAAGAAGGCAACAGGTTCCATAAATTGCATGTTCTAGGGATGAATAATGATTTGTGGGATAAATTTCGTGGATTAGGCAGTGAAACTTGGAACTGTGTGAATTAGTTGAGCTTCTGGTTGTTCTGACACGCCTGAGAGGAACATATACTAGTGAATAGCTAATAAAAAGTACCAACGATTTTCGTACAAAATGTTACAGCGAAAAAGTGAATGTTAGAGTAAGATGTATCAAAATTTTTTACGATATATGCAAAGTTAGCAAGGATTAGTCCATGAAACCGACAATAGCTTGATAGGAGTTGAACTGCGAAAATTGCAAAGCAAAGCTGTTAGAATCATAACTAATAGCCCATTCGATTCCTCCAAGCAAACCGCTGCTCTCGAATCTAGGAATTTAATCCATCCGAGAATTGATCGATTATGAAGTAGCTTTCATTAGGTATAAATCCCTAAATGACCTTGCCCCATTATATTCAAAAAGTCTGTTTACCCGCAAATCTCATTGCTCTTCGCGAGCTCTAAGAAGCACTCAAAGTGATCTTGAAGTACCTTTAAAAAGACAAGTAGTGGGCAAAATGGATTTTCTTTTGGGGGAGCGAAAGCTTGGAACGGTCTGTCAGCTGCTTCAAAAAAGGTGCCACCAATAACATCTTTTAAAGTAGCTATTTAAATATTCATTTGAGTTCTATTTTCCATTTTGCTGCTTTACCATGCTTTCAAGTTCTACTAGCAATGTAAATTTTTATCTCAATCTCTATATATCGCCATTTTGTTAATTTAGTTTGTAGATTAACAGCCCCTTGTAAATCAGTACTGCTGAATGGGTTACCGTCCTAAAATAATTGAGATTATTATTATTGCTATTATTTTAGGATTTCTATTTAGACCGAACCTCCCAAAATTATATTTCAAAGAAAGTCGTGAGCATCGCTATTAGGTGCACATATTACGTATTCTGTAGGAGGAATATATCATGGCCTAATCCTGAGTTGTTAGATTTTTAACTACTTCATTCATTTTTTTTCTTTCTATTGTCTTGTATTTCTGTTAACCGCTTTTCGCCATTAATTTTCTTTATCATTGTATCAAAGCAGATAGCCAGTTGTACACTACCTGTTGCTAGAGAGGTGTATAATTGTAGATTTTAACTATACTTAATGAATTAAAGTTTCAAAAAAATGTCATTATATTTAGCAGGCAATCTGCCACTTGGCTGTGGATGTTTTAATTGTGGATAATCCCTTGATATTTGATCTCTGATATCATATAAAGCTAGCTCAATTCCACACATGGCTCTGTTATCAAGGATTTCATACAAAGGAGATTTGCTAACGACGGCAAAGTCAAATCCAAATTATTCAATCAGTCACATAAGGATGGCTTTACGGCATATTTTCACTTATTCTGTACGTTTTTGATGTCATAGATTCTGCTGAATATCACAGTGGTAGTGAATACGTGGATATGTCGCCAATGAAGGATGGGGAAGAAATGGATGACAAAGAAAGAGATGCCAAGATAAAAGCTGGTAAGAGGAAATTGTTTCTCTTCTATTTTTGGTTTCTAGAAAATTTGCCTTATTTGCTGGTTCTTGATTGCGTCGCGTCGTCGCGTCGTCGCGTCGCGTCATGACGTTGACCATGTAAGGAGAACACAGTTTGACATGTTGCGTGCGCATATCGTTTTCTTAAGTAAGGCGTCAAGACGCGTCAAGGATGAAAAAATCCAACTTTTTCGCGACGTGACGCTTCAGAACAATGAATGACTAGTTACAGAAAGACAAAAAATGGCTGCAAAATGTTTGAATAAGGAGAAACTGATAGAATCTGTGAGAAGCTATCCCAATCCCAAACAGAACTCTTGCGTTTTGGTTTCCTCAATAAAATATGACAAGCTAACAACTGATTTTGTAGAGCAAGGGTGACAAGCATGTTTGAGCATAAAGTTACACGACGCGACGCATGTAACGCAACGTGACGCAACGTGCTTGGTGTGAATTAAGCGTTACTGGGATCCCATCGCACAAGATCACATAGTAATTTACCACTTTAATTTAACCTCGATTTAGTACTGGAATTTTTCTACTGTTGTTTTTTGCATAGGGGAATATCTTCAACCAATGACTCATGATGGCCAAGCCAAATCGCCAAGGAAGCTACCTGGTCGACCATTTCGGCCTGCTCCTACCCCGCCACCCAAAAGACCGGATAATTTGCCATTGCCATCTATACCGGTGGGTTCAAGTGTTCCGGAAGATGCCTTGGTAAGTCGTCGGCATCTGTGTTTGAATTCGATTAATCTCTCTAGTCTAAGTGGCTAAAGAAGAAGCACTTAGAAGGACGCGCATTTTCGAATTCGTTCAGCTTTGAAATTTCCCTTGCGTTTCACGTGAGAAATGCATTCAATTCGCACGGGTCTTGATCAATCCATTTTAATCCTCCCCTTTACCTGTCCTTAGTCTGGTCGACCTTGGGGTGCCACTGAATACTTTGCCACCAGTGCTCTCCACTCACCCCTGTTGCCTGCCTACCGAGGGTGTTGTTCAGCCCCAGGCCTGTCAATTCTTTGATTTTTTCTTCCCTCCTCTTTTCGTGCCTGCCTCGTCTTCTGCTTCCCTGTACTGTGCCTTGTAGGATTATTTTAGCGACTTGAATTTGATGATAATTCGGGGGAATTAGTGCAGGGTGTGTACATTCTTCGCGCCAGTCACAAGATAGATAAGAAAGGAGAGGAGTTTGTTGTCGTGGCATTGGCAGGAAGGTGATCCAACTGTTCAATGAACAACTAGGGCCGCGGAGTGGGTTCATGGGCCCCGGGTCAGTACGAAAGATTATTAGCAAGGCACACTAATTTTTTCGATTGAGTCATCATTCATGGGCCCCTATAGTAGCTATGGCCCCCCGGGTCAGGATTCCTCTGACCCCCCTCTCCTCAGCACTGTGAACAGCCCACCCATGTCCGACCACACCAGGTGCGGAGGGAGATGGATGCGAATCCGGATCCTTGACCCTACTCCAATGGATTAAAGCCAGGGGAAGTTGAGAGAAGCTCAACCAATGTCCTTTTTCCTTTGTAAATCATTGATCAATGCAAACAGACTCCGTGACGACTTTAATCCATGTTAACATAGTTTTGATGTTTGAACAACGTAGGAGATAGCCACGCGCTGTCTAAGGACGACACCAAGAATTGGCTTCAAAGCTTGAAAATTGCTTTCCTACATAATTTCAACTTGGTTCCACGATTTAGGACTCTGAGCAACGCAGTGCCAACTGTTTTATTAGAAAAAATCATCAAGTTAAATGGAATAGCTAGTCAATAGGAACATTCTAGAGAGTTGTCGTGCAGCATGCTAGAAAGTTTACATCAAAAGCAGTCAAGGTGCCCAGTTCTTTTCTCAGTCAGAATTTTCACCCAGCGTTACGCAAGCTACATCTTCATTGCTTGAAAAAGTTGCTAGATAGCCAATAGTAGGCTCGGACATGGGCCTAAACCCACCATCTTCTTCGCATAAATCGTCTGCTTGAATCATCACGCAAGCCTTCGTATCGTCAGGATATCAATATTGAAACGTAAATTGATCTTGACCCTTATTCATTTCATTGTTTTAAATGAATATCAATATGATAGCGTTTGTTTCACGGAAATTTGAGTGAATAATTATGGTTTTTTTGGCAGAAGTCTGATTCTCTCGACGGACGGTATGAAAGAATCCAATCTTTAAGGCGTGAAATGGGCCTTCCACCAAGTAAGAACAGAGAATTGCTTCAGTTTTATTTGCATTGTACTCATTATAGAATGTAAAACTCTGCAAAGCATGTACGATTTAGAACGTAGCAGAAAGCAAAGACAATGAGTAGGGGTCTTCCCTGTGGGATGGATTTAATAAAATCATTTTTGTCACTATCTTCATATGTGATTTTTATCATAAACTGAAGAAGATGGCTTCCATTACACTTAGGACATGATTCTGTACACTTAGATACGCTACTGTGCTCCTAGTATTAGATCTACACTGTGCAATATTTTACGACAAAATTGAATGTTCACAGTGAAGAAAAAAGGAAATGTTTTTTTTAGGGCGTTACGTTGAGGAAAGGCTATGGTGGCCTATATAAAGCCCCAACAGAGGAAGAAAGAAGAAAGCGAATAGCTAAGAGGAGAGAGCGATGAGATCAAGTTTAATAATAATATATGATTCTACATGTATCAAATATGGAAGAGTGCACTATTTGAAATGAACAAAAATGCTAGCACAGTAGATATTGCATGATATAATGGCAAGGAAAATCTTTGTGGGCTGGTACTGAGATCACAATTCTGATTGTTTAATCAAAAATCAAAGTTATTTAGGGAAAGGGGTCGGTATGATACCCCCTTTAGGATTCATAGCCCAGCCTCTAGTGAGTGAATACTTCCAAAACTTTCTAAGCCTCAAATGAATTTTTTTTATGGATAATGTAAAAGATTATCAGTCTACTTAAAAACACATTTTGAAATAGATTTCGATAGAGATTTAAACTTTGTAGAGCACTGTAGATGTCAAGAGGCCCACTCAAGCAACTAAGGAAGTTCCTTGCAAAGATTTTAGCATTTTTGCACGAAGGCAGCTAGAACACTCGATCTAACTCTGCGTTACAAAGACTTTTAGGAGAGATCTCCTATTTTCATATCTAGCATGCTTAGATAGTCTGCAACGAGAGGGCAATGTAATAATATACATTTGTTGTATGAAAGTCAGTACCAAATAAACCGAGTATGTATTAGTAATACGTTGTATTACGCAGCATTCAAATTTCCATTCAAAAGTTTATATGAAAATCAGCGGAGAGCTGAATTTCTGCATTTGTTCTTTCTAGTAGATGGGCTCATTCGCTTTGTCCGCAATCAGGAGTCTTGTCATTTTTCATGCAATTCAGAGCCATTTTGCTTCTCGCAAGCTATTTCATGCAAAATGTGTCCATTTTTTGTGTGACAGGACACGAGCAATATTCTGATACAGATTCAGAAGATGATTTCAAAGAGAAGGAAGGCGAAGAAGCGAGGGAGAAATACGCAGAAAATGAGGTAACTTGCGTTCACCGTATTGTCCGTTTTCTTCTTGTCCTGCATCTCAATCAGAGTGCTTGAGCGCCACAGGCTTCTGCTCTTGATTCTTTTGATAAAGCTGAGAATTTACACAACGCCTTAATCAAGATTTCTTACTCTTCACTTGAGTCACCACCTCATTCGAATTCTTACTCAACTATTTTCCTCTCCTCACTCAATTGGTTCTCTTGATCACGCAAGGTAGCAATTGTCAGTATCAATCGGATGTTGGTGTAGCTCAGTGATAAGATTCTTGCGCATTGATCCTATAGTCAGCGGTCCGAATCCACCTACAGCTAAACTTTCAATCAGAGTATTGGGAGTCACTAGTTCTCTTTAATTCTACGCGTAGGAATCACGAGGTGTGGTCACATCGAGAGGAAGGACCTGGACACTGCTCGATAAGCAAAAGGCTTCTCAGTGTCCCAAAATGTACCTTCGAATGCTAGGTAGAAGTTACATAGGAGAAAGTTGCAAAATGACTTGATTTGTCACTCCGTGTAGCAACTGGGGGCCTAATGTTTTTATGAGGATCAACGCCCGTAGCTGCTGAAATTCACGATTAGAACATTATACCAGTTCTTGAAATAGTCTCTGTGTATTGAAATTTAGTATTCAAATTTATGCAAAATCATAGGACATTATGCAAAGTATACTGATTTATGCATGATTATTCCGATGACTTTTAGGTTGAAGTAGACGGGAAGCCGAAGAGCAAATTATATCATATCGCGCATGAAATATTGACAACCGAAAGAACTTTTGTTAATGCGTTAAGATTGGTTTGTGATGTGAGTGATTTTTTTTCCTTTCATGATATTCACGAATTGACAATTTTCTGCATGAAAATCATGAAAGCTGACGACGTCCTATTCATTTAATCAAAGTCACCAAGATGATTAAAGGCAGGACTTACTGAGATCTATCTTTGACAGGTTATTTAAGAACATTTCCATGCAATGAAAAAATTTGATTGCAGGAAGGTCTTTCCATAAATTTTTGATGATGGAAGAATACAGTAAAGCAGGAAAATCCCACAGATGACCTGGCTATAAGCCATTAAACAGAATTTTATACTAAGTTTGATCCCGCGAAAAGCCGCAGACACGCTGAAACCATGTCTTGCAATGCATAATTTCAAGTCAAACCGCCAATCAATCACTAAAATGAAATGGATGTGTTGAAACAGATAGTTTAGCGGACTATTTCCTGTATTGTTTATCACACAGTGTGTATTTGAATCACGAACCATTGGAATTTTTCAGTAAGTTTCCAATCATCGACCCAATACAAAATGAAGTGTACTTTCTGTCCCTAATTTTTTTTCGTGCTGTTTCCTACGTTCATCAGTTCTTATTTCTGTTTTCATTCCATTCGAGGATTGTTCAACCAGGATAGCCCTGTAGGGGCTCAGCAGCCCGTCAGTCCGCATGACCGATTCTCAGGGGGTCGTGCCAAAAAATACTCGTATTGGAATGATCACAGTCACGAAAAGAGCTAATTAGAATATATTTATCTTGTTTTTTTAAAGGAGGTGATTACGGAGCCTGCTTATTCTCGCAGCTAATTTCATTTCAGGTTCTCGCCCCTTCAAATGCTCCCTGCTCCTTACGAGCTTTCGTGAATTGTACTTACTAGTCAATACCGGCACTTCTTAGATTGACAGTATTGCTTTTAGAATTTCTTGTAAGCAGTCATCATACATTTTAATTGCTTGACGTATTCTGTTAACCGCAGGAGTTCGCCATGGCTACTAAACAAATGCTTGAGAAAGACCCGAGTGCATTGCCAAAGTATACAGTTTCGCAGATGTTCGATGATATCGAGCTGATTTATGACCTTGATAAGAAATTTCTCCAGGAGCTGGAAGACCGCATGAGGGACTGGTAAGTAGTCATGTAATTTATATTGCAAACGAGGCTTATCCTCGTCGTGCTTTAACCGTAAGGGAGTGAATCACTGGGTGAACAAGGGAGCATGGGGTTTTAAGGACACAGCAACTGTATTTTGGTTTACGAGAGCTCACTTGTAGGATTCATCATTACTGTGGGTGCCATGATTTAGTGGTAAAACGTGTGAACTTACAATGCAAGGATTGTGAGTTCGAGTTAGGATTCATGACTCAGTTCGAGTTAGGATTCACGAGTCATGATTCAGACCAAAAATCTACGACGAGGGAGGCAACTGGAAACCACGTCATACGAATTCACTTCACAGAAAGAACTCAATGCCGTATCTCTGTTTTCTGCATAGCTCAAAATCAAGTATGCTGTGCAGCAGTTAGGGAAGGGTATAAACACTTACAGAAGTATTTGCAAACAGCTGACCAGTTTTTACATGCTGTATTTACCGTAATTGCACTGCCGTTTGGCTCAAAGGCTAAAGAAGCGGGGGCTCACCCTGCCCCATACACCAACTGACACATTTGCAAGATATTTTGCTGACATTGTCGCATCGAATTGAACTCAATTGCAGCGTCCTTATATTTCATTCTGACACACCCAGGGACTCACATAACAGAATCGGCGACATCGTGCGAAAGTATGGCTACTTCTTAAAGGTACGTAGAAAGTTATCCAGACATTGCAATGCAGCCGTGTGAGAGATTTTGCAAGTTTTTCAGTTGACACTGATTATTGTGTAAAGTGCTCGACCAGCAAATGCCAAATAGTTAACAAGATGGGAGAGATAGAAGGTTAATTCTATCTTCGCAATCCAACTTCCAAAATATTATACTTACTAGTAACATTTGACGTAGTATCATTTTTACATTTGTTAAAGTAGAGAGCTTAAAATATGATAATTTTAATAATAATAATAAGCAATGTATCTAAAGTTGGCAGAGAAAATAGCGTTTAGCTAATTAAGGCCAACTATACAAAATATACAAATTACAAAATGTACTAATTACAAAAAACCTAGATTCGAAACAAAGTCCTTGCACAATTTGCAGCTGCAGTCCAAAGTTTTGATGGACTTAGTATTTCTTTTAAATATTTCTAATGATGGGGACTCTTTGATTTCTCTCGGCAAAGTCTGTCATAGTTTTTGACCAATAAATCTGACAGTGTCAATGCCATATAAATTCGTCCTGGCCTTCGGCAAAACGAGATTATTACGTTAAGAAAGTCTTCCGCTTATAGTGATGGCATAGTGTACAGTACGTTTCCATTAAAGTTAGCTGCATAATCAATGTATGATTCATTTCGTAAGAAGCTAGGCCGTTTCTTTACGCACCTAAACGAATATGCTAAAGAGAGTAGATGTCTTATTCATAGTTTCTTGATTTTTTAGATATCTTTTTTGCAAATATATAATGTATAATGTTTAGTTTATGAACTATTTTTATGTGATATATCAATACCTAGCATTTTTATGTAGGTATTGTATGAAGCAGACTGCTGTAATAATGCATATGATGTATTTTTTAAAACATCATCAAGTATATAAATATATAAATATATAAATTTATAAATATATAAATATATAAATAGAAAGGTGAATATATAGATGAATGAGCCTGTAGATAGGTGGATGAATAGATAGATGAATAGATAAAAGGGTCAGTAAATAGATGAATAAATAGGTAAATAGGTGAGTTTATGAATAAACGAATAAATCAATGGATATACATCTAAATGATTCAAGTGCTACAATCTCTTGTTATCGCTGTCATTTTGTCCAAATCTTATTCTACGGTACTTGCAGTCATCTCAAGCCCGGTTTAAAAACTCTGCGAGGATGTAACAGCCGCTTTTTTTGCCATTTGCTTGTCCGCATTTCGGTCGATATTCTGGTGCTAGCCTCAGCTTTGGTGACGTGACAATTTTTCTCCTGTAGATGTATACTAACTACATCAAAGGGTACGATAAGGCAATGGCGGTATTTCAAGAGTGCTGCCATAAGATGCCAAAGTTTGCTGCATTGGCGAGAGAGTACGAGGTATTTGATGGAGGTCCCACGTTCCTTGATTCTCTTTAATACACATTGCTAGCCTACGATGAAACAAGTCGTGGTAATTTCACTTCCCTACCAGTGAATCGAGGCCATGTCTCTGTTTTCTGAAAAGTGCAGCGTCATTTGAGCAGTGCAGGAAAACAAGCAGTATTTAAAGGCGAGGTAGTTGAAACAAGAAAGCTGAAAAAATGCAATAATTCTCGTATTAAGTGTAGAAAAAAGACGTTCTCTTTCCACTTGTCTTTTTCACTGCAATCTTCATTACTGTCTACCTCTGTACGATGAAATCCGCGAGAAGGTATACGCAGAAGTCTGTGAATTTTAACTTATAGCCTTAGGGGAATACCGTGAATTAACTCATGGTAGAGACTTCTTTTCTCCTTGCTTTTTGCAAAGAGCTGTTCACCTCTCAAGGAAAGGCCGGTACCGTTTCTCTATAGGTGTTCTTTTATTCCTAGAATGAAACAAATTCAACATCATTCATTATTTTTTACAGAGAATGCCTTCTTTCCAAAATCTGAAGGTTACGTCATACATGCTAAAACCCATTCAGCGAATCCCCAGTTACCGATTGCTGCTGATCGGTGAGTTTAGAATCACAACTTAGTGACGACGTCATCTAGGGGATTTATACGTAATGAAAGCTACTTCATAATCTGTTAATGCTCGGGTAGATTCACGTCCAAGATTTCTAAAGGTATGTTTGAATTAAAGCGAATTGGTGTCTGCTAGAAGGAAACTAAGATGCCATTCAACGCGAATTCCACGAGTAGGAACTTTACAACGGACTTTTCAGCCAGTACCATAACAATTGATAGACTCATATCTAATGAAAGACATTAATTATAATGACAATAATTATCAAGTCATAACTGAAATTAATAGTGTGTGTCTTTCTCTGGATACGACTCGAGTAATCGTTGTGGCACCAGTTGCAAAGTAACACAATTTTCATTAAAAACAGCATATTTCTATTTGATCGTATTGCCAGTTTCATAACAGTAGGTTCATTATGTTTGATATCGTAATCAGAAATATTTAATTTGGTACCTACATGGAAATAATTTCAATATTTACCAAGTTTGTTTCTTTTCGATTTGAAGTTATTCGTTTATATGTGGATGTTCCTGGTATCTTTGTTCTTGCGGTGCAATTTCTCGGGGTGAAAATATCAACTCGTTTTGCAGTCATATTTGAGCCAGTGCAAAGAGAATAGCACTTTAGAATTGGTTTCACAAAAGTCAATTAATGCTATATGGCATGCTCTATTTCTTTCATAGATTACTTGAAACATTTGCCAAATGACAGTAAAGACTACGAGGATGTGTCCAGTAAGATTTTGTGATGCACATGCACAAATTCATTCTAAAGTTGTCCTCCTCATTTTTGTCGTCATGTATACAGCATGAAGGAAATTTTCTTAGGATCTGTCAAATATTTTCCATGACGATTTTTGCAAAATAATCGGAAGCTTTATGTTGAGAGATTGTCCTTCCTTGAATTGTTTGATCAGATCATAACACCATGCAATATTTTATCCTTTTTAGACGGACTTAACATTGTATCGCAAGTCGCAAAGCATATAAATGAAAGCATGAAGGAAGGGGTGAGATTTTAGTCTCTATATGCTATTGGGAACTTAACTTTCTTCCTAGAATTCTATCCTACTAATAATGATTCCAAGAATCTCAACATTCGTTCCAAGAACTTGCAACCCATCGAATCTTGCTTTCTTTTTCCGTCTCAGAGCCGTGCAGTTTGTCTCCTTTCAAGTCCAAAATCAACAAGCTTGATCTCATCTCCCAGTCCTCCTCTAACTCGTCTTCTTTCCTCCTTTGTTGAGGCTTTGCTGAAGGCCACTAAGGCCTAGCAGAAAAAAGATGTTGGAAAATTTGAAACTGTTCTCACCCCCTCTTATCCAAATAAATCAATTCAAAACTCGCTGCAGAGCCTAACAATTTTTCTAGGTGTCTGCTTTTTTATATTAGGGATTATTCTACTTTTTGAGGTAGTTCGAATTTTTTGTAGCCATTTTCTTATAGCCTCCTAATAATAGTGGCACTGCTTATGATTTTGTATTTCTTATTTGAAAGGATAAATTTCAAACCATGCTTAAACTGCAAACAAGGATTATAAACAGCAAAGAAATCGTGAAACCTGGCAGGGTGAGAGAAATATTTGTAGTCATCAAACTTCTTTTGCCCTTCTGTCATCAATGATTTTTTCTGTCTTCCATCTCCTTTGGGTAAGCATGAAGCACATTGCTGGTTCCTACCAGAAGCCCTGGTAAATATGAGGGTTGGTAGCAGGGGAAGGGCATAAGATCGTAGAATTGGGAATATCCCCTTGTCAGACTATGCAGGATGCTAATTTAGATAGCAGATCCGCAATGGTGCCCTGGGTAGTTGTGAATAAAGCCAGCGAAGGAAGACCAGGAAGAAGTTTCTCATTTTTGATAATTCTCTGTTTTGCACCTTGTAAGGCCAATGTCGCATCTTCATATAAGTATTTTTTTTATAATTTCTTATGGAGGGGATCCCTTCAGCAAGATTACTGATTTTCATGGGTCCCTCCGTCTAAAACACAACAATAATTCATAAAAAAGACAAGCACAAGCACAAGAATGGACATGAAATTTAAAAAGTTGTTGAGTAAAGGAGTAAGTATTCACTATTTTGGCAGCTGAAACAATCATATGATCAATTCCCTTATCGACTCTTGTATCGGTACTGACTGGATATGTTATGACATTGTTTCATGTTGCTTCCTTTCCATTGTTAGTAATTTTTTGAAGGAAGCATGACATTAGAAAGCTTCCAGCTGGGAACCAAGCTGTTCCTTTTATTGCAAAATTAGTTTTTGCATGGAAACACGTAGAAGCTGTTAACATAAGCTGAAAAACTCTTTACGTGACAAAGAGAAAATCACTGAAAAGCGCTCTATCTCATTTTAGTATCTGCTGAAAGAAGGCATTCTGAACAAACTTAGCAGGAAAGAAGCACAAGAAAGGATGTTCTTTCTGGTATTTTCTTGATCATTTACCTAAATTTACCCTATAGAAGCGAAATCTCTCAAGAAATTCAGACACCTTAGTACCATACTCTCGTCTTTCTGCTGTCAATATAGATGCGAAGTATCTTTTTTGCATAAGTATGATTTTCTGTCAGATTTGTTGTGAACAAGTTCGAGTTCAGTTAACGACGGTTTCGGTACCAATACCTTGATACTTGCTTCAGAATGCGCAGTTAGGCTCTAGTGTGCAAAGGTCAGACGTTGCATTTTGGTGATCTAAACTTTCATTTAGAGTGAGGAGAGTCACCATCTCTCTGTAATTCCAGACGGAGGCATCACGAGGTGTGGTCACATCGAGAGGAAGGACCTGGACACTGCTCGATAAGCACAAAGCTTCTCAGTTTCAATTAACAATTTACAGAAAAAAGAAAAAAAGAAAATATAGGAAAAAGAAGAGATTGCTAACGAAAGCTAATTAAAGCCACCAATGTTCACTATTTACAAATCATGTGACATACAAAGTCTTTAAAATCGATTACATGCTCCATGCCCTAAATCTACAATATACAGTTAGCGAAATTTGCAGTTGCAGTCTAGGCCTTTCAATTCGTTATTTTTCTTTGGAATATTGCAAGATTCCTGATTGCTTCAAATTTGCTGGCAATGCATGCCAAAGCCGTTGCCCTAGAAACGATGCAGATTCGAATTCATATGTTGTTGTTGCTCGGGCCGTATACGGAGCAGACTTGGTATCATCACTATGGTAACGACTCTCAATACGCGCAGGTCCTTCCTAGAAGGAGAATTTGCAACACCAGATGGAAGATAGAGCAAACGATATCGATATCAGCGGTCCTTAGGGCTCATTCACCTCCATATTTCTTCATTTGCTATGATTCATCAGGACAATTTATCTAACTTCAAAACCCATCCTACTAACGCACTCTTGACTAGACACATTTTCGAGAGTTTCATGCTAAACTCACAATTTAGGCTATGTTCACATTGCTCCATATTCTTATTTATCAGTTTTAATATCGATCCGTTTTGCCTGTTCACATTGCTCAGGGAAAATTTGAAAACGCTACGAAAACGATGATGTGTTCACATTGCTCCGCTCCAGATAAAACGAAAAACGACATGAACACGATTTCACCCACTCTCTCTCTCTCTCTCTCTCTCTCTCTCTCTCTCTCTCTCTCTCTCTCTCTGAGCAAGGAGCTTGTAGCTTCTTATTGAGTCTATATTTCCAAATTACGTTTTCAAAATCATCCTTTTCAATGGAATACGGAGCAATGTGAACGGGGCCTTAGATTATCTTCAGGCAAATTGTTGCTTTGATGTGCTAAGACCTTGAATCGTTTCTCTCTTCAAACAGCTCACAGACTGTCTTTTGTACTGCGAGCATGCTGCTGTCAGCAATCAATACAAGTTACGGGAAGAACTTCCGTTATCCAGAATGACCGTAAGTAGCTTTTTTTGGCATAGCATGTGTGACGCGGTCATTGACTGCGTACGTCTGTTAGTTCTCGACTGAGGATTTGCTACTTCTATTCTGTGAGATGAAATCATTTTGCTCGTCATTTCAGCTGGATGTACCAGAAAACATTGATTTCAACAAAGAATTTACGATCATAACGACAAAAAGATCATTCACCGTAGTTGCAAGGTGCAGATTTTTTGTTTTCACGTTAACAGAGTTATAATCTATTTATAATAGTCTTAACTGTCGGCAAGGTAACGGATTGGTGGGTATCGCGCGTCTGTATGGCTTTTGTGGATCTATATGTGATGACGCTATTTCTACGGCACTGTCAAGATAATATTGTGCCACAGAGAGCAGGGAATTTTCTATTCCGAGAAAATTAGCATCCAGAAAAGTACACGAACATGGGACTAAACCCATTGCCATCTATAGAGTGACCTCTGCTCTGCTCATGCCAATCACAAATCCAGGGAGATATCATGTCTTCATTTTGAAAGCTGATACTCACAAGGTTTGTCGAACTTTATGCTTAATTTGATTTTCTATTCCTATTTGTCACCTTTCGTGATGTGATTTTTCATTTTAGCTCCAATGAGGAAAGGGACGAGTGGGCAACTGTAAGTACAGTTTCGAATTTTTCGTTGTTTTCCAAGAAACACTGTGCTTACAAGATATCGTCTTTTCCAAGAAACACAGGGCTTATAAAATCTCGTCTTTTCCAAGAAACACAGGGCTTATAAAATCTCGTCTTTTCCAAGAAGTACAGGGCTTATAAAATCTCGTCTTTTCCAAGAAGTACAGGGCTTATAAAATCTCGTCTTTTCCAAGAAACACAGGGCTTATAAAATCTCATCTTTTCCAAGAAACACAGAGCTTATAAAATCTCGTCTTTTCCAAGAAACACAGGGCTTATATAATCTCGTCTTTTCCAAGAAACACAGGGCTTATAAAATCTCGTCTTTTCCAAGAAACACAGGGCTTATAAAGTTTCGTCTTTTCCAAGAAACATAGGGCTTGTGAATTCCCGTCAAAAGTTAGCATACTGCTTACAGATTCGCTTATTGGAGAAGTATAACCGCGCTGTGACAGCAGTGAAATGGAACGATCTCTTCTGCAATGAGCCTTTTAAGACGCGGTGATTTGAATCTAGTTGGGGTTTACTCGTCTTTTTGTCGAATCCCGTTGTCAGAACCACGAACCACAAGCCAACAGCCAACTCAGCTGTCCATCCTTCTGAGGTCGGTAAATGAGTACTCAGAAGTAACTCTGATGGAAGTGTAACCTTTGCCGCGCTATGACACTAATGAAACCATATTTTCTGCAGTTTAAATTTTTTTTTGGTGAGTTATGCTGGGGAAAAGCCATGGTGACCTATACAAAGCTCCAAAAAAGGAAGAAAGAAGAAAGCGAAAGGCTAAGAGGACAGAGTGTTTACTGTGTTTAAACTGCTCTTTGGCTGAAGTCCTTACCTATAATGAATAGCCAGCTGTCCTTTAAAGGATCACAATTTTATCAGGAATTGTAGTGTCGGATCAATCAACTCTGCCGTGTTTTTATATCATTGTACTGAGACTGCACCAAATAATTATCATATGCAAGATAAGATCGAAATTCTTGTAAATTACAGTAACTGGTTCCGAGTGTTGGTTGATCGATTAAACCATGCAGCATCCCCGATCATCGCATACCTCTTAAAGTTTAGCTGAAAAAATCTTAAATCCGCCATTTTGTGTCACACGTTACATGGTCAATCACAATTATTTGTTGTTTTTTCCGCATAATCGAGACCGACCAGCACACTATATTTTCACTTTAGCCAGATCATCGCTGCCATCTTTGATCTGATTTATTCTCGCTCTCGTTTCCGCTCTCATTCTCGTGTTCGTTATCACATTCGCTTTATACTCATTCTCGATCTCATTCTCGATCTCATTCTCGATCTCATTCTCGATCTCATTCTCGATCTCGTTCTCGCTTCATTTCTGGTGTCATTTTGCATTCTTGTTTCGGTTCTCGTCTTAGCCCTGGGTCTAAAGCTTTTAGGTATTGTCGGATGTAAATAAGCTTTAGTAGATATAAAGCCGCGCTTTCTAGACTCAATTTTCATCACATTTAATTGCAGCTCATCATACAAAAGTACATAAAACTTTTGAGTCAAAACTACACGATGCAACAAATTAGAATATTAAACGAATATGAATTGAGGCACTAAGGAACTGATATCCTCCAAGTTTCGGCACTAAATTCGAAATAAGGAATTTTTGTTATTCGAGCTGTCTCTTTGTTGTTATGACATTTTGTTCGTTCTTGTAGGCAATTCAAAACGCGATTGATGACGTATCAAGGAAAATTGGAACATTCACTATCAAGCTTGATCACAATGAAAAGTCACCTCCTTTAGGGGTATGACTTATAATCTTACCACTCATAGGAATCCTCCACCAATGAAATATGTAATCGTGATCTGTGTGAATAGTGACTTGAATTAATTTTATCTTTTTCTGCTGTATCAAGGACAAGTTGACGCCTTGTCTTGACTCTTTAGTAGCTAATTTTGGCATTTTTCCTGTTATGATAATGATGATGCTTTGAGCCGTCGATTCGAGAGATCTCTCGTCTCATCTAATGTTGTGTGTACCTTTGTGAACGAAAATTGCAATGCACGATGCACAAATACGGCCGCATTGATCGCACTTGAATGGATTTCGAGGTTGTGAAATAGCAGTTGCTTTCCGTTTCCGTCTCTTTCCTTTCCAACTGTTTAGTAGTTGTGCTTCAAATATTTCAGCCTATTCGCGCGAGTCTGTCGCCATAACATACCCTAGAGTCGCAATTTTTTCATAGAGCCCAACCAAAGACATCGGCAGAATTGCACCCAACTGGGTGCCAGATGCACGAGCGACCATGTGCTGTATTTGCTGCAGACGGTTTACGGCATACAATCGACGTCATCACTGTCGAGCATGTGGCGAGGTATGCTCAGAAATGTAATCAACCTTCTCTAATTCGAACTCATGTAATTCTCGAACTTTTGCTGATTCGAAGACAAATTTTCAGTTCCCTTGGAAATCGCCAAGCAAATAACCTTGAGAATTCTAACCTCTGTAATTCGAATTTTTTTCTAATTCGAACATTTGCATGACCCCCCAGAGATTTCGAATTAGATATAGTTGAGTGGAGTTCATTCGAATGCGAAAACTTATGATGCCATCAGCAGTGCTAAGTAATAGCTGGGTAATATGTTTCAAGGATTTCGCAGTAAAGATAGTTTATTCGTTAATTCGTTATATGAATTCCATAACAATGGAACTTGAAGACCGTACAAATGGTTCTGTAGCGCATATTGTCTGCTTCTGTATGCGCAGGAGTTGTAGACAGATATAGGCGAGGTCAGCTAGCGGTATATGTAAGATTGCATCAAAGATGAATTTGATTAAAAGTGATGGGAGGAGAAAAATCAAAGTAACGCAATGATGTCTGACAAACGACAAGAGCGACGTCATCTGGTGGGAAGCTTGTAATTTGTAGAAGAAAGATTTGGACCATTGTATGGAGCTGAACTGTTAAGATTATAGTAATAATGAGCTCGCCGTATTTCTCTGATTTCAGTTGAATCGATATTTTTCAGATCGTGTGCAAAGATTGTTCGTCATATGAAGCGCCTCTGCCGTATCTCGAATTCGAGGCTGCCAGAGTTTGTGAAATTTGTTACGCGCATTTGTACGAAAGTAAGTATGGATCTCAACGATCTATCTCTTTGAAGTACTGAATCACCTAGAAATTAGGCGAAGAACAGAAGGATATCTTCAAATGCCAGTAGAGAAAATGGGTTCTCGAATATAGGCCTGATCAAGAAAGTAATTTGTGACAACAGAATGGGATGGATCTAGCTTGCAGCCTTAAGTTACGCCAACACCTAGTTGAAGAAATTGTGCTAAGAGTTAATGCATTTTTGTGACTATCATGGTAATAAACATTGTTAATTTGGTTTCAATTTTATTTCGTGCCTTATCGGTAGCATTCAAAACTTTTGTAGCCTTAATTGACGAAGAGGATCCAAGCGAAAAACCCGTCATGAAAGACACGTCGAAACTGAAAAGATCGAAGTCTGCGATTTCATCAAAATTTCGCGTGATAAAGAAAACAAAGCGAGACCGTGCGACAAGAAAAACATTGCCAACAACCCTGACGGAGGTATGCTATTAGTATTACGTCATTGTGATGACTAACAAGGTATAGCAACACACGCGAAACATCATGAATCTACTGCTGTTTTATGATACCAAAGGCGCCTCATTCTAGTAGCGTAGTTACACGAACTCATTTTTAAAGCATGTTATGTCAAGGAAAGGCCATGGTGGCCTATAACAAAACACCGACAGACGAAGAAGAGGAAGGCTAGATAAAGAGGGTTAATGAGAGTTAAAAGAGAGATAATGAAGGTCAACTTTTTCGATTGTGGATTTGAAACAGGAGTTGTGGCTTGAAGTCATACTAGGAGGCCATGACTCAAGAAGACAGAAAGAGCTAGATAAAAATCCATGCTAGGAACGGAGTATGCTATGCAGTTTTTTGCATCAATAAAGGTTTGCCATTTTGTTCGATTTTATGAAGTTATTTGGCATAATCGTAAATCATGTCTACAGTAGGAACCAGGTGGCTACGTCTCATTCTGCTGTAGATAAGACTAGTAATGTTATGCATTTAGTTTAAATTTCTTGAAGCAAAATTGGTTCCCGTCAGTGGTGCGACATTGCTATGAATTACTTCAGAATTCCGCCCTTATTTCATTGCCTTTGCTTAGGAGAATAGTCGAGTGGGCCTCTCAGCGAACCCCTGCGTTACTTGCAGGATTTTACATATCGTAATTTTGTGCCTATATCATCAAATCATCAAGCATCTGGGGACAATGCAGAAACCTCCACGTTATTGTCCCTGGATATCGACTGCCAAAAGTGATCTCGACTCATTTTCGTCGGCTCGTAACCGATTCTGCAACCACTTTCCCTCGAAGCACATTTGAGGGAAAGATTCGATGAGAATAAATCAAGCATCTGAACACGAAGGTGTTAATGTGGGATTTTCTACTTGCTGACGACGTTCCATCTCTTCCCCTGTAGTTGGAGCAAGTTAGGTTTGCTTTTTCTTAGCTCTTTGTTCTCGTAAATTCTGAAAAATGCGTAGTATTTTTAAGGATATACTTCAGATGCTTGATCGTAGTACCTTTCTTTGCAAAGGTCAGCGCTCAAGAACAAAAGTGTAACATATCCGGATATCTAATGATGATGAAAAAGAAGAAGCAAAGGAAGCGGTGGTTCGTGTTGAAGGAACATGCGCTTTATTCATACAAGGCTCCATCGGTAGGCTCAATGGTTGCAAGTTTTTTTATATGCGTTCAAGTATGGCTGTTTTAGGCATACTTGTTTTTGCATGTTTAAGCCTAACTGTTGAACGTTTTGATTTGCGATCAATGAGGGTTGGTTTAGAGAGACATATTACAGCACAAGCGATTATCGTCATGCCCCATGCCTAACTAACCCTTCCCCTAATCCTAACCCCAGCTCTTCTTCGACAGGAATTCCAACTATGAACGCATCGCTGTTTTGCATAGTGGCTAGATGATTCTGTGCAAAATTTATTCAAACTGTTAAGCAGGTTGCCATTCACCAGTCCACTTTGACCATATCATTAATCATTATAAATATGATTATTACCATATTACATTCACATACAATAGCATTAATGATTATCAATATCATCAGTAATAAGTTACACTCACATACAATATCATTAATAATTATCAATACTATTAATACTATGCTACATTCACATACAATATCATTAATCAGTATCAATATCCTTAATACTATGTTACATTCACATAAAATATCATTAATAATTATCAATATCATTAATATTATGTTTTATTATCATACAATATTAATAATCATAAATATGATTAATACTATGTTACATTCACATAAAATATCATTAATCAGTATCAATATCCTGAATACTATGCTACATTCACATAAAATATCATTAATAATCATCAATATCATTAATACTATGTTGCATTCACATACAATAATAATCATCATCAATATGAGTAATACTATGTTACATTTACATACAATATCATCAATAATCATCAATATCATTAATAGTATGTTGCATTCACATACAATATCTTTAATAATTATCAATATCACTAATACTATGTTGCATTCACATACAATATTAATCAACATCAATATGATTAATACTATGTTACATTTACATACAATATCATAAATCAGTATGAATATCATTAATACTATGTTACTTTCACATAAAATATCATTAATAATTATCAATATCAATAATACTTTGTTGCATTCGCATACAATATTAATAATCATCAATATGATTAATACTATGTTACGTTCACATACAGTATCATCAATCAGTATAAATATCATTAATACTATCTTACACTCACATACAATATCATTAATCATCATCAATATGATTAATATTGTTACTTTCACATACAATATCTTTAATAATTGTCAATTTCATTCATACAATATAACATTCACATTCACATACAAAATTATCAATAAGTATCAATGTCATTAATACTTTGTTACATTCACATAAAATATCATTAATAATTTTCAGTAAAATTAAAACTATGTTGCTATCACATACAATATCAATAATCATCAATATCATTAATACTATCTTACATTCACATACAATATCTTTAATAATTGTCAATATTATTCATACTATATAAAATTCACAAACAATGTCATGAAGCAGTATCAATATCATTAATACTTTGTTACATTCACATAAAATATCATTAATAGTTATCAATATGATTAATACTCTGTTACATTCACATACAATATCATTAATAGTTATCAATATGATTAATACTCTGTTACATTCACATACAATATTAATCACCATCTATATGATTAATACTATGTTACATTTACATAAAATATAATTAATAGTTATCAATATGATTAATACTATGTTACATTAACATGCAATATCAATAATCAGTATCAATATCATTAATGCTATGTTACACTAACATACAATATCATTGATAATTATCAATATCATCAATACTATGTTACACTCACATGCATTATCATTCATAATTATCAATATCATTAATACTATGTTGAATATATTCAAAAGTCAGATTACAGTTTGACCTCATTTTTCCGAGCGGTTTTGAGCAAACATTCATAACTTTCCAGAGTATTGAAAAAATACAACTACAAATAAATCACTTGATATAGTACAGCTTAGATATCACATCTTCATGCGCGCTTAAGACAATTGCTATGTATGTATTGCTTTGCATGGCTATGTATGTATAGCTATGTACAGTATGTATGCATTGCTATGCATGTATGGCTGTGAACGCATGGCTACTGCGTTTTACAACACTTGATCTTACCTCCTCCCAGCTGTTCCTCTCTTCCCTTGCTGGGGCTATAGGCCACTGCGGTCTTGCCTCGATGGAACATAAATTTTCAACGTGATAATTTCAACTGAATTTCTGTTTTTATTTTCGCAGGACCCTGCTGCTCATTCAACTTTAGCGGTTCTAGGATATCAAGTAAATGTTACAGGAAATGTATGTATTCGATATACTGTTCAGTATGTTTCTGCTGTACTACTTGAAAGTGCTAAACAAGCAATATACGATTACTTTTGAATACTGAAGCAAAATATGCATTTAGGTTTATATATGGTACATGCTTAATATCTGTGGTAATAAAAGCTTGAGCATTTGTGTTTGTTGCCAATTCTTTTTTTTTAATAAATCATATGAGATTCAACGGAAATCTAAAACTTTCTAAGTGATTTATTTCATCGTTGCTTACAAGTTAATCATTTAGTGTTGAGTAAAACTTTGTTTACGAAAGGTCATCTCTTATCTTTTTACTGTTAACCTCTACTCTACGATGATACCAATGTACACGTTTTTGCAGTTCGATGCTGGTGAGTACATATTCCAATTAGAACACAGCGGACTAAAAGAGCCTTATGTTTACAAAGCCGAAAGTAAAGCATCAGCTGAAATGTAAGCATAGCCAAGTTTTTCTCTTTGGTAAAGTTATTTCTCTCTTTGCTGTGGCTATCCAGTTGTTATGGAGGGAATTTTCCAAACATTTGCCTGCTTAAACTGCTAGAAAAGAACTAGCTGTTTGTTTATCTAGGTTTTGTAGCCAATTAAGTAAATTATTTTGCCTGTTCTAAGAGAAATTCTCGCAGTAAACTTGTATTCAACTCACATTCGATTTGTATTCAACTCACATTCAACTGATATTCAACTTGCATTCAATTCGTATTCAATTCACATTCAGCTGATATTCAACTTGCATTCAACTCACATTCAACTGATATTCAACTTGAATTCAACTCTTATTCAACTAACATTCAACGTCATATTCAACTTGCATGCAACTTACATTCAACACTTATTCAACTTGCATCAACTCAAAACCAACTCTTATTCAACTGATATTCAACTTGCATAAACTGATATTCAACTGTCATCCAACTAGCATTCAGCTAATATTCAACTGATATTCAAATTGCATCAACTTATTTTCAACGTACATCCAACTTGCATGCAACTTGCATTCAACATTTATTCAACTAGCATTCAATTCGTATTCAATTCACATTCAACTGATATTCAACTCGCATTCAATTCGTATTCAATTCACATTCAGCTGATATTCAACTTGCATTCAACTCACATTCAACTGATATTCAACTTGAATTCAACTCTTATTCAACTAACATTCAACTTCATATTCAACTTGCATGCAACTTGCATTCAACTCACAACCAACTCTTATTCAACTGATATTCAACTTGCATAAACTGATATTCAACTCTTATTCAACTTGCATCAACTCACAACCGACTTTTATTAAACTGATATTCAACTTGCATAAACGGATATTCAACTCTCATTCAACTAGCATTCAACTCACATTCAACAACTGATATTCAAATTGCATCAACTTATGTTCAACGTACATTCAACTAGCATTCAACTCACATTCAACTGATATACTTGCATCAACTGATATTCAACTTACATTCAACTTGCATCAGCTGATATTCAACTGATATTCAGCTGATATTCAACTCGCATTCAACTTTCATTTAACTCGCATTCAACTTTTACTCAGCTCACGTTCGATGTTCCCTTTTTTCAGGTGGGTGAATGCTTTGATGAAAGCATCTTCTCTCCAATCTTCATAGAATGACTGCAAAGTCTAAAGTCAATCGACAAACTTAGCAGCTCTGTCTCATTTCGCAAAGTTTTATTTTGAGATATGTTCTATTCAAAATGGAAATAATTTTAGTGATATTTTTGCAATTCTGAAGTTATTTTGTCTTACACGATTTTCTGTAAATTTCAAAACTCAGTGTAACATCTTTGTGGTTTTCATTGATAAGCTGGGGACTATAATATAGCTAACTGCAAGAATTGAGTTTTCAGTTTCTCTTTCCCATGGAAACGTAATAACGATAGCTGGATGAGTCGTTTGTAGTCATGTTTGTAATAATGAACATTTAAGGCACATCTTGTATCAAAGCTGAACCAGAAGAGCGGTTACTAGAAAATTTTCGTCATTGAACTCGTATGTACGAAGCAAAGAGCAATGCGTTTCAATACAGATTTCAAGAAAATTTTCCCTTGAATTTTTCCCCTTTTTATTTTCAAATGCCTTATCAATTAGATTCCTTAGAAAACGGTTGCATTTCACTTGTAGATATATCCACTGATGCAAAAACGCGTCCCAATAATTTCGATAATCAGATGAAGCAAATTTACCAGTAATTAATCGTTTTATTCCAAAATAAATCAACATATTATTAAATTCATGTTTATTGCGATTTTAGCTTTTATTTTTACTCATTGAATGTCAAATTTGTAGATTTTGTGCCAAAATACTCCCTTGTATTATCTTGTAACATTTACATGGTAGAAAGAGTATTATACTGGCGTTCAGCTATGATCTTAGCTTCGTTTCGTGTATTTTACTTAAGTCCTCCTGCTTCATGATATCCAGCTTCTTTTATCCAATTCCTTTTTGCAAAGTTTTCTAGAAGCGTAACCTTTCTTTCAGAACAGGCAGGCTGATTCGGTTTCTTATAAGTAAAACTGCCATCATCAATGGTTAAATTGAGAGATTTTAAGAAGCTTTCTGCAATGCTCTTTAATTGCAAGTCTGTCATATGCAGAGTGGTATCTCCCGCTAAACGTTATCTTTGATAGTTGACCTTACAAACACTAGGCAGATTTCAAGTCGTCCATAGCTGCATTATCAACGAAAGACGTGTGCATATCTAGCAATAGCGGAAAGTATGATTCATCGTATCAATGTACTAAGGCCGTGTATCGCAACTGCCTATGACCGTTTAGAAATCACACATTCTTTTATATTTGCTAATCACATTTTCAATCGATTGACACTGTTGTTACTAACATTATGTCAAAGTTTCAGAAATGTATGATACTGTTCGTTAGATCGCTGGCAGTGTTTTCCTTTCATAAAAAAATGTTTTCGAATCATCTCTGGTAAAGAAAAGCAGTTCTCTATATTTTGATGCAACTCACCAAATTGTTTGTTTTATCACTGCGTTCTGGTCTTGACGATGGTTCGTTTCTGAGAGGCAGCAGTCCAGGATATCTTTCCATTCTTTATTCAACATTGAAGCTGGATTGAAACTTCCATCAGTGAAGGCTGATATCGACGTGTGTCCAGTAAAAATAATGATCAAGTATCATAGAGCAAGAACATGCGAACAATCTTGCATAGAAAAATCAGAAAAAGGATGTTTCTTCAACTGATCTCAGAGGATTTTGGGTTTCAGTTTTCCCTCTATTAGATTCACTGCGAGATAGTTTTCTTTGAAAGACATAGAAGGAAGAAATTAATTGCCTGTTAACATGTGTGAGATATCCACCTTGGATAGAACATTGATACTGAAAGCTTTTATGACGATTTAAGTTGATTCAGATTTCAGAAAAACAGCGACTATGGATCTCGCTCACAAATCCATTAGAAAATTACATAAAAAAAAGTTATCAGACCAAGGAAAGGGGAAAAATTACGGTGAGGTTTGATGATGTTTGACGTCATAATTGAAAGATGTGCCTTAGCTCAAGAGTCCCTTAGAAGTTACTGTTGTGCCATGTATCTTTTTCTTTCGTTTAAAGAATTGTGTTGAGGAAATGCCACGGTGGCCTATACAAAGCCCCAACAATGGAATAAAGAAGAAAGCGAAAGGCTAAGAGGAGAGAGAGATCAGATCAAGTTCATTGATCTAAAATTTGAAAGATGGCAAGTTGTAGCATTCGGGAAAGGAAGAAGAAGTCAAGACGTCCCATAAATTGCACCTTCTTGGGGCAAATGAGGATTTGTGGGATAGAGTTCGTGGATTAGGTAGTGAAATTTAGTATGAATGAAATATCAGCATAAAAATCCATACACCTCATTTAAGTAGAATTATAAATCGAAAAGTAAGTACAAAAGTAGAAAACCTAGCTCAGACTATGCAATATCATGCTTTAAAGTCATCCATGATACATACGATTAGTACTGGGTAACAATTTTGGAGGAAAATTTGATCACGTTAGCATGAACAATGTTGGTTTTCAAATAGGCAAACTTAAGGGACCTCTATGGAGCTAATTTCACACGGTAGCGATCGGCGTGTACACACTCCAATTACGTGCAATGAATCATGCGAACCATGCTCGCATACGTGACTTTCGACAAATCGCGAAAACAAAGTCAGGAAAATCGACTCTTCAATAAGAGAAATCACTTTGCGAAACTTAACGAGAAATTTTCGAGCAAGAGCAGCAATCGAGACGAAAATCGTATCCTTCAAGTGGTTTGCCAGCTTAAACGATTGACGAAACAAGCCATTGAAAAGTCGAAAGTCAGTCCCAGGTACGGGTAAGTGGAGGAAATTGGGAACAGAAAGTATTGGGTGCAGTCGTTAAAATCCAGTGACCCACTTGAACAAAATGAACGAATTAATACATTTGATGAAGAAGTCAGGCGGTGAACCTATTCAGGGATAAATAAGGGAGAAAGGAATTGCTAAGTGAACGACTAGATGGTAAAGTCATCTATATGTACATATCTGTCTTAACTTAGAGCCATTTTTTTGAATACATCTGATCCATAGTCATGCCAATCCTCTTTAGTGATAAGATTTCTACTGAAGGTAGGTTGCTCTGATATGACAGTGGCACCCAAAAATGCAGCATTAGCTCGGTTCTCAGCAGCGTGTACCTACAGAAAAGTCAATGCAAGAAATCAGTACCAGCACTTTTGAGGCTAGACCCACGCTAAACAATTGCGAACAGCAAGAAAATTTTACTCGGCAACTTGGCATTGCTACTGGAAGAACAAAATGATATTTTCAGAAAATGCAGTTAAGCAAACCAATACTTTAATCGTTTGCTTTTGAGTCAAGCTTAACGAGGAGAACAGCTGAATTAGAAGCAGAAGAATTTGCTAAAAGAGTTCTTCGTGAACAATGGTATCATTCCATTCACTGCCGGCAGCAAGGAGGTAGCATTTGGGACACATTCTAACCCATGTGATGGGTAAGAGTGGGTTCACATCAGCAGTCTACCAAAAATAAACCGATCCTTATAGCTCCATCCGAGAAATGTCACTTCACTGGGGCTGAGATGATACGCACCTACTTTGAAAACATTACTTTGAGAATCTACTTTCAAAATCTTACACGCGTTTCTTAACACAGCGATCTATGCTGCATCGCATACTCGATTTCGAGCGAAACAGAAACCGGAGACAGAACTCTTGAGTTTTTGCAAGGGAAGTGGATTTTATGAGCTGGTTCCCGCTGCCTTCCTCGCCAATGGAGTTTCATTGTGACACGAGGAGGAATTGAACTCACGACCTCTGTGTTAAGCCCGCACGTTGGGCCGTTGCACTACGGCACCACGTAATAATCCATACTAACCATTATATTAATAGTCTCTGGCATCAACAGCTTTAGCTCCTTCTGAAGTCTCTCTTTGAAACCTACGAATGATAAAAAAAAAGTTCTCTATAACCGTCACTCGAAGATATACTCTTCTTCTACTGATATCTAATGTAATGTAATGTAATGTAATGTAATGTAATGTAATGCAATGTAATGTAACATAATGTAATGTAATATAATGTAACGTAATGTAATATAATGTAATGTAATGTAATATAATGTAATGTAATGTGCACAAGCAGACTAATCCTTAGTGAAAAGGCTTTCCATAGCAGCATAAATTAATCGAAAGGAAATAGCTACAATTTCATATTTAGAATCTTGAAATAGCTTAATACATGCAGATATAGATGTTCCGTTCGATATACTGTTTTCCAAATGACATGTAATTGCTTTGGAAGCTCCTGGCGCGTTGGAAGGAGTGGCGAAATACTTTGCCAGTCTAAGGCGCTATACCGTTGCCTTATCTAACCGGAATTTAACGATTTTCAGAGACATTGCTGCATCTGGAACGTAATTACCGTTCGGATCAAATGCGAGGTACGTCCCTAATAGAGCAAATTGGATCGAGGTGAACATGTGGTGAGTACCTAATCGGGCTTGTACAATTTCCATCACGTGATGAAACCTATGCTCGGTGGATAGACGTCCAAGTTCAGCACGGGTGACCTCTCCAAGGCCTGACCACGTCACTTACCTCATTGCTCTTCGAAATGGACGTCAAACAAGGGTCCCCTGCCTAGATATAGCATAGATCCCTGCTTGAATTGGCTAGAAACCCCTCAAGCTCATTTAAGATGAATTCATGAAAAATAATACTAGTGACTTAAACTTCTTAAATTTGTGAAACCATCGAAAGTACGAAAATATGCAATCAAAGCTGTAAGCAGTAATAGAAAGTGAAGAATTCAAAAAGTTACAGCCACTACCTTCAATCAAGGTGGTTCCTCCACTTAGGAATATTTTCCTGCAAAAAAATCCCGTTCTGGTAAGGATTGACATGGAAATACCTCGCTCCATTCCTACAGAATCAACGACTAGACAATCAAGAAAAAACTTAATGGAACCATAGTTAAATTTCCTCAGTAAGAATAGAGAGAGAGAGAGAGAGAGAGAGAGAGAGAGAGAGAGAGAGAGATCGAGAGATAGAGAGAGAGAGAGAGGGAGAGAGAGAGAGATAGAGAGAGAGATAGAGACCCTGAGAGAGAGAGAGAGAGAGAGAGAGAGAGAGAGAGAGAGAGAGAGAGAGAGAGAGAGAGAGAGAGAGAGAGAGAGAGAGAGAGAGAGAGAGAGAGAGAGAGAGAGAGAGAGATAGAGACCCTGAGAGACTGAGAGAGAGAAGAGAGAGAGAGAGAGAGAGAGAGAGAGAGAGAGAGAGAGAGAGAGAGAGAGAGACTCTGAGAGAGAATCAATTTGAAATTTATCGAACGAACTAGACAGTTAATATTACCGGCACATTTCTTTTCTTTGGTCGATTCCCGACTGCTTGATTGCCTTTTCAACCAATTTGTGAAGTCCCTCGTTGTCTTTTCCCCATTTGCTTGGATCGAAAAGTCCTTCTGCACACCGAAATCGCTCCGTTGAAAGGGAAATGGAGCTAATGAGACACAGAAAAATGCCTTAATGCACACTGAAAAGGAGACAAAGCATTCGGAAACGCATAACAGAGAAAACTGAAGCAGAGAGTGCAAATTGATGCCTTTGCTCATCTACCAGGGGTGTGACGATGTGGCGATCTAAAGAGACTCAACAAGAGCGGTGATTGAAGAAACCTATTGAATTATTGCCGAGTAGATGAAAAAATAAGCTATGCCAGTTCATGTCTTCTTCCTTTTTTAATAAATTATGTTGGGGATGAATGTTGCCCATGGGTCGTGTGTCGTTTGCAAAGCCCCTAGAAAGGAAGAAAAGGACCAAACTGAGGTGGAGATAGAATCGAGGTTGCTGATGCTAGATTTGAGCCGAAGCAAACTGTAGGATGCTGAGAAGGAGGGAAAAAAAGACGCTCCATGAATTGCAAGTTCTTTGAAAGAATGATGATTTATGAGACAGAGGTCGTGGATTGGGTAGTGGGAGTTGGAAAGGGTCCGAATGAGTTGAGCTTCACGGGTCCTTCTGATGGCAATTAGTCTCCCTTCAAACAGCTGGAAACAATAATCCTAGCTTTCGCTATTCAGAAAGCTTGTCAGAAAAAGCCCGATGGCATTCGATCTTACTTATCATCATCATCATCATCATCATCATCATATCGGGCCGGTTGTCCGGACCATATTGGCTCTTTCCCTCCGTAAGACCCTGTCATCCATGGTCTTGTGAAGATCTTCAAGTTACAAACCAACGTCTTCCGTCAGTGATCTGGTGCAATTGGCAACAACAACCACAGTTCAGTGTCAATCAGATAATCGTTTCACGAAAATTCTCACCTTTGCTTTCCTGGCAGATTGTACTTTCCAACATCCACGTCGTGAATCTTTTGTTGCAAACCAAGCTCTTTCTCGTAATCGAGCGAAACAAAGGCTGTCTACGAAAGAAAGATACGGTTGAGATGTGTCAAATGTTCCTTGCTGAAAGGATGTTGCATCAAATCGTAACTAAAGACTGAAAACAACGAAAAACAAGCATTAAAAGAGGTAAAAAATACGACGGGAAAAATGCAAAACGAAAGATGAACAATAATGATCGACAAGGATGAAAGAAAACGAGAAAGGACATGAAAAATCACAGAAGAAAAGGAAGACGTACTTTTTCTTTTAAGTATCTGACAATAAGCGATTCCACCTCAGAAAAGAATCTGTCAACAAGAAAGAAAAACTTCATAATGAGAAAGATACAACGTGCAAACCCGATAGGCAAATGAAAATTGATTAGAATTCTCCCAGAGACTCTCAGAGTCTCTCTCTCAGAGTCTCTCTCTCAGAGTCTCTCTCTCAGAGTCTCTCTCTCAGAGTTTCTCTCTCAGAGTCTCTGTCTCAGAGTCTCTCTCTCAGAGTCTCTCTCTCAGAGTCTCTCTCTCAGAGTCTCTGTCTCAGAGTCTCTCTCTCAGAGTTTCTCTCTCAGGGTCTCTCTCTCTCTCTTCTTCAGCTGTCTACCCCTAAACATACTAAACTAGAAGAGATAAAAAATAAATCTGCCTGGTCGATTTAAAGGTTATCATACCTGTAGCCTCCTTCTGATATAAATCTAGCCAGATTTTCACTGACAAGCTGGCCCCCATGCGGAATAGATGAAGACCCATTTTCGATAATCACATCTACGAGAATGTCATGAACATGTAAATCCCAGCGACAGAAAATTGAATTAAATGGCAATGAATTCTTTTTCTAGTGAATTATGTTGAGAGAAGGCCGTGGTGGCGTATACAAAGCCCCAACAAAGGAAGAAAGAAGAAAGCGAAAGGCTACGATGAGAGAGAGATCAGATCGAGTTTATTGACCTTAGATTTGAAAGATGGCAAGTTGCAAGATTCAGGAAAGAAAGACGAAGACAAAATGTTCCATAAATTGCATGTTTTTGGGATGATGGTAATTCAGTTAAATCTTGCCCCTAACTGCACAAGGAAACTTGAAATGTGATTGAAAAGAATTCAGCATTGAAGGAAAAACGTGGTACAACTTCCAGTCTCCGTACTGCCGAAATGTTGCGTCTATGGCTTAATGCGCCGAGGTATGTGTCTTCATCAAAAGATAGCAAACCAAGATTGGGATTCACATTTGTCCACCTCTGAGACAAAAGTCGATAAAATGTCTGATTGTCATGTTTGAATGGATGTGGTTGGATCGCACTGGTTTCAAAAGTTCGATGGTCAAGGTCAGGTTCTGACAAGACGAAGAGGCGAAAAGAAGAAGGTTCATAAAATAAATTCATAAAATGCGATAAGCGAAAATATCAAACAATAAATACTGGCGCAAAAATGATACCTTCTACCACTGGAAAGACGTCGATATGATCCCCAACATCAACTGGAAGAGACAAAAAATATCTGCTTAGCAAGAAAAGAAGATAGGACATTGGTGATAAAGATAAATTGTATGGCAATCTCCCTACCTTGCCTCGCACAACACATGCCTACCAGCCCTAACCCTATCCAACGCAAAAATTCAAATAATGAATGAGGCAGCCAAGCAACATTTGAAATAATCTTACCTATAATGCCAGTGGTATCTTTATAGGAATACAATGATAGCAGGGCTTGTTGCTGTGCGTAGACTGCGGTAACACCCAAATGTCCAAATAAATGATCGAATACTATTTCCTACGAGCAAAATCGAGAAGTTAAGGCAAAGAGAGTGACTGTGGGTGGGAAGTCGCAGTTAGCTGTACATTGCAGACACTGAGAAGACTTCTCAAACGATTCAGTTTCAAGGGATAAAGCCTCCAAAAATTATCTGCCAACGAGAGTAACTTCTTTAGAAACCTCATTTCATTGAATATAGTTACATTTGAAAATCATACACTATTCTAGTGGGAAGCAGTGCACAGCTGGTCATCTGCTTTGAATACAGTATCAATAGCTACACCGGTTAATAGGAATACAAGATGATGGATAGAAACAGGGAATGAAACAATAAAAAGTCCAACAGCTCCATATTAGTCCACGTATTAATCCTTTGAAAGAATAAGTAATATGTGGACCTCATAGCGATGCTCATGACTTTCTTTAAAATGTAATTTTTAGTGTTTGTCCAAGGTAAAATGACTTAGCATTGAAAAAGTGAGTTTAAATGACAATAATAGTAATGATAAAAATGATGATTATGACATCTTTATTGTAAAAGATATGTGCACTTGGAACAGTAAAGACAATAAGAAGGACTGCAGGCACCGAAGATTGAGGGACTCGATCCACTGTCAAGGAAAAACCGTCAAACAGCAAAACGACGTGAAGGTTATCGCAATCTTGCATCAAATAACAATGCGCTTAGATTAGGCCATAGATACACCGAGCAATTTTGCTGTTTGTCATCGATATGGATCAGTCGCACCAATGACTCAACAACGGTCTGCCCTGTAAATGACCAACCTTGTCTTTATCTGAAAAGTGTCTTTGGCAGCTGACAATTACCTGAAGAAGACGTCAATGCATTAAAAAACTTGCTGTATAGGTACCTAAAACCGATAAGGTAAGCAACACATGAGAAGTTAAGCACTCGCGACAAACATCTTACTTCAGTTGGAACAACTACGACAAAAGTAACGGGTTGCCAGTAGAAATTTAGAAGTAATGTGATTCTACGATCATTAAACCAATATTGTCAAGGCGTGTTGAGAGGATCATTAAATCGATGATCAATGAGAGATATTTTTATGCATTAGCAATAAAGAGATTTCTTTTCAAAAGCATTCACGCAAGACGTAATGCAAAGGGATTTTGCGATTTAGGTGAAGAAAAAGAGCAAAATTTAAAAACGTATAAAGAAAATAAAGGACATTTGTGACTAAGGGAGAGTTTCTAATCAATACTAAAATGAAATTGACTTACAAAAAAGATCTTCAGATATCTCCGATTCGAAAAGGACACGAGGCTTTACGATTTAGCTAGCAAAATTTTCAATAAATTGAGATTCAGTCGGCTACTTGAAAATTGTTAAACAAGCAATTATATCAATGTACTCGACGCAATTTCTCTTCTTACCGTGCAACTCTGAGGTTCAGAATTCAATTCGTTAAAAACTTTGTCAATAAAACCAGGTATGTAGCGACTCTTAATTGCGAACTAAAAAAAAGAATATCCAAAATAATGGCTCCATTGCTGAGGGAAAAATCTTCTTTTCAGGGAGAAATAGCTAGTAATAGAATGAATGACTGATTGAGTTGGATACATGAAGTCGAGAATAAATGGACGAATAAATGAATAAAATATTGAACAAGTTAATGATTGAACAGGTTAATGATTGAATAAATATATGAATGAATGAATGAATGAATGAGTGAATGAACCGATGAATGAATGAATCAATTGATAAATTAATGAATTAATTGATGAATGAACGAATTGATAGATAAATGAATGAGTTGATGAAGAAAAGAATGACTGAATTAATGAATCAATGAACAAATGAATGAACGAAGAGATGAATTGATGAATGACTTAATAAATGAATAAATAACGAATGGATGAATGAATGAATGAAATAATGAATGACATAATGAATGAATGAATGAATGAATGAATGAATGAATGAATGAATGAAAGGTGAAGAAGTGAAGAAGTGAAGCAGATGAATATTAGGGTCTACTAGCTTTGATGCTTTTTAATGAAAATAGCAATGATTTAAAAAGGCAATGAGACAACAAAGGTAATGGCATTGAAAAGCATCACAAGAGCATTAGCATCACAAGAGCATTGGCATCACAAGAGCATTAGCATCACAAGAGCATTGGCATCACAAGAGCATTTCAGTTAAAAGAACTTAGTAGACGATCTAATGACAAAACACTGCGAACCTTATCAACTTTCAACGTAGGTCTAAGCGGGAAAACCAACTTAGAAGTCCTTCTAATTTCCGGTTTGAAGGCATCGAATCCGCATGTGCACAACGATGGATCCGGAAGGCCAGATTCCGTGAATTTCCGGCCTCGTCTAAGGAAAGAACAATATGAGCAATACAGATGGCTACGAGGCAATGATTACAACGGGGATACTTGAAAGAATAACAATAGCAATATAATTACGAAAACATGCATCGGTTTTTGCAATCACCAAAAACTGTGTTGAATATCAATATAGAAGAAGAAAATTAAAGGGGCGGGGGGCTATGAAGGGGGAAGTTCAACTTTAATTTTGCTTCAAAAGTGGTGACATACCGGACGATAGGCTTCAATATTCATTTAAGTATGAGCATAAATTGACAGCAGTCCGGATATTCCAGAGTAGAATAGGACCAGTATGGTTCTACCAACGGAGCCACCGGCCACTTGAAAGACTCGAACATTAAAACTCAGAAACTGGCGAAATGCAAGGTCAGTCTCGGCTTACTTGTGATCTCTTTGGACAGCGTAAACTGCAGGAAAGACCACACGTGGCTTCTCTGAAAACATAGAAAGTTCACGGTGAACACGCGCATTTGAACTAGCGAGTACTGACGCAGAGATGGTGGCAGATTAGAACTTCGAAAATGATTCACTCTGAGGGCTGGACCGATACCTGGAGATGCTCCAAAGATTTTGGGAAGAACTTTAGAAGAAAATTAGATCAGACTTAATAGCATTCACTTTAATTTCATCAATGAATATCATTTTTTCTTTCTCGTTTCATCTATTTGAATACGACTTCCGTGATAACAGCATATGAGCACCTAGTCTAAATGTGATGTGACTGTAGAAAAATCCTGTATAAAGATTAATTGATAATGATAATATACTTTAGAATTAAGCATTTACATCACTCCTTTTCCCTTGCTCTTCTCATTCTTATTCTTGAGAGTCACTCATTTGCATATTCTCAGTTTTCTTTTTCAAAGACTTTGAGGTTGACCTACTAAGTTGCTCCTTTTTCTATTGTCGTCGTAGTATTCGAAAAGTAGGTTAAGTGATTTAGTCAATTATCTGTCACATACATCTTTAGATGGAGTATACATAAAAAAAACACGGAATACTTCTCGAAAGCTATAAACACAAAAAAGTACAAATAGTGTAGTCAGTAACCTTTACTTAGAACTTTAATTGGTGGTTATATAAGAAAAAATAACTTGGATGTGTTGACGTGGAATTGACAAGACTCTGGATGCGGTTCTCGGGGCAAGCATGTTATGATACAAGTCAGTGGATATTATCAAAATCTAAGGAATATTTCAACGCTACCTTCGCCAGCAAATCCACCACGTATTGTGCTTGCTCCCAGATCAATGATAACAACATTTGACTGCCAAAAAGAA
Organism: Pseudorhiza aurosa; assembly: GCA_964026355.1. Lineage (NCBI taxonomy): Eukaryota > Metazoa > Cnidaria > Scyphozoa > Rhizostomeae > Lychnorhizidae > Pseudorhiza > Pseudorhiza aurosa. Next base: position 4,010,477 of record OZ032127.1, on the reverse strand, counting down.
AATATAAAGATATCTTTATTGCAAAATTCAATTCATTCCACTGCCGTAACATACAGAAAAGACCAAACTGCACAACATTTCTTTCAGTGGCTGGAAAATGCAAAACAGATAAAATTTCCTATTTACAGACAAACTATATAGAAATATCCTCACTGAAGAATTGAGAAAATTACCATCAGCTTGCTGACTTCAATATACTGGTCCAAAGTGTGTAATTTCTACATTTCCTTGTTTCTTTTTAAAAGACATTGACTGCAAAAATTAATACTTGAAGCATAACAGCAACCTATATAGGGTTCCGAGTCATTCTTGCGGAGAGGGGGGGGGGTGGATATGTTTTTGAGGCTGCTGTCTGTAACCTTCCTCATCAACAGTATTTACTGTGAATTCGAGCTCAAACCTCTTGCGTTCTGAGCTCGCACATTTGAACCATTGTATAATTATATATTTTATACCTATGACAATACCAAGATTCGCACCAAAGGCAGCCACTTGGATTCTTGCTTATCAAGCAGTGTCCATGTCCTTCCTCTCAATGTGACTACACCTCGTTTTGAATCGAGCAGCGTTTTAGAACCAGTTTCATAGACACATCCACAAACTGGTGATTCCTAAAATTTCTGGCCACTCTCCACATTCTACGTGAATGCTTAACTGAGGGTAGATTCGAACCACTGGCCATAAGATCAATCCGCAATAATCTTACCACTGAACTATTCGGATATCTAACAGCAATAGTAGTAATAATAAGACTAGTATTTAAACAGTTTGTAAACTTTAGCTGATGTTGTTATCAATGTGTTTCCTGCGTAGAAAACTAATGTCAAAATCAGGATGCTACAGAAAAATGCAAACTTGAATCCAGGAAATCTCCGATACTTACAGTTGGATTTTCCAGGAACATGGGAGCTTTGACGGGGAGAGTAACTGGCGCTGTAATTGCAGATTCACGCTTTATTGTACGATACCAATCGTTGGTTTCCGTCACTGAAGAGCATCTAATTGTTAGAACGTTCCTAGTATTCTACAACACAAGGAAACCGTCGGATGTTGGAATAGCTCAGAATACATAATCAATAACACTGGCAGAACCATCACAGCACAATCTTCACATATTCAATCATCTCGGGGTGCATTATGTCATGTGACTGAGGTACCTATTTATTGACCTTATAGAATGCGGGCAGATATACGCTGACTTGAGCAAGAATATCACTCCAGTGGTAACTAAACTCTCGGTGGAATATCGTAAGCCTCGCATGTAAATATACAAACATGCCAATGAGGCCTAGGAAAAACAGAAAGAATAAAAAGAGCAACTCGAACGCATTAAAATTTGGTGGTAATTTGCACTATACTACGTATAAACATTGTTTGATGGCAATGACATCCAAAATCCCTATTCTGCGAACAGTTTGGCTCGGAAAACAAGATGATGTTATAGTAAAGGAGATAGTGTTATGATCAATGAACAGTTTCGTAGATTTGAATAAAATCGGTGAAATACTGGGCTTTTTTGTTCGAACTAAATTGCAAACCCAAATACGAATACGAGTTTTTCAATTCGTTGGAAAAACGCAAAGACAAAAACTCGAATGAAATTGGCAGTGATGGAAAACGCACTTCAGATTCTTCGGCTCTATTCTCAATGCCTCAATTTTGAGGAAATTTTATGCTCCTCTTTTTGCATCGAATTCTCTTTTACAGTCAAATTTTTGCCCGGTTGCAAAAAATGCACCAATCCATCTTAGGATATTTCTGACTGATTTTAGAACATTCACTACAAATGTGATATTTAATGGCCAGGAAAAGATTTATAAGCATATTAAACTCTCGAATTTCTCCAATCCCGGATGAATCTAACGAGGCTTCGAGAGTGCGATGAAAATTAAACTCTAACCGCTAAATCAGAATCGACTGGATAGCCATTGCGCTGGCGTGATCATGATATCAGAGCATCAGTGTAAGGAGAAAGTCGCCGTCTCAAACAGAAGCAGTGTCTTACGATCAAGAGAAAGCAATGTCACAAACCTGAGCAGTTATCTGTATCACCTTATCACCGACGACTTTCAACTGTAAAATATTGATTCAGATTACATCATAAACCGAGCCTCCTTTGAGATACAACTACACTTGGTGTATGCTTACACTTATCTACACGTAATCATACTGTATTTCAATAATCTTTAAATGCACGCACATGCTGTCTATCTACATATCTACATATCTACAACTACACATACCATATTTATAGCTACAGTGAAATATACTCTCTTCTCCGCGATTCTACTCACTGTGAGTGATAACCAGCACATGGTGTTTGGATAAAATTTCCATGTAGAAAAGAGGCCAAAAATGGTAGATAAGGCGCAAATAAATTACTGAATGGCCCAGAGAATGAAATTCGCAGCTTACCCCACTCCCTGTTAACAGCAGTGACCCTAAAGGCTCACTTTTTATATGGTCCTGAAAAATATGGAAACATGCAAGCAATGACACAGTAGAAGTTGGCACAGCGTTTGGCATACACACCTACTGTGAAGATGGTCCTGGATACGAGGCATACTCGTTTGCATTCTCTTCGCTGCCTGTTTTTCCACCCAGCAGCAAGTGGGTACCAGGCGAAGGAAAGGAACTAGCCACTCTGCCTCAGAATGACGTACCTTCGGGTGGTACCTCTCTGAGAAGGTACCTTCCAGCAACTAGGCCTCTTGCTTTCAAGCGATCAGCGATCAGCGATCATAAGCCCGCTGATCATTGCATGAATGATTTATGGTTGGAGTCCACGACCCTCTTAGCTGCTCGCTTTCTTCTTTCTTCCTTTGTTGGGGCTTTGTATAGGCCACCATGGCCTTTCCTCAACATAGCTCACTAAACCCTACTTCTTGTCATCTATCAAATCTAAGATCAATAAACTTGATCTGATCTCTCTCTCCTCTTAGCCTTTTGCTTTCTTCTTTCTTCCTTTGTTGGGGCTTTGTATAGGCCACCATGGCCTTTCCTCAACATAGCTCACTAAACCCTACTTCTTGTCATCTATCAAATCTAAGATCAATAAACTTGATCTGATCTCTCTCTCCTCTTAGCCTTTTGCTTTCTTCTTTCTTCCTTTGTTGGGGCTTTGTATAGGCCACCATGGCCTTTCCTCAACATAACACACTAAAAAAAATAGAACTAAAACAATATGAGAATAAGCACTATGAGCCCTAACATTGCCATCTTTTTATAAAAAAAATCGATATACCTCGTAATAATGTATTTTCCCAAGTAATATTCTGAAATGCCTTTTTTTCCAACCTTTCAGCAAAGTTGCCTAGAAATGGACACGCAAATAAAATACGTAGACGATTCAATAGAAACTTGGTTGCATGAAGAAGATGGGAATGAAATGAAATAAAAACACCAGACTTCTGCGAAATACGACGCAAGAACTTCCGCTTAATCACAATTCTCATACTAATAACTGAATGCTGTAGCAATGAAATTACCTTAGTCTGATTGACTGGGAGCTTATCCAAGTAGCCTTCCAACTTTGGCTTTACCGGCTCCTCGGTTTTATCAACAGCTTCCTATGAAATAAAAGATATTCACCATTTCTGACCAAGAAACTCTCTTAAACTTAATAGTTTACTGCAATTAAATAGTGAAAAATTCCGTGGCCAGAACATCAACAGAAGGCAACACCATCAATTGCTATACACTCAATTTTTTGTAAGATTTTTGAAAGCTTTCCAAAGCAGTCTTTTATAAACATTTTATCCAATATCTGCACAAAAGTGTCTTAGCGAGTGTTCACACATGAAATCTGATAACCCCTTCTTTCTCTTCTTAGATAAATCTTCATACCACATACAGGGCAGGAGCGATGCTTTAAAACCATCATACCTTAAGATTCGGGTGTTTTGATGTTGCTACTAGCTCAGCTAAAAAGACTCACTCATCCACAGTTTTAAAAGAAAAATAAAGCTTAAAGATTAATAAAATAACATCACAGTTCTTTATCTTCAACCCACAAAAAATCCTGTACTAAATTTCCTTAAATTTCGGGTATATGACTTTACATTTCCTAATGAAGGGTCTCTTTTGAAAAAATGATGGTATACTTTGAAATTTATAGCATATATATATTCATCATAATTATGATCTCATTTGTCCATTTTCTTATTCAATTTATGCCAACAGCTTTTTATTAGGACCAGTATACGTATATTGACACGTACATCATTAACACTCAGTCACCAGAGTACATGACGGTCGGAAGATGATGATGGATACGTACACGGACAGCAAAATGCGATAAAGCATTCCAGAAACTGCCGGCATTAACCAAATAGACTTCCATTTAAACAAGAAAAATAACTAATTCCACGGAAGTCACAAGCCCGTTAAGTCTCGAGCCAACAAAAAGTCCGGATCGATGAAAAGGGCTGGCTTCAGCAAAGGTGGGTATCCTACCATAAAACAACAGACATCCTTTCCTCAAGGAACAGAACGTGTATGGTTGATTAAGAGCCGTGCCAAGCAGCTACGCGGTAAACCCATCCAACTAAAGCCAGAAAATAGCAAAGAAAAAATCGAAAAGCAAAAAATTACCTTATTGAAGTTGATTGGCTCTGGCCGTTTGAGGACCATGTAAAGGTCTTTTAAGAGTGTTGTCTGCAATGAAAAATGAAGACGTGTCATACCTGCGTGGAAGACGTGTCTGTTAAACGAAAATACACGGCGTTTTCTAGCCCATTTCTAAATGCTTTCGATAAAAAAGCGAACAGCGAAACTCAACATCGATGAATGCGAAATACATCAGATGTACAGAATATCTTCGCGGAAAGCAAGTCGTAGAATTAAGTTCAAACCATTCAATTAACTGCTTAGTACATTTATCTTAGCGTCAACCAAGTCAGTGGGATGTCATTCGCAAAGATTTCAATTACTGGTTGACACTCTAAATCAAAGAGTCCCATAAGACATTTCTTTTCTTTTACACGGGATTCTACGTAATGTCAAAGGTAGAAACTTGGACACTGAGAAGCTTGTTGCTTATCGAGCAGTGTCCAGGTCCTTCCACTCGATGCGACCACACCTCGTGAGTCCTACGCTTGGAATTACAGAGAGCTCGCTACCCTCCTCACTCCAAGTGAAAGTTTAGCTGCGGTGAGACTCGAACCACCGACCATAGGATCAATGCCCAAGAATGTTACAATTGAGCTATCCTGAAACCTCAGCTTGACTTATAAGACCTGCCTCTCATATACTGGTATGAAGAAAGACGCCTGGTGTATAAAACAGGGCCCTTATTCATAACAGCCCCTGAAGTACTGAAGTATTGGCGAAATCTACCTTGTTGAAACGTTTCTCTTGTCATTACCGTTACTATAACTCAAGTCATCATAATCATATTGCGTGGTGCTTTGTACCTTGTAACGCGGTGTCTGAACGCCGGGACCAATCCAGGTCCAAGAGTGAATGGAGAATTATTATCATGATCACCACTATTGTATGCGTAATAAACCCTGGACTAACCCAGATCTTCTTTCCTACTAACAGTCTCCTTACAACCTTTAATTTTTTTTTTCTATTCGCCATCTTATTATTGTATTCATTCATTCATTTTTTTTATACTGGAAATACCTGTAATTAGGTCAGCCGAATACAAATTACCTATTATTAGAGAGATTTGTATTTGTATGTTAAGCTTATATATCAAAATGAAGTTATAAAAAAATCATCTTTTGCTCGAGAAACAAACCTTGGTCTGACCCGGAACTTCTTTCATCTTAACAAATATTTACTAAATAATACAACTTGTTCCATTTTTCTCGCTTTAATTTTATCGTTGTTAGTCGTTGTAAGCCAGCCAATTGCAAGTTACCTTTCTAGCGAGACTTGTATTTGTAACGTTTTAAGTGTTTAATAAAAGAATGAAGTTTGGAAAAAAGCATACTTAATAATATGACTTATTCTTTTTTCTTTCCTATATTCTTATTTTTGTTAGTCGCTGTAAGCCAGCCAAATACGAGGTACCTTTTTAGTGCGATTTGCATTTCCAGCCTTTAAAGTATTTGATAAAAGAATGAAGTTTTAAAGAAAAAAATCATGATTGTCAACTTTTTTATTTTTCTTATTGATATTGTCTTTACTTAATAAACACAGATATTTACAAAATTCATTAAATTTATATTCAAAAGGACAGCTTGCGTGTGGGAATTGGACCTCTGATTGAAAAATAGGGAACAGAAGTATGAATAGATAATGTCAAATTCGTTGAAGGCTTGAGTACTTTCAATTTCATCAGAACAGTGACAAAAAATTCGCATCGTTGGTTTCAATAATTGAAGCCTCTCTGCTGGCAAACGCTGCCAGCACGGAGGGCCGACAAAAGCAACTCATTCGCATCATCCTCTTACCACGTTATACGAATCGGAAAGCTCGATTATAAAACTCAAATTATTTCTCTGGAAGATCCACCGATCAGGAAATTGGCAAAGTGCATGTTGATTATTAAAGGGAGTGTTAAGCTCAAGTGACTAAGAGCAAAAGCTTTTAATCAAAAGCTTACTGTTACTGCTATCCAGCATTTTCCTCCCACTGCAGGGAATATGCCTCAGCATTTCTTGACCACCAAACTCTATATTGTGCTTAATGGTACCAATTTGCTGTTCCTACACATCTTGTGATGTCATCAGTCTATCTCACACATTGTCGGCCTTTGTTTCTTTTTCATAACCAGGGTCTCCATGTTCTTAGTCTAAACGTCCATCTGTTGTCATTTCTTCTTGCCAAGTGCCCCTTCCACGTCCATTTTCAGTCTTACTGATTTAATGAAACCATATACTTTGGTTTGACTTCTAATCCAGTCATTTCTCAAACCAGCATCTTACGATGAATATAATAGAAGGTCACATTATGAAGGCACACCGATTGATCGATCCTTGAGCAAATAGCAGTAGTCCACTTACCGGGTTCCACTCGACAAATTTCCCATCTTCGCTTGGCAGCATGTCAGTTGCGAGCTGAGAATCCTCTAGCTGTAGGACAGCCTCATCAGAGGCATTGCGATGTTCGGGCTCGCTGGGAGAAACACTGGACTCCTTTTCATCCTGATTTGAGTCTTGTTTCCGCGGCATAACTTCTGTGGCTACTTTCAAGCCGCCATCTAGGGTATCCTCTGCACTTTCTGTGAAGTTTTCAGGATCCGAGGAGCTTGTAGCTGAAGAAGTCTGGTACTTTTCGCTATCGTCTATCATTTTCGGAATTTTACTTTCGCCTTCTGATATCTGGAAAACAAAATCGAAACAGAGTGAGCCACAAAATCGGTCGCAAAGGCTATGCAGAAATTTGTTGAATGAGGCGTTAAATTCGATTCTGATACTTCCAAAGCTCGGCCTGATTTATTGACATACTTTTGAAGCCAACATAAAAGATTCTTTACCGCTATAGAAGACATCTCAATGACACTTATTTGATGAACAATAAGACCGTTCAAAACAGATCCTTGTACAAAAACCAAGACCTAGATAACATTGTTTGTTCGCCACAAACCAGAAACCCAGAGACAGGGTTGTGAGTTTTTCTAGGGAAGTGGACTTAATGAGGTGGCTTCCCGTTGCCCTCCTCGCCAATAGTGTTTTACTGTGACACGTGTAAAATTCGAACTCACAACCCCTGTGTTATGAGTCTGCTGCATGCTTAACCACAACACCACGGCACCATTGTTTGTCTAGATCGTTTAGAAATAGCGTCCAGCACTTTCGGTACCCAATTTCATACATGCGTCTACATAGACCAGAGCGTCTTGCAATTCGCTACGAACACTTCCTGGTGAAATCAAGTGACTATCCATTATAACACGCATCATTCGTCTTGTTATTGTCAGCTGAGTCTCTGACTTCCACTGGCACCATATAGTCCAGTTCAAGCTGTCTCATGCTCGAGTTTTCCGCGACTAAGCAGGTCCTCCCCCCTTTCAGCCAAGGCCTTGTGAAGGGGGGGGGGGAGAATGAGGACACCCAGCGGGACTAGAAAGAAGACCTGTCAAAGGTCGTCGAGCTCCCAGAGAGCCAATGGCCATCCCCTGCCGCCACCACCGGTGCCAACGTATTTACCCTGTTTTTCCTTGGAGCCCGCTAGTGGCGGTCACCAGTAGCTCCTGCAGCTTAGGCAGAACTGGAGTCCATGATCTCGCCCAGGCTGGTGCAATGGAGAGAACACTTCATCATGCCGCCTAACAGTGCCCTCAAACAACCCAGCAAAACGGCAGTCTACTCGCCAGGAAAATGACTGAAAAAACTGACTGTTAAAAATTCCTTTTAATTTGCACTGAATAATCTTCCGTAGATTTCGCAGCTTTTATCATTATTGTTTTATTTTACTTTTATCATTCTTCTTGTATTATCTTCCATTAACTCACGCACAGCAACTTGGGTCATTTGGGTTGCCGCTCCCAGGACCGCTACCCGACGGCCGTCTTCATAATAGCCCCATCCTCCACAAAATTTACCGAGCCCCCCACGAAGGCCCTGATTCTTAATGGTATCCATTCAAAATAGCAGCTTGAGGGCGATTTTGGTATAGATATCAATTATGACAAGTTCTAAAGTAATGGAGAGTCATTCGCAACGACATCTCAAGGTGTTCATTTAAAAGCAACAGTTGCCATTTTGACACGATGATACGAAAATGGACGCCAGTGAAATTAAGACGAAGATAGGGTATCGCAACGAGGTGAAAGGCTTAAGCTTGTGTTTTATTGTGCACTGTTGTAGTAGTAGTAGTAGCAGTAGTAGTAGTAGTAGTAGTAGTAGTAGTAGTAGTAGTAGTAGTAGTAGTAGTAGTAGTAGTAGTAGCAGCAGTAGTAGTAGTAGTAGTAGTAGTAGTACTAGTAGTAGTAGTACTAGTTCACGAACTCTATCTCACAAATCATCATTCATCCCAAGCGCATGCAATTTATGGAACGTCTTGCCTTCTTCTTGCTTTCCTGAATCCTACAACTTGCCATCTTTTAAATCTAAGATCAATAAACTTGATCTTATCTCTCTATCCTCTTAGCTACTCGCTTTCTTCTTTCCTCCTATGTTGGGGCTTTTTATAGGCCACCATAGCCTTTCCTCAACATAATCCACTAAAAAAGAAAAGAAAAAAAATAGCTGCAGCTTTTCAACTGACACTTGCTTTTTTAGTCTGGTATTTTGAGAAAGGCTTCGGTAGCTTGTAGCTAAGCCCTCGCAAAGAAGAAAGATACGATTAGAGCTAGAGATAAAACCAAGTTTGCCGATATTCGATTCGAACTAAGTCCAAGTAGCTGGATTCTGGGAAACAGGAGGAGCAATTACGATTTTGGTGTCATCCCCCTTGGTCTTGACTTTTTCCTTGTTGTTGTCATAGGAGATTCCTTGAGCATTTCATCAAGTCCCTGGTTTCTATTTATTCAAGGGAAATGAACGTCGTTTCATGTATCATGATGATATTTCCGGAATTCGCAGTCAGAGAGCAAGCTGTAATGTGCACGACACTAAATTTCAAAAACCTAAATTCACCCTAAAGTATATTGAGAAACGTTGTACAAGGCCTTAGCAGGATTTCCGAAGTTTTGATTGAGATAATGAAACCCACTTAATCAGTGAATGAGCATCTCAAATAATTGGCTGCAACATTCCACGTTTTACTGGGTCCAACGTCGTTTTAAAGCTAATCATCGAGTTAGCAGATTTGGCATGTAGTTGCCCACACATCGCTTGCAAAAAAACTGAACATTATGGAGAAAGGATATTGAACTATCCGGTTTCATCTACCTGCCATTTATCAATGATTAACGACGATTTTTCCATTCCTCGGCTTATGAAAATCAGCCGTGTATCCTCACATTAAAATGTAACCTAGGTTTGTCAAAATGAACCATGGAAGCAAAACAGCCAGAGAAGTTTCACGGGAAACGTGTTGAATCAGAAAGGGACGGAAATTCACTTGCCCAATGCACTTCCTTCAAAGCCTGAAGTCGCGTTACGTGGCCTAAGTCGACACTGTTCGCAAAGCACGCAGAAGCCAAGACTAGAAAAAAGCATTCCCCACTCTCCATCTTTTTCCCTTGTTCGCTAACACAGAGCAATGAGTCTCAAAAAAATACGTCGAAAAATCGAAAAACCGTCTTACCGAACCGGAAAGTTGAGCCGCTTGGTGGAAATGCCTACATCCGACAAGCAACTGACAGCACCACAATACCCAAGGGACATGCCTATCAAAGTGCTTGATAAAGTCAAAGAAATCCGCAGTCCTCCCTCCCAATCGGATAAGACCTCCCTCCCCATTAAATAAGACCTCCCTCCCGATTGGATAAGATATCCCTCCCCATTTGGATAATTGCTCCCTCCTCATTTGGATAATTGCTCCCTCCTCATTTGGATAATTGCTCCCTCCTCATTAGATAAGACCTCCCTCCCGATTGGATAAGATATCCCTCCCCATTTGGATAATTGCTCCCTCCTCATTAGATAAGACCTCCCTCCCCGGGTTGAAGCAGGAGGTCAAATAAAGCTGCGAAATTTCTTCAGCAGGTCAGTTCGCTTAGATTTCAATTTAGCATCCAGTCATTTAGCAGTAGTTTTTCGCTGACCAATTAATCTGGACAAGTCTGTGGCTGGTTCCGTCCAGGGTTAAATGGAAAGGCTGGCAACATGAACAGCGTCCGGCCATTAAAATCTATTCCACAAGCTTTACATAACTGACAGAATGAATACGACAAAAAGAAAGGCTGTGCTTCGTTGCATACTCGATTTCGAGCGTAGCAGAAATCAGAGACAGGGCTCTGAATTTTTTCTAGGGAAGTGGACTTTATGAGGTGGTTTCCTGTTGCCTTTCTCACCAATAGGAATTTCGTAGAATACCGTAGCATAATCGATTTCGAGCGTAGCAGAAATCAGAGACAGGGCTCTGAATTTTTTCTAGGGAAGTGGACTTTATGAGGTGGTTTCCTGTTGCCTTTCTCACCAATAGTAATTTCGTAGAATTCCATAGCATACTCGATTTCGAGCGTAGCAGAAATCAGAGATAGGGCTCTGAATTTTTTCTAGGAAAATTGAAATTATGAGGTGGCTTCCCGTTCCTCTCCAATGACGTTTTTATTGTGACACACACAGGATTCGAACAACCACTGTGTTATTAGTCCGAACGCTTACCTACTACACCTCGGCACAGCTAGAGGCTATTCTACGACCGTACACCGAGATATTCTAGAAAGAAAGAAGTCTCTATCGCTCGCAGGTAACGAGTTGTGCCGCAGCAACTCGCTTGAGATGAGAACGTGATGTTTTTAATTCTAAAAATATAAAGGAAAAGAGCGCGGAATGACAATGTCAAACAATTTTCCTAGTCAAAATTAGATATCAACAGCGTTTAAAATTCCATTCAATTTTTCCCCTATATATTCGATGAGTTTTGAAGGGGCAAGGCCGTATTAGGTGTGGCAGCTGAGACTACATGACGAACGAAGCAATCTTCGTCGTTCAAAGCTATGCCCAATCTATACCGTGAGGATTTTGCTAGAACTTCACAGTTTTTTCACTTAGGTAAATCAACTAATCCTTTTTCGTGTCCAAATATCGGCAATTCCCGAACAGCAAGAGAAACAGTTTTGTTCTCCAAGATGCACCATAATAAGTTCGTTTTTTCATATATACATGATTCTACCTAGATGTCAAAGGTAGAAATTTGGACACTGAGAAGCCTTTTTGCTTATCGAGCAGTGTCCAGGTCCTTCCTTTCGATGTGACCACACCTCGTGATTCCTACGCTTGGAATTACAGAGAGCTGGGGACTCTCCTCACTTTAAGTGAAAGTTTAGCTGAGATGCGACTCGAACCATTGACCGTAGGATCAATGCGCAAGAATCGTACCATTGAGCTATCCTGACACATGTAAACTACCAACTGTACCTCACAATACCGTGACTCAGGAAGGCGCCTTGTAACAAGGTGCTGCTCTAAGCTCGCTTCGGGCATAGGACTCCACCACCTGACTAGAATGATCAATTTCAGAAAATTCCAACTTCTACTAAACACAGTAGACCACTTGCAACAACATGGCTCCTCTTTAAATCCATGTCTCTCGTAGGTGTAAATTACCTCGGAAAGGAGAAGCTCAAAAATCTAGCAAACGTGGATAGAAAATGCTTACCAAACTATTTTGAAGACACGGACCAAGTAAAATTTATTTCAATGTGACATTATTTTAATCCAATATAATTTATCGAATTTAATTCAAAATGAAATTATATTTATCATTTATTTTAACAACTAATTCATTCAACTAACACAGATTTATTGATTTTCGTTTACATGCATTCATACATTGAGTTTTTTTACAATTAGCTACTCTAATGAGTGCTTTTTCGGCAGTGATTAACTTTGATGCTCTTCTTTACAAATCTTCCTGTTAGAAATTGGTCATAGCTCAAATCTGCTCAATCAAAAACAGCTTCAAGTTGTTAGAAATTGACTTTATTTCAAATCTGCTCGATCAAAAGGCTTTAAGTTGTTAGAAGTTGAACTTTTATGTGTTTGATTTGGAGCACTTCGAATATACACAAACATATAATTTAGCAACTAACACGACCAGACTTTCATACTCCCTAGGCCCGTGGTCATAGGCTCCATCACTAAGTCATCTTGCAATTTGATTTAAAATCTGGGTGCAATTCAAACTTCGACAGGACAATGATAATACAAGAGCTTCAATACTTGCCGGTGACTTCCATTGTATTTCGCTGTCTTTTGGCGGCTCCCAGACTTCTGCTTCTCCATCTTCTAAGATCTCGGTTTTAACTAGGTCCACCAGAGTTTCTTTTCTTGCATTTTCATCGTACGTAACACCGTTGTAGAATAACAGGGCCTTCAGAAGGATGATTTAAAGTTATAAGATGACGGCTCTTCATTCAAACTGGCGCTTTGCTTGTATACTCGTAGTCTCTGGATTTAGAAATACGTGCGACCTTTCAAAGGCAGCCTGACTTCCACGATTCTAGCTTTGAGTACAACTACCCTGATTCGTCTACCGCAATTCCTTGAAAATAGGCCGACTTACAATCAGCACTAAGATAAGGATTGTCTTACAGTCATCGGCCAAATGCGAAACACGAGAAGCCTTTCAGGAGCAACATACTGTATACAGAAGCATTGCAAACATCAGTTGTACTTGAATATACTTCGATAAAGTTCATTGCAGCTTAGATATTGCAATTAACTGCTACCTTTTCCCGGGGTTTTCAATTTTCTTTCAAAAGCCCTTGAAAATAAGCCGATTCGAAAATAGGCCGGAACAAGGAACAATTTTCTAGTCTACGGATTGTTCTTCTGAAAATTACAGCATGCCACATTGCGTCTTCTCCGCTTTCAGTGGATGGTACATTAACATGTGACATATGACTCGGAAAAATCTGTCTTCGACAGCAGCAGGAGATCAGGGATATAATTTCTGTTCCTCTGAGCTGTGTCAGGACCACCAGAAGCTCGACTCACTCACACCCTTTCCAAGTTTCATTGCCTATTCCACGAACTCTATCCCACAAATCATCATTAACCCTAATACCGTGCAATTTATGGAGCGTCTTGCCTTCCTCTTGCTTTCCTGAATCTTGCAACTTGCCATCTTTCAAATCTAAGATCAATAAACTTCATCTCATCTCTCTCTCCTCTTAGCTTTTCGCTTTCTTCTTTCTTCCTTTGTTAGGGCTTTGTATAGGCCACCATGGCCTTTCTTCAATATAATTCGCTAAAAAAAGTGTTCATTGAAATCAGGGTTCGTGCAATCTATTTATAGATGCTGTCTGACCAGCTTTTATGTTGCTTACTTTTGCACATATATACTGACAGCTTTCATGTTCTTATCGAATAATTTGAAGATAAATGCTTGGGATGAATTGAATGCGCATTACGGATACCTGTAATTCTGCAAAACTTAGGTAATTTATATCATCAGTGGCTGTATTGTTCGCTTCCACATCAGCATCAGAAGAATTACTGCTTTTGCTTGAACTGCTTTCGGAGAAAATATTTCTGGAACCTTGTGAATCACTTTTATGCCTCGAAAGATCAGTTTTCTGCAATTGAGACACGTCATTCTTATAATCAGAAGTTCGTTATAGGTTCTAGGGAGTGTGTGACGAAAGCAATTCTTTTGGTGGTCGTTTTTCTGAGGAAATACTTTCCGGTGGAAACTCTTTATGAGAGAATCACTACTGCAAAGAGAGCGTGAATTGGTTGATTGGTTGGTAGGGTTCTTCAAGGAGTTTCTCGCAATTAATTGCTTGCATTTCAGAAATTAAAATCTTGGATACCAATTGACGGCCTGGATCTGAGAACAAATCAATACGAGAGGTACAAACTTTACAAGACGTGGAAAAGTCATGATCCATTCCAAATAAGCTCGAGCTCTCAAAAGTAGATTTAATAGCATGTCAGATTTCAGTGTCTTCTGATTCGGCACATTGATTTGTTCAAAATGAACGAAACATACACTAAATTTTTTGTAAAAATGTAATAGTATCCAACACGATCAAAAACAGCTCTCATTGTCTCCTAATTCAAAACATAACACAAGGGAAATTCATCATGAACAACAGGTCAACAGCTGATGATGATAATGCCTGCAAACTTACAGTCGTAAAACATTTCGTTAATCTCTCCCTTAGCTGACTAAGCTTTGCCATCCCACTACGAGAAAAATAGCTGAAATTGATGAAAATTGCAAAGAACAGCTGAATAGAAGCAAAGTGTCTTGGGTTTAGCACTCTTGCTACGGACTTTAGGATTGCAGCTTTTCCAAGTCAAGATGTGTATCTGAAGAAAACTTTTAGGCAGTTTACTGATCATTCGACAGATTCTGGATGAGGATTGTTTGAAATTCAATTCTAAAGTGAAAAGAAGTTTCTGATCAAATTTTAGTGAAAAGAACTTTGCTAGACCGCTGTGCATTGATAATCAATTCAGTTGCTATTCTAATATCCAATTCTTTATTTGAAAACTTAATAAGAGGAGCCTTGCATATCTGTCTTGAGACTAAATCATTGCAGCTCTTCCTGCTATAAAATCGCCTGTGGACCAATTTGCTAAGTTCCTTTAAAATTGCTGCGATTTTGCAACCTTGGATTACGTTTCAAATAATGAGCCAGGCCTGCTACAGCTACTGGAGCGTATACAGTAAAATTAAGCAATTTGAAGCATTGGCTTCAAGTCAGCAAGAAGAATTTGGTTTTGTTGGCATAATTATCATTGTGCTTGTTGGGACTAACCTGGTGGTGTGGGCCCCTCCCAGAGTATAGATGGATGCTGGGTTGCACTAAGTCTGTCCATCCTTCATCTTTCAAAAGGTCATACACTAACTTCTGCAGGGCCTCTATGCAAGAATTGCTTTTGCTAGAACTTACAGGCGTACTAACATTGGGTGTTGGCTTAGCCACTTGAAATACGACCATTTAAAAGCTAGGATAGGATTACCATCAGTAGCAATTACAATGCTTCATGGAAACCTGGAGGGTATCTAAAAAGATCCAACAATTAACAACTTACTTTTCATTCTCTAAACTTAATTTGCTTTCAATCTGTATTTGCTGCTCCAAAATTATTATAGCCATATCCAAGTCCTGAACCAAGAAAGAAGATTTCTAATAAAAAATGCAACAACAAAGTTGCTGCCCTAATTGTTTCGAGTTATTACAATGCCTGTGGTTGCTAAACGTCAGACACAAAAAACTGCATACATGGTTGAAATACAGGTGAAAAACTAACTATATGATATTACATAAAAAATTGTGCACATTTTATTGTTCTAGTTAAAAGAAGGCGAATTGAAAAGTAAGCTGGAAGTAAAACTGTACACAATAGTTTCATGATCCGCATTACTGCATGGAGCAGGAACCTGGACTACAAAGTGACATGGCCAAAATCCAGATAACAGGCACATAACTGAAGAGAAAACATGCTTCAATTGCATTGGCAACACAAAATCAGACAGGCGTCAGGAGTAAAGCAAATCATTGGAGCTGTGAGCACACAACATACAACATCTCCAATGGTATGGAAATACCATGCAAAGAGACAACGACAATGCAAGCAAAGCAGAAATAAATCTGGATTTACTGGAAAGAGCAAGAGAAGTTGATAATCAAAGGGGCAAAGGGGTACCACACAAAAATGGTAACAAACATATCTAATTGGGTAAGGAGTTTCAACTTACCTCTGCATATTCATCATTAGAACAAGGTGAGAAGGTGAGAACAAGGTGTGATCAAGATGAGAACAAGGTAAGAACCAGTTACAAAATAAATATCCCTTAAACTGGGGACTTCCATACACTTATTTTAATGATTACTCTAGTTCAATCAATAAATGAAAAAATCTAAAATATTTATCTTTATAAATATCATTTACTTTATACATGCTAAACATGCTTAATTAATCGACAAACAGTACATAAATTGGAATCATTAAAACTAAATAAAGGAGCAAACTAATAGCATCACAAAAAACAATGGCTTTGCTGGCTGTGGCCATTAGTCAAGTATATATATATATATATATATATATATATGTATATAAATATATATATATATATATATATCACATAGAGGGTGCTGTCTATACCGGCATATAGTGCTCCGTGTACAAAGTACAGAGCGTTGATAGCAGAAATGCAGAAAAGGCCGATTCTCTGTTACTCTGAGCTTCGTGCGAAGGCACTCGTTATAGTCTGTCTGACGAGTGCCTTCGCACAAAACTCAGAGTAACAGAGAATCGGTCTTTTCCTTTTCTGCATTTCTGATATATATATATATACAAATATATACATATGAATATATACATATATATCTGAAAATTAGAGTCTTGATGATTTCAGAAACCATTAAGAACAAAAACCTTACCACTGTCTTCATTTTTGAAATTTTTTCATCAAAATCCTCATTTGACCATGTCAATAAAGTATCGAGCTCGTAATCTCTCTCAGCTTGTTTGAAGCTTTTTTCTGTCATTTCTTCCAAATATACAAAGAAATCAAGCATTAGTCATCAGTATTTATTAGGCACAGAGATCATTTAGTGCTGTCAGCATTTACTTATGCATGTAAGCCAACATCTAATATCCTGAAGCAGGCCACATTGCCAAGGAAAAATAAAAAAAGCAACACTATTTACAAACAAAAAGCTTTTTTAGAACTTTTTCACATGTTTTTTCAGACTATATTTTGTCATTTATTAGATCAATGAACCGTATTTTCCAAACTATAAGTTGCTCCGGCCATAAAATGCATAATAAAGAAGGAAAAAGCATATACAAGTCGCAGTGGAGTATAAGTCGCAATTTTGAAAGCATCAACGCAGGCCTAGAGCACCCTCTTACAATTTAATGTGAAAATAACATGTGAAATGATATAGCGGTAATAATGCGTTAATGATTTCACACATAAGTTCCTCCAGCGTATAAGGTGCACCCCTGGCCAAACTATGAAAAAAACCACGAATTATAGTCCGGAAAATACGGTATTAGTAATTTAAATCAAGGCTTTTCATTCCTAATTAAAACTGCAAAATTTGGGAAATAAATGGCATTACATTGCCAAAATATAATATACATTCAATAGCTTCAAAGAACAGGGTAAGAAAGTCACATCTCTCACCTATGGAACTTTTGGAGCCATTGGTAATTGATGAATCATTAAATTAATATATAATACTATTGATAAATTGATATTCAACAAACCAAAGTTATTATTTTTTGCTTCACTGATACCAGGACTTGATAGCTGATGGTCAATATCTTTAGACATTCCACGGAGAGCATTTTGAATTTCCTATTAAAAAAGCATGAATTCAAATGTCACAATAAACAATGCAGGCTCTAGGTATATAAGAAATGATTTCTACATTACTTATTTATTAGTCTTGTTCCTACATGGCATCTTGAAACAGAGAAGGAAGACTTAAGAACACTGAGAAGATGTATGTATTGAGGACTGTTCTGCATTTTACCTTCAATGTGTCCAAAGGTTGGAGTCTAGCAACTCTCTCCCTTGCTTTTGGTAAAAATCTCAAGGTGGTGATGAAACTACAGACCGTAGGTACCACCTAGAACAAACCCTTTACCACTGAGCTACCCCAAGCAATCATAATTCTTGATCCATTTGAGGTAATCTTATATATTTTCACATTTTTTGATATTGATTCCAATCAGCCTTGCTTTTTTCCTGCTAAATATCAAACCCGAGGTGGAGCTGAACAACTGCTACCAGCCAACACATGCTAAATCTTTTAACTAAAACAAATGATTCATAATTGATTGAAGTCAGAATTTCTGTATGGGTAGCACCAAAATCAACCACCTCATTATCCACCAGAACACCGACAAACCCATTTGTCTCTGGTTTATAAAATATGCAAATAAACTTTCAATGATGACTTTTGCCACATGTAGATAAAGCAACCAAGTATGTTTGAAATTGAAAATTCTGCTCACTTATGAAAGACCCGCTATCATGCCAGTCATCAATATAGTATTCATTGACAAGTCAAGCAAACAGGTGATTCATTATTCATGTGCCCATGAAGCTTGAAAAATTACATGTGCATTTTGATATATCAAGAAAACTCAACACAACCTTGATACTGAAAATTGATTCTATCCTTCTTTGGGCATTTGATTTCTTAGAAACACTTTAAGACAAGCTCATTCAACAACAGGCCAGCATTTTTTGTAAAGAAATGAAATAACCCAGGATTTACTACCAGGGGATTTTGGTACACTGTAACAATTTGACCTCTTGTACTTTGTGCTTCTCTACATAATCTCTCTCTCTTTCCCTAAGAATGACTCTTTCTTTATTAATGCAAGACTGCACAATCAATTTTGCTTAATGTTATAAAAAATGCATCGGTGACTTAAAAAACAAATCAGATTTGCTTTTTAATTCATTAATGCATTGCAGAATGTTTTATAGTTGTAGATTAAGTGGCATATTTCTATTTATCTTACTTGTTTATTCCTAAATCTATTTTCTTCTTTCTCATTATTAGGTCCAAAAGAACACAAGTTGATAACAGCTTTTATAAACAGACATGCTTATATCCTTTAAATTTCATTAATGATGCATACGTACATGCTCGACTTTACAGGACCTTGCCAGCCTAATGAGAAAGACTCCTTCTGTATCTCATGTTGAGTATGCTGCCTCTCTTCAAACTTTGAGCTTTGCATAGCCTATTGCCTGTATATAACATATGGCTAAGGGGACGGTTGTGGAAGTAAAGTCAGCGTGACCTTTTAATGCTACCCTTGCCACTGAAAATAGGGGTGTTTGTCTTTGTTTTTAAATTTTAACCATTGTTTATATCTTTAAAACTATTGTAAATATATTTTTTTCAACTTTCATAACTCGTAATTTGAATTAATGTTGTGAATTATGCATACACACATATATATATTTAAATGGATATGCTAGCCATATTTCTCCTGTAAGATTCTCCAAATCGGAGGGATTTTTTCGTGAATATCCCTTTGATTGCATACATTCTACTGCGAGCGAATTATTTTGCATTCCCTTTACTTGAATATTTATGAAGGCAAACTGCAAGGCCTGTGCGAAAAATTTTCGACCAGTTTCCAAATACAAACGAAACCAACGGATAACCATAACCGGACGTGTGTTCAAAACAGCGCGCAGACAAAAATTGTTTGCAAGCTCGTGAATCTGCTATTATCATACATTGTGTGAAATCCAGCAAACCAACCTGTAAACACGGCTACGAAATAAGAGGCAGAGTACTTAAGCGACCCCGTTATAGCACTACTTCTAAGATTATTTCATCATAACAATTTTTAAGTGGCTGATTTACGCCAGCTCTGTGCATCTGTTGGAGAAAAACACCAAGCGATGCGTAACTTAGACTACGAACATACACGAAATTCCGCAGTCTAATCGACGTGAATAAACTACCTCGAATTCCCTGTCGCATGCTCCCATTGACAAAGTTCGGTCTTCTATCTCCATTTTGTGCGTTTTCCTCTTTTAAAACTGCTTCCTGTTTCTTTTTAATCCATCAAGCGTTGAATTCTTGCACGATCAAATTTCGCACCACAAAGTTTTCACCTTGACCTCGTTTACATGACCGGCTAATCACGCCCAGGTGGAACGAGGAACGAGGAATCGGGGGAATTCGCCAGGACCTTATTCCTCGCCATGAAGAAAAAAAGCTCTAGCTAACTACATATTGAGAAAGCTACAAAGCCTTGTGCGAGAAAAACCTTATCTTAGCTCATTAGTTCTGACTGGATTTGATATGGATTCAGGACGTGGGTTTTTTCCGCTGTTCCATTGGCCTAAAGGTAAAGAAGAGCATAATGGTTGATGAAGACTACTGAAAAGCAGATAAAGCTTGAGGTGTTATTTCAGATGACCCGGAGCAAAAAGACAATCTTTGCTTCATGGATGGTGGCTCTGCCATTTCCTGGATAAAAATTGTGTGGATATTCGGGCGTTGCGACTGATATTTACTTGTGAACACCATGGAACGTCTCGCCTTCTCCTTCCTTTCCCGAATCCTACAACTTGCCATCTAAGTATTCTTTCAAATCTGAAATCAGCAAGCTTGATTTAAACTCCCTCTTCTCTCAGCTTGTTTCATCATTCTTTGGGGGAGGGCATTTTATAGACCACCAGGGCTTTTTCCCAACATCACGAACTAGAAAATGTCTTGAGTGAGCAATTTCTCTTTTTTAGTGAATTATGTTGACGAAAAAGACCATTGTGGCCTATACAAAGCCACAACAATTGAAGAAAGAAGAAGGCAAAAGGCTAAGAGGGGAGAGAGAGATCAAATCAAGCTTATCGATCTTAGATTTGAAAGATGGCAAGTTGCAAGATTCAGGAAAGCAAGAAGAAGTCGAGGCGTTCCATAAATTGCATGTTCTAGGGATGAATGATGGTTAATTCATCTCTTTGGAGAGTTTAGCCTTCAGAAATTCACCTTGAAACAACTCCAAATTTGGATTTAGTTTATATAATTGTTCCTTTGAAATTTTAGCTAGTCTGCCTCTTACTTATTTTGAAATCAAATGAACTGACCTACTTGTAGGATAGAGCTCGTAAATTGGGGATGACATTTGAGAAAAGGTGCAAGTGCATTGATCTACTGGTGGGCCTTAAACACCTATGGAGACCAGGTACAATAGCATTGATTTCATGTAGGCAATCTCCATAAAAATTTCTACAAGAGATAGAAAGGAAAGACATGGAGTTTTTCCTTTACTCGAATGATGATGACGTAGGCTTTACACATTGAGACATCTCTTGAAAAATTCATTCTGATGTGAAAACGTATTTGCAAAGTCAATCCCACAAATTTGAAAAAAATTTCAGCAAATCTGGGTGGAAGGGGATGGTAATTTGCCTTATCTAGAATTTGAAACACTTAATGCACCTTCTGCAGCTGTACAGGCAAAATAATGTGCAACTCGGGGACTGGCGATCTGGTAGCTCAATTTGTTTAATAGAGGTGAGCCGTTGTATATCATGGTCCAGAAAATCTACTGCCATACAAAAATTCAAGTAGCATCCTTCCCTAGCAATCAAAATAATCGAAGCTGCTCAGTTAAGATTCGGAGCCAGCGCAGAAAATCCCAGAGGGCTACCCCCGTTCGCTAGGCCACTACCACAAGAAGCCATCTTGAAATTCTGCTCAATACAAAATGTCAGAAGGCTATCTTTAATTGCAGATAAGCCCTTGACAGGGTAAAATGGTGGTCTTTCCCAAAGAAGACGTTCCTTTTTCATCTTATGATGGTGTGATATCCACTGACTAAGACTTGATGTGGTGCTCTTTAAACTGCAAAACTTTATACGCAATTCTGTAAGTTACTTAAAAACTTAAATTCTTTTAGATTCTTAAGTTCTGATTTTGGAACAATGACTAAAAGGTCCTCATTTAAAGGCAAATTTTCGAAGAAGGCATCTGAAAATAAAAATTTACAATTTAGCAGGTGCCCACTAGCTAAGCTGGTGAGCTACTCTTTGGATTCAATATGGCATACCAGACCAATACAGCACACATAGGCCTAAGTATACTCAAACGACGCTCACCAAAAACAATGCAAAAATAAATCAACAGCTCTTTATTTAGACGAAATTTGCTTCTTGGAAGTTCTAGGTTTATATTATGTATATATACGTATATATATATATATAAATGCTTTCGGGCCGAAAGACAAAATGCAATTTCTGCAGTTCTTGGTTTCGTATCCAACTGCGTCATCAAGTAAATAATCCAAGTTGGTTTTATAACCACAAGATTCTAACGATGTTTTTAAAGTCGTTGGTACGTAGGCGAGGAATCTCTCTCTTTGAATGAGCTCATGTTTCCTTGTTGATGCCCACATAGCACATCTGAAAGCAATATTTTTCAATATTAGGCTCAGTGGAGTATCGTATGAAGATGCATGCCATTATTCTGGGAAGACCATGAAATGCTTCCTTGAAAATAGCAAGTACTTAGTATTGTTCAGGATTTGCAACTCTCATTGCGTCAAATTTCCTATAGTGATTTGATTTGATCGAAAATAAAACACTATTTATACTGAATTTTGCGATGGGTAAATAATGTTTGTATAAAGATGCCATTAAATGAAAAAGATTTTTCAATGTCAAGTGGCTGCGAAGAAAAATACTTTATACGCCTAGAGCTGCTAAGCAAATATGACTTCCAGGTGATGTGAATGCTCTCAATACAGTCAATCAATACTCTCAAAATTTGTGAGGATTTTGAAGCATTTGCTGGACAAGTTAAACATGTATGAATATGATATTATTATCATTGCTATTTAATGATAATAGTACATTTCCCTATACAGGGTTGTCTTTTCAGCAACAGTGCTGTTATCAGTACACGTCCTGCTTAGAAATTAAGAAACAAAGTTTAGAATATGCCAAACATATAAAGTTGCAATAAGAAATATAAAGCTAGGATTAAACAAAAATTTCTAAGTTGTATCCTTTATCGATACACGAAGCTTGCTTTACTTCAGAGGTAATGAACTCCATTTTATATCTATCAATTTTTGGTAGTTTTCATGAGTGATTTTGCTAGATTATTTCATCAGCATGCATCCATTCATTCATCTATACCTGTATTTATCTATTTCTCTCTATCAGAAACTGCACAGTCAAATTTCTGGAACGTTGATACAAGGCATTTTCTGGGTTGAGAAGATTACGAAACTTTTGCTGTTATGTTATCAAACTTTCATACTTTGATTTACTTTTGGAAACTGGTACAGAGAGGAAGCCATTTAGCCATTAACAGAAGTAAACTTCTCAATTTCGATTAAATGGTGTTTGCAAAATGTCACTTTTGATCATAGCCCTTCAAATTAGCCATCCAACTACGAAGGGGCTTTGGAGATTGGCAAAATTCGAATAATCAGGTTTTTATCTAAAAAGTCGAGCTAAGAGCTTTTTTTACGGAAATTGGATAACAATTTGGTTAACTCTTGTTCATAGATATCGCAAGGTTTCTTATGGAAAATGAGTGCACCATGTTAGCGGCGAGCTACGTCTTGTTAAATGGCATCTGAACTTGGTGATTCTTTCATTAGCGTATGTGGCTGTGTTTAGTGCAGCCATGCTGAATTGAAGCTGAAATGGCATCCATCAACAGATATGATACACAACGTGGTAAGCCATTTTGCAGAGCGATAATTACAAATTCACGCCCGAAATTAGTTTTGATGAGGGGGAGATTATAGGCAGCGGTCACCATTAATAAAGCACATTAGTTTATTGAACAACGCATGTAATTAAACGAGTTTTGAATTGTAGTTACGTACTGAATTGATGTCGTGGAATTCTCTATACTGTAATTAATTCGAACATGCTATTTTGGAGATTCTGAGACCTTGCTGATCGACGCCGTTTGAAACAGTAATGAAATTTTGAAGAAGAAGTAGCTCTAAGCAGCAAAAAGGACCAGACAGTTAGCGAGGGCAAAAAGTGCATCTGGCTAACGACCACTAAGACATCTTCAGCTATCCAGTATTCTTGATATTACTCATCGAGTGAGCTGACCATAATGATAATCAGTTTTTCAGTCCGTCTTTGAAGACTTGCCACGGTCTGATGCAGTGTGGTACAAGCCAAACTTCCCAGGTTAGATTAATTATATTTATCATTGAATCATGTCAACTATCATTTGTAATAATTGAGCATTGGAAGTATTTCATTTGCAGCGAAAGTGATGAGACTAATTTTATAGAAAAAGGCAACATGGAAGCATTCTGTGATACTTTTCATAGCGTTAAGTACCAAAAGACAAAGTAACACACGAAAGTGTATTTGCTTTTTAAACTATACACCGTAGTTTTGTGAACTTAGCTGGTGTATCTCAGTAGAAAAAAACAGAACAGTTTCTTAGGCTCAGTCATTCTAGATCTGTATGCTCTAGTAAACATAATTTGAGAAAACTCCTCGCAATTTCGCTAAAACTACCGTGTCGTAGCAAAATTTTACTTTGTGCTGCAACCATACCCATGTAAGTCATACGCCGATAGCTTATTTGGATAGTTGTTCAAAACATGGATGGAACGGATAGCTGGCGACTGCAAGTCATCCAGTGGTAAAAATTTTCCTAATTATCATTACTCTGATTGCATGAAAACAGTTCGGCCCTTATCAAACAGTTTGCTGTACCCTGCGTATAATTGATGGCACGACCTGCCATTGGCAGAAGAGACTAAAGAAGCGGGGCAAATTTCAGAGCCACGCCCGAATTTCTGATGCGGGTTCCCTTCCATTGATGGGAAACGCCTTGATTTTAGATAGGTAACTACCCTCAATCGTCATTCAAAGGGCAAAACTGAATGTTGATATCATTACCTTTTTTGCCAGATCGTTATACACAGGCTCTTAGCTGTTAGCCGACTTGAAGACTTCTTTTACCCTAACAGGATGGCTTGAATGACATAAAACTGACCAGGCTAGAAACTCGACACATCCTCCCTCCTGTGGTTTTTTCCCCTTCTGCTTTAGCGAAGTAAAAGAAGGTAAAATAGCGTCGTGGAAGGAGCCCTCCCAGTGGAGCAGCTACCGTGGAAAGTTCTCTGCACGACGAGAAGTAAGCAATCAATAGGAAGAAAGCTGCCAAAATGAAGAAGTTTCTTCCTCATTCCCTTCTATTATTCAAAATCCCACTCCGCTAATCATGCAGAAACTATAATTTCTCCATTGGTTACTTGTTTTTTGAATTGAAAAATAGCATCGTGATTTTGCGACACGAGGCCTACAGTCACCTCATTGTCAAACTTAAATCTTCGTTTCTCCTTGCTCGTAACTTCCTTTTTGCATTTTACTCGTATAATATCTTTTTTGCAATTGCTAATGCTTCAATTTATTGCTTGTACTTCTAATCCGATGCCCACAATAATGTAATCAATTGCTGCATACCATAACATAGATACTTGGAAGGCAAACTCATTGCGCAGCGATAAACTATGGAACCCTTCCCCTGAAATGGCACGAATTTCGTTATAATTGTTTGGCAAATTCAATGTTGTAATAAATCTGGCAAATCGTTATCCTAGCAATTCTTTGATCAAGCTCAATATTTCGATTAATCTCACGGTAGTTAAATAAACTTATTGTAGTTCCTCTTTTCTTAATTGGCTGTTAAACTGGCAATCCTGGATGCTTGTTCTTTGTTCGGGAAGTTGATTGTATTTGTGCCTAGTGCAAATAGAAAATACTCAACAAAATCGTTCATTGCCTTGCAAAATGAAGAACAATTGAAACCAAGAAGGAAATGGGAATGTTTGGAACGGTGCTTATCTGTTATGAAAATTGTTGCACCTCACTTAAGGATCACGTATCGACTCTCGTGGCCCAGGATTCTGGGAAGAATCTTATCGTACTCTTCCGCAATAGCTTCGAATCTTCGAACCATGATGGGAGCCAGGTATCTTTCTTTATACACACAATTCTGCCGAAGTTTCAAAGGTAGATATTTGGAAACTGAGAAGCTTTTTGCTTGTTGTGCAATGTTTAAGTCCTTCCTATCGATGTGATCCTACCTCATGATGCATACGCCTGCAATTACAGAGAACTGGTAACTCTCCTCACTCCAAATTTCGCTGAGGGTGGATTCGAACTAATGATCGTAGGATAATTGCGGAAGAATCTTGCCACTGAGTCATCGTGAAACCCTTCCGTTTTAGTGGTTTTTTGCATATAAAGCAAGGAATGAGGTAGATACCGTACCGGAGATGTCAATGCAAAGTTTAGACCAACAAGTGGCTACGCTAAGACGGCTCTTTGAGAGTCGTCCAGTGGCCGCTAGTAGGCAA
Source organism: Pseudorhiza aurosa (assembly GCA_964026355.1). Lineage (NCBI taxonomy): Eukaryota > Metazoa > Cnidaria > Scyphozoa > Rhizostomeae > Lychnorhizidae > Pseudorhiza > Pseudorhiza aurosa. The sequence continues at coordinate 3,984,114 of OZ032127.1, read as the reverse complement.
CCTCGTCCCAATGCGATGCTTATTTTCGGTTGCTCGTAGACTTTCAGTCAGTTAGGTAGATTTCTTGCCTCGTATACCAGAGTATCTAGAATGCAAACTGGCATGATCTCGTCACAACATAAACCACATACTTTTCATGGGAGTGGGTCGTTTGATTAGCTGGATCAACATCTTCCGTTCTCAAGTGTTTGAAAGATAAAGACATTTGACAGATGAAAGGAAGATAAAGCAAGGAACAACGGAACCATTTGTTGCAGTTAATTTCAGGATTAAGTTGAAATTGGTGTACGAGAACGTTGGAGTGTTCTCCTATGAATAGATACAGTACAATGGAATTCCCCTTAAAACGGAAAGAAGTCTGAATTAACTACTTTGCTTAATTACATCACTACGGTGGAAACAGGCGAGAGAACAAACAGTCGAAAAATATTGCGCAAAGATTCCTTTGAAGTGAATGCAACTTTGTCGTCGTTTAGTTGGAGATCTTTCCATCATTTACGGACAGTTCCACCTGCACTTCTCTCAGGAGATTATTCCTGTTCCTCTGAGGTGTGTCAGAACCACCAGAAGCTCCACTCTTCACACCCTTTCCAAGTTTCGCTGCCTAATCCACGGATTTTATCCCACAAATCACCATTCATCCCAAGAACAAGCAATCTATTGAGTGCATGCCTTCTTCTTGCTTTCCTGAATCTTACAATTAGCCATCTTTTAAATTTAAGATCAATAAACATGATCTAATCTCTCCCTCCTCTTAGCCTTTCGCTTTCTTCTTTCTTCCTTTGTTGGGCTTTGCATAGACCACCATGGCCTTTCCTCATCATAACTCACTAAAAAGCGAAACAAATGTATACATGGATAAGCATTTCCGTATGCTTTTTGTATCTTATTGGTAGAAGTGAAAGTTTCACACCGAAGTTAAAGGTATGGATGTGCCAACTCGTGGCACAATAATTGGGGGTTTCAACTTTTATATACGATCAAAGTTAAAATTTCATTGGTAAGGAAGACAATGAGAAACCAGGTTATGAAATAAATTCACCTCTCTAGAAAATGATCGGAGCCAGTCTTTTGAATTTGCTTGAGCTTGAACTTGTGTATGCTGCGGAATCAGTTATCGGTTATTTGGCGCGACGGACATCAATATCTTCTGTATTCTGCTGTGGTTCCTGGGTGATGATGATCATCAATGATGATTGATGATGATGATTGTTGATGATGATTGTTGATGATGATGACAATGATAATAATGATGATAATGATGGTTGATGATGACAATGATGATGTTAATTTTGATGATAGTGATTATGATGATAATGATCATGAATGACGATGATTGGTGATGATTGGTGATGATTGATGATGATGACAATGATGATAATGATGATTGATGATGACGATAATGATGATAATTTTGATGATAGTGATTATGATGATAATGATCATGAATGACGATGATTGATGATGATGATTTATGATGATGATTTATGACGATGAAAATGATGATGACGATTGTTATTATCATTATTATGGTAGTGATTTATGATTGATGATGATGATGAAGTTAAAAAGTAGAAGGGAACTGCACATTAATCCCTTTTAATTCTCTTTCTTCATACAGAGATGCCTGTGATTGAATTTGACTTGAAGCCCACAAACGTCACCGAAGTTGGAGACAAAAGAAATGGGAAAAATCGAGACGATGACATCATCCTTTATATTCTAATAGTAGTTGGGGCCTCCATATTCTTGTTGCTGATACCAGTTGCGAATTTTCTGGTAAGATCGATAAAAAGAAAGCTGAGACGAAAGAGGAGACGAAAACAGGCTGAGAAAGCTCACGGTAATTAGCCTTTTGAATTGAATTGTAATAATTTGGAATTTCGTCACCATCTGGAGTGGCAAGCATCATTTGGGGACATTTGCACGCGCCTTCTCTGACTATACTCAACAGCTGATCAAAATTCAAAATCAAAAGTTCCTTCCCTTGCAACTCTTGGTGAATAGGGTGGCGCCCATCTCCTTTTCATTAGCCTTTGGGGCCACACAGCGGTGCAAGCACGGTGAATGCTTAGGTAAGGGCTGGCCATCTCGTAGCACTATGTGTTTCACTCCCATGCTCTTCCCAAGCGTATTCGATTCATAGCTTTACGCGGTCTGAACTTTTCCCATAAGATGAAGTCCCATTACTCGCAGGACTTTTGTCTCTCTATATCACCATCAGCTGCTTACTCGTTATATCCTTATTCCGATGACCTGCACTAATGGTTTAAAAATCTTTTACTGAATTATAACACATTTTCAGTCAAAGATTTCCACTACTTTATCAATAATGCACATGTCAAAGTTAAAAAATTTTGACATCCATTCTTTGTCTAGCGAGAAGGATGGCCGAAAAAGACATCTTAGAGCAAAGAATGTATGAACAGCAAAAGGCGAAATCAAAGCCGCCACCGTTAGAAATAGCCAGGAAGGAAGAAGCTCTAGAGATTCCTCCGCGAGTGAGTTAGCATTGATGTTTTTGCTAAGCCTATGTAAAGCTTTTAATTGTCTCTCAAACTTTGTGTTTCACAAGGATGCAGCATCATATTTCAGGTGTAATGTCAGACCCCATCCTTCTTTATTCCTTGCACTGATGATGGAACCCAGAATGAGTTCGAAACTTTTTTTCCTATCGAGCAGTGTTCAGGTCCATCCTTTCGATGTCACCACACCTCGTGATTCGTACGCATGGAATTACAGAGAGCCAATGACTCTCCTCGCTCTAAGTGAAAGTTTAGTTGAGAGTGGACTCGAACCAGTGACGATGGAATCAATACGCACAAATATTATTCACTGAGAGCTATCTTGACACCTACTTATGTTTTCACTTTGGTTTTTTATCAAATAGCAAGCATTCAAAGATTTGAAAGGCTTCTTAATCCTGTCAAGAAAATCCTGAAAAGTTTTAAGTTTTCACAAGCCTGAGTAGTGAGTACCTTATACATGGCTTCTTCTGGTCAGAATGCAAGTATGCAGAAGGAGTCATTGAGGGCAAGGGTTCTTTACATTATATCAGCGTTCTCTCACAAGAGGGCTGGGATCAATGTTTTTGCATTTCTTGTTAAAATACAAATATAAATGTTCAGAAAAAGCCATTTAGGCCAAGGACTCCCTCTATGATATCAGCGTTCTTTTCATAAGAGAGCTGGGAACAATTTTATCTCGACGTTTCTGCACGCGCTTTCTCATCAAATAATGATCCTTTGGTGACTCATTCCAAACATTACTCAGCAAGATGCTTGTTATTTCCCTTGTCAACTTGCACAATATGGTTGGGCGATCGCAAAGCTTTTAACCAGAGGCCAGTATTCCTCATCACCAAAGTCATTAGCAACCAACAGGAATCAATATTTTAACCATCAACCGGGTCGTTCAGCACAAGAGGGAACCACGTGCATCTTAGCTCTTCGCCGCCGGCGTTCTTGGTAGATGCCCCTGACAGAATGTCAGCTTCCTCAATCAAACCACTGACCAAAATTTATCTTCAAACTGTAATTGAATAAAAGATCGAGTCTATGTAGAGATGTAGAACCATATCAAATATGAAAAGGTTCCCTTCCCCTTTTTATTTCTTGTTGACTTTTCATGTTTCGGCTTTTTTATGTATCGGTTTTACGGTTTTAGTCTTCGCCAGTTGCAATCACAGGGAACTATCCTGCCAATCGCTGTATCTGTGTGTGAGGAGCAGGTTACCCCCAACCCAGTGCTTCTCAAATAGTGGGGACGCCCCCAGCACAGGGGGACGCAAGACCCCATCAAGGGGGGCGCGTTTGACCTCGGGGAAAATGCTTTTTTCTTTTCATAGACACATTATGCTATTTATAGTCGCTCGGGGGGGTGCGAGATGTTTTCTTCTTCCTAGGGGGAGCATGACAGAAAATAGCTGGGAAGCACTGCCCCAACCATAGCTCTCGGGTCAGACCTTCTCTCAATATCTACGAAGTCAAGGTCAAAGACACAGTTCAAGCACCGTCTCTTCTTCCCTTATCTGTAGTCTGCAATTCACGGCCTCAAAGGCACAGCCAATACACTGCCTCGTACGTTTTCTGTATTCAATGAACAACTTCAAATTTCGCTCTAGCCATTCAGTGCGATAGTCGCATAAGCACTGCATCATACAGCAGACCTTTCCTCTACCAAGATACATTTCTTATTCTTCCCAAGTAACTAATAGGTCTGTCTTATTCAAACAGAGTCCTATGAATCAAAGCAGTTACGCATCAACCTCGATTTTGGCAGATTCTCATCCGGCCAGTCCGGTTCGGAGCGAGGCGACGGTTACTGATGAGGAAAATGCGGCAAATACCTTTGACATGAATGGATTTGTGAAAGAAAACGGCCTCACCAATAGGGCTTATCATGGAAGTACAAGCATACTGTCAATTCCAATGCAAAAGTCGACATCCACCATGTACTTACCAAGAGATCCAACGTTTTTACCGACCGCAAAACAACGTGAGTACCTCAAACAAAGCGTTATGCTTTGGTGATCCTCTTTCACAGCAATCGGATCGGTGTAATTCCGTTGGAATTCATTTTTTATGTCAGCAGCAGAGATCCAACTTTGTAGTAATAATGATCATAATTATGATAATGGAAACCTTTCATTGGAGTTTAATCTAAACTAGAATTAAAAACCTCTTTAATACATAAGTAGTTTGGCATTGGCTTGCCTGGCTTAGGGTTTACACTATGAAACTAATACAATGGTAAGGAACGAAATGAATATAAATATTTTTAAAAATGATTAAATCTATACAAAAGAGAGTTATCATATAGTAAGATGGATATTAAATCGATAGAGTGGGACAAGTCTAATAGGGAAGAAGGTCAGGATTGGTCCAAGTTTTATTCCTGCAGCAAAAGAAATAGTAGGAGGTACGAATGGCTATAGCGGAGGGTTTGGAGATGAGGAAGTGTCTATGTTGTGGGTCGATAGAAAGGAAGTTGCACATTTCAAGAAAAATGACACAGGATTTGCTGAAGATGCCTAAGGTGCTGATGGAGAGATTAGCGAAGTGAACAGATTTGAATTCCTTTCCGAGTTCGGAGAGGAGAGGGGCGTACTTGTTCCCTTTTAATGAAATTTTTTTAAACTTCTTATTTATGAATATATTAAGTAAACAAATGTAAACCTTTCTATAATCAAGCAGTTTACAAATGGCTTGCCAGAGTAAAATGAATGCGTATATAAAAGTAACATGAAAATAAAATCATATCAAACGTTAATAAGAAAATGAATTAAATGTTTGTACAAAGGTATCGACTAAAATCAACTCTACTAAGTCAGCAGTTCTGGATCCAACCAGTCTTTGTTTCTACCGCCAAAACAATGATATAAGGTATATTAATGGCAATAATGATAATAATGATAAAAATGCATTAAAGGTATATAAAGTATATTAATTGCAACAATGATAATAATAATAATATAAATATATCAAAGGTATATATAAAGTATAATAATGGCAATGATGATAATAATGATAAAGATGTATTAAAGGTATATGTTAAGTATATTGATGACAATAATGATAACTATAATAAAAATATATTTAAGGTATATAAAGTTTATCAATTGCAATAATGATAATAATGATAATAGAAATATATTAAAGGTATATATAAAGTATATTGATAGCAATAATGATACTTATGATAAAAATATATTTAAGGTATATAAGGTATATTAATTGCAATAATGAGAATTATAACAACATAAATATATTGAAGCTATATATAAAGTATAATAATGGCAATGATGATAATAATAATAAAAATATATTAAAGGTACATTTAAAGCATATTAATGGCAATAGTGATAGCAAAGATAACTAGGAAGGTACCTTCTGTCTGAATCCTTTTTTAAGGCTTGAACTTTTGACTGCAGAAGAACCAGTATTAGATAAAAGCAAAACCTGAGATGAAATGATAATGATGATTATCATTATAGTACAAATGTTGTAAACAGGATTACAAGCTTAAAAAAATTTGTTGCTTGCTAACCTAATCTGCTATTTAATAACGTAGCAATAAAGCAGAAAGGAAAACCAAAGAGAATGTGGGGGGGGGGACAATTTGAAGAAAGATTAATCAGAAAAAAATGCGCGAGAGAAGGGCGCAGGGCATCCGACGATGTGGAGAAGGGCGATTACTACGTCACGGCACCATCAAGTATTAGATTGCGCATAAATTTACGACGTCTTTATTTGTGTAAATGATAACACACGCTTAATTGATTTAATTTACTGATAATTATGTCCTTGGCCAATTAGGAAGATTCTCAGAAGACATAATTGGGAAATCAGAGACCCGAGCTTTTGCTGGCATTCAAAAAAGTGCTTCCACGGAGGCACTTGTAATTCCTAGAGGCACTGACGCTAAAAGTGAGAGCATGGCTAAAGAATGCAAAGAAATGGCAAAGGATGAAACGAAGATGGCTAACAAAGATGATAGGCAAAACAATGGCGAGGAAAGAGAAGCGGTTGAAAGCAGAAGTGTAGAAAAAGAAGCAAATGATACAGCAACAAGATTTGACATTGGAAAAATAGTGCCCAAGAGTCCGAAAGGTTCCTCAAAAAGTTCCTCGATCGATTCAGCATGTGAAATAAGCCGAAAAACCGACACCGACGTGTATGATAGCGACGATTACGACGATGTTTACGATGAAATTTACGAGAATGTGAATCACAGGAGTAACACAACAGACGAAGATGGTCCGATTTACGACAACGTAGATTGCTCTTGCGACAGTGGCTCAGATCACATTTACAGCAACGTTGATGAACTCTCAGACGCCGGGAGCCACATCTACACGAATATCGACAGCGTTTTTGGCGGGGAACTTGAAAGCGAAGAAGATGATTACGAAAATATTGAATTTGTCTATCGGAAATGCGGCAGTTTCGAGAATACCAACGATGCAGATGAGAGCGAAAATAGCAGTGTGTCTTACGAAAATTTGGACTTTTTGGATGGGAACGAGAATGAAGCTGGTGATGAGAGCAGAACTCAGAAGGAGGTTGAGGAGAAACCACCGCTTGTTATACCAAGGAGAGTACCATTGGTTAAAAAAGACGTTAATGTTATTGATAAACTACCGAGCAAAGAAAATATCTCATCAGTTTCATAGAAATTTCGACCGAATCTCGAGGCTCTTGACCAATCAAGGGAGAGTATGGAAGGGAGCATTACCAATCAAACGTGCAAATTGGAGAGCGCAATTTAGCAACTGTGTAGTTTTATAGATTCGATATTCATTATCTGAAATTTATTAGTAAATTTTGACAAAGTGTGACATTTCTTGGAAAATAATTCTCCGTCTAATAGTGAAGGCAGTTGATATTTGCAGTACCTTTCGGCTCAGAATACAAAGTGAAGCGTAAGAATTATTCAATGAAACTTTGTGCAAAATTCCGAATCGAAACAGAAACTCTGCCTCGTGAATCATAAGAGTAAACTACAAATGAAAACTGGAAATAATCTAACTAGGCCTTATTTGAAAACGTTAAGTTATATATAACGTCTCATTTTTACGGTCGTAATGTGGGGAATAGCAGAACTTCCTTACCGCCTTTGTTCTAAAAAGATTAGAAATTAGGGTTTTCGTAATAAATTTCTGTGCAACTTGGGCATGGCCACATAAATCCTTTGTGCTTATATTACTTTGCAATATCTAGCTGTTCTAACGGGCACGCAGGAAGTGTTCTAAAATGAATATTCCAGAATGAATAAATAGTATCTAAAAACTACCAAAATTTTTTTACCCTACGAACTTTCTACAAATGACCAGCATTGTTACATAAATAATAGCAGCCAGCATTTAGAAAAACTGCAATTTTACAGATTAAATCTCCAGTTGCAAATGAAATCTGAAATTAACATCAGGTGTTACCTGACCTTTACAGCCAATGCGAACGCTGGGGGGTACCTTGCTAAAAGCTACCACCAGGTACATGGCCATGGGGGCACAGAGGGGCTCTGCTCTCCCAAACAAAAATTCCAACTACAATTTGCTCCCTCTAGCTAAAATTACAATTGACCAGTAAGAGGACTGGGAAAGACATCACACCATCCAAGTCATCCGGGTTTCTTTGATAAACTGCCCTCCCTTAGGTTTGGGAGTGGTTATTGCTCAAATTTTCCCACCCGGCTGCCCACCCATAGCTGGGTATGCGGGAACCAGCCTGCAATACAGCTTTATGATACACGGAAGCACGGTCATGGTGATTATCTGTCTCCATGGTGAGCATGCGGATTTCATTCCGATTCCCAGCAAATAGAACGAGGGAAGAAATGCATGGAGCGAAATTGATTTAAAATCAAATTACAAATTGACTGCTCATGTTGGCTCAAGTGAAGCTTTCGTACCTCAAAGAAATGAGTAACTCGATCAGAGAGTTGAAGAATTGGAATTGGTAAATACGAGGATGGGATGCACGTTCCTTCCCTTGCCACATTTTACCCCCCTCTGTATGCCATATACCCCCCGACTGGCTGCTTAGTTCGACAGACAGAGGATATACAATAACGGAAAGAACAGTGGCAAGGAACCTATACCTCTGAGAATTGTAGATGCGTGGCCTATCCACCATTCCAAGTACTCCCAGAATGTGCGAGTAGCGAACGCTCAATATCCTTTGCTCTGCAAAATCTATTCTGGCCAGAGCGCACACAATAGCGAATTCGGTAGCTGGATGTTCAACATTAAAACAAAGTCAATGTTCCTTCCCTCACCATTCTAGGTGGGTGGGTTGGGGCCTATCTCCGTTTCATTAGTTTTTGGGCCACACAGCTATGCAAGCACAATGAATGCTACAGTTTGGAGCTGGCCATCTGGTAGCACTGTACTTTTAACTCACATGCTCTTTCTCAAATAACTGAATGCTAACCAGGGAAAGGACATGTACCATTTTCAAGTCTCTGGTATGACTCTGCCGGGTATCGAACCCCGATTTACTGCGCACAAAACGATCATTCTACCATTGGGTCATCGACACGGTCCGATATTCAACAGACGCAAACAATTTCGCAATACAAATACAATAGAAGCATTTCTAAAATTTCGGCGATATCCCGTGTTTAATTCAATTTTCAAGGTTACGTCTGTCATGAAGTGGTTCATACAGCATGTATATTGGCCCACTGTTCTCACCATTGTTATCAGTGCCGCTCAAGTCTCTCAAAATTGCCTCTGGCTGATCGTAGATTGCATCTGATGCTTGTGCATCTGACTGCACTGTTCTAAATGGCTCATCTGTGAGGCGCGTTGGTTGAGAACCGGTTTTCTCAGTTTGGACACGAGCACCTTCGTCATCGTTTTCCTTTTCGCTTGATTTTTGTTCAGATGGAAGAGGAACGTCGACAATACTGGAGTAGCCGTCATCGCTTCCTTTGTGACTTGCCCTCTTATCTACCAGAAAGATTTAAAAACTTACTTTCTGGCGATTGCATCAGATCTAGTTATGTCAAAATACACCACGTCAAAAGACATCGAAATCTCTTTAAAAGATTTTTGGTAGTGCTCGATTTAGAATAAGCTACCTTGTCTGCAAAACTTCTGAATTCCCTAATTTGACGCTGAATTCTTTCAGCCACTCTATTGTGCACTTGAAGAGAGTAGCCTTGAGCTGATAAGCACACATGAAATCTATTTGCAGAAGAGAATGTATAAACTACTGTATTTACAGAAGGAACTTACTGACAACTGCGTACAACTTTCCCAGAGAACTTGTTCTTCGCGAAATTGGTTGATCATACAGTCCTTCCTCGGGGTTATCGTCTTCATTTGGTGCAACCACTGAGAATACGGGAGGTCTTTCCGAGATGACGAAGTCCTCGTTTGTATTGACCGTCCAGAAGCTATTAGAGTAGCCGCGGTTTATCTCCAGTGGCAAAACTGGTGAAGTCTGCAGATTTGAGAATCAAGAGAGGCTTGACTGATGATGATTGTGGATGGAAGGAAGCAGGATATTTGATGATAATGTGTAAATAAGATATGCAGAAGCCTTCAAGTTGGTGTCATTGGGTATCGACCACCAAGAGTGATCTCGACTCATTTTTGTCGGCTCGTAACCGATTCTGCAACCACTCATCCTCAAAGCACATTTGAGGGAAAGATGCGATGACAAATAAGATATAACTTAAATGAATAGCACGGAAAATTTACTTTTGCAAGTCAAATCAATCAGCAAAAAGGCTGCTATCAAAATTGAACCCTGTCTAGAATGAAGCTTGGAAAGCACAACGTCAAAGCAAATGCTTGCTGCATATGATACTCTACTTGGCGAATAGTAAAAACCTGAGACAAAGTTCTCAGTTTTACTTGGAATGTTGAACGAGGCGGTCACCAGTACTGTTTTTTGAACAGCGCAGGATCTAAGCCAACAACCCTCTTTGCAATGAATTCACGCACCCAAGCCGTTACATTACGGTACAATGTGTCACTGAGCAGTGTGTGTGATAGATTTAGATTCTGACTTAAACTCTTCACTGTCTACAGAAATGTTATGTGGATCTGTTAATATCTATTATTATAATCATTATCATTACTATTTGATGTGTATGTCGCTAATTTTTTATTAAATGCAATCCCTTGCCAACTTACATCCAATAACCTAGGGTAAGGGAAGGTGAAGTTTTATGCATTTTATGACGGTAGTACTACGATAGTGTTAATCTTCTGATTGCGTAAGAACAGTATAGTCGGTCACATGGATGGTACACATCGCAGTAAATGAGCCGTCCCATTCAGTGCTATCTTTTGCAATTCTTCAAGACAAGGGCTTCCTGGAATTCGCTTGATATGGTCTTCAGTTTTATTCTGTATCATACCTAATGCCCCAACTACAACTGGTATTACTATTGCTTTCAAATTCCACATCCTCTGCATTTCGATTTCTAGGTTTTTGTATTTACTAATTTTTTCATACACCTTAAGTGAAAGGTTTCTATCAGAAGGCACAGTCATATCAATCAATAAACATGTCTTTTTCTTGCAGTCTTTCACGATAATGTCTGGCCGATTAGCTTTAATTGATCCGTCAGTATGTATTGTGAAGTCCCAAAGGATAGTTACACCATTGCCCTCCGTGACTGGCTCTGGGTCATGTTCGTACCAGTGTTCTGCGTATGGAGCATTGTAGTGCTGACATATTCTCCTACGTAGATACTGTCATTATTATTATTATTATCATTATTATCTTTATTCATTATCATTATTTTTATCATTATCCTCTATCCTTATATCAACTTATACTTGGCATATGGAATGTAAAATCCGGTGTTATCGAGGTCCCTGAAAATTTTATCGTCATGACAGAAAGCAAGCAAGGAAGCCAGCAACTTCTATTTGTTAACGCAGGCTGGGTATATGACAGCTATACAGCTGATGTGGGCCTGCGGCACTAAAAACGTACAAGATTCATAAGATATGAACTTACTGGGAGAAAATATGGGTTCTGCACACCTAGAAAGGAATGAATAACTGTTCAATGTTCTACATGGGAGATAGTGTTGCATTTCAGACTGCTATGCTGAATAATATGTTTGTATAGTAACCACAAGGGATGGTGATTAGGTCACGTGTTTACTGTGTGAAGGTTCTGGGATCGAGGCACTATCGTACACGCTTCTCTTAAACATAAATCTTCCAACTAGTGGTGAATAGATAGCTGGCGTAAAACTAGAGGCAAATTGCATATGTATGTATGTATGTATGTATGTATGTATGTATGTATGTATGTATGTATGTATGTATGTATGTATGTATGTATGTATGTATGTATGTATGCATGTATGTATGTATGTATGTATGTATGTATGTATGTATGTATGTATATATGTATGTATGTATGTATGTATGTATGTATGTATGTATGTATGTATGTATGTATGTATGTATCCATGTATGTATGTATGTATGCATGTATGTATGTATGTATGCATGTATGTATGTATGCATGGCCATGTATGTATGTATGTACGTATGCATGGCCATGTATGTATGTATGTACGTATGCATGGCCATGTATGTATGTATGTACGTATGCATGGATGTATGGCTATGAATGGCTATGTATGTATGCATGGCTATGTATGGCTATGTATGTATGTATGGCAATGTATGGCTATGTATGTATGTATATGTATGGCTATGTATGTCTTGAGTGAGGGCAATTCGCCACATTTCTTGTATTAACAAGTTATGCAAGTTTAAAAGAATAACGCACAATGATAGAAACTAACACTAAAAGCAAACACCCCTATTTCAGTGCCAGAGATAGCATCTAAAGGCCAGACTAGTTCTATTTCCAAAATGGTCCCTTAAGTGGTGCGGCGAGGAAATTATCTTTACTTTAGAGCGCAGGAAATTGAAAATAAGGGCGTTTTCTGGAAAAAAGCAGTCAGAGGAAGGTTACTTCTCTAAAAGTCGTCGACATTCATGATAACACATCTGATAAAGGAGTGACCCCGCCTGGGTTATATAGAACCAAATCGTTGCTGCTTGTATTATTATCAATGCACTGTTGAGATTTCGTTGAACATTGTAAGTGGCATATGTAATAGTGAGGATCCGGTGACCATGCGTCTTTTCTCGCTACAATTGCCACAGCATTTGTATTGAATTTTTGTTTTTAAGATTTTTAGATTGATATAAAAAAGAAACCTTTCGGATCTTCATGTCTTTGAGCATGATTTTCAGAATGTCTCCTAATTGGTAATAAAAGCATCCCATTAGAAATTATTTAAGCATACGTAGAGATTTTCAATGGAGAAATTTGCTAACAAAGTGCTGGGAGAAATGAGGAATCGCGCTAGGGCGATAGATGTGCTACTTTCAAAAGCTTGTTATGAGGCAAAAGCTATACATCTCATAGCAGTTTCAATTCTGTGGATTTACTTTGACAAAAGAAAACTGAAGTGAAATCATTTAAATATGTGGCAAAGAAGAATTGCTCCTATCAGTGAACTCGTATCTTCATAGAGGTGCTACATTTGAAAATATGCCGTACTAGAACTGCACTGACATTGATAACTCTCCAATGACCAGACAGTTATTGAGAAGTGGGGCAAAGACAACCTAGTTTCGTTCAACCAAAGTAAGACAAAACAGGCTGTCATTTCACGTAAACAGAACTAAGTCTTTCCATCTATCCTTATGAATGGTGATGAACTGGACACTTCAACTTCTTTCACACAACTTGGTCTTTCTCTATCGTTTAATCTCACTTGGAAAACACACATCCATTCCCCTTACTAAACATGCATCTCAAAAGCTCGGTTTCCTCACTAGAGCCCGTGGGTTTTTCTCATCTTCTCACCTTCTAACTATATACAAGTCCCAAATCCGTCCCTCTTTAGAGTAGTGCTCCCACGTCTGGGGAGGTGCTTCAAAATCCACTCTCTGTATTCTTGACAAAGTCCAGTCCAAAGCCATTCGCCTCATCAACAATCCTAACCTCACCAAATCGCTCCAACCTCTTTCCCATCGTCGATTAGTTGGAGATCTTTCCATCTTTCAAAGATGCTTTCACAAGCATTTTTCTTAGGAGATCAGGGATATTATTCCAGTTCCTCTGAGGCGTGTCAGGACCACCAGAAGCTCAACTCATTCACACCCTTTCCAAGTTCAACTGCCTAATCCACGAACTCTGTCCCACAAATCATCATTCATCCCTAGAACATGCAACTTATGGAACGTCTTGCCTACCTCTTGCTTTCCTGAATCTTACAACCTGCCATCTTTCAAGTCCAAGATCAATAAACTTGATCTAACATCTCTCTCCTCTTAGCCTTTCGCTTTTTCGATTTCTTCTTTCGTCCTTTGTTGAGGCATTATATAGGCCACCATGGCCTTTCCCAACATAACTCATTAAAGAAAAACAAATTCTGCAACCACTTTCCCTCAAAGCACATTTGAGGGAAAGACTCGATGAAAAAACTGACATTCAATTAATCAGGCTTATTTCCAAAGTTAGCGTAACTGTTTACTGCGAGTTCTCAGCTCTGTTAGATATTTAGATATGATTTTTTTGGTATAAGACTTGATACGTAAATATGAAATAATGGAAGAAACCATATCGTATAAACCTTCGCTTTGTGACATAGAAAACTGCAATAGCCAGAAATACAACGAGTAGAAGGCCTGCAGACGACAAACTCGCAGCTGTAATGACGAGGCTCTTGGCATCTGAGCCATCATTGCGCTCCTCTGCAGCACTGCCTGTTCCATTTTTGTGAGAGTTGCGTGGTTTCGTTGCCGTTTTTACAAAGTCAGTTGCCTGTGCATGAATGGAAAGTTTGGCTACAATTTGTCAATGATTTTGTCTAAAAATGCGTAATTTGTCTAGATATCAAAACATGAGTATGCTTCAAGTCACAGGTTCGTAATGGTCTTGGTCCCATGCTCAAGCACCGTTCTGGGTGTACCCTACATTGCATCAAGCAGTCAATGGGTTCCTGCCTTGCAGCAGACTATTGAAAATCAGCAAAAACAATATTTTTTCGTGACTCATGTTGTGGAAATGCCATGGTTGCCTTTACAAAGCCCCAACAATGGAAGAAAAGAGGAAGTGAAAGGCTAAGAAGTGAGGGAGATCAGGATAAATTTATTGATCTTAGCTTTAAAAGATGGCAAGTTTTAGGATTCGGGAAAGATGGAAAGCAAGAGATCCCACCAATTGCCAGTTCCTGCGATAAACACCTTGCACAGCCTTATAGTCAGATAAGACAAGCAAGTTCATGTTAGCAAATTGATTGGTGAAAGGGACATAATTTCTACTTTGCGAAGCAAAGACAAGGACAGTTCTAAGAGAAGACTCTTTCGATAATAATGTCGTTTGTTTTCAAAAGATGTTGCGTTACGAAAGATTTGATACGAGTTCATTACTTTTGAAGACAGGCGTAAGAAGAGCTGGCTCTCAAGTCTATAAACGAAGTATTTTGTATCCTCATTGATGAAAACATGAAGACAGTACCTGCGAAGGGAAAACTGTCGACGTTCCAACTGTTTTGATTATAATTGTAGCAGGGGTCGTGTTTTCTATGGTCGAAGCTATTGTGGTGCGATACGACACAGTAGAAGGATGGCCCGTTGTTGGTGGGATTCTGGACGACACGTTCGCAGGTTCCGTTATTGCTGTCTCTGATTTTGGCATCGTCGTTGGTTTTGAAGTGGTTGTTGCAGAACAAGTTGTTCTTGTCGATGGATCAATGCCAACTTTAATGAAGAAGGTATTCAGCCTCAGGATGACGAAATGTAAAAAAATTTTAAGATAAAAGAGCCTCGTTAAGACCGACTGAATCAAATAGAAATACCCTTCTCCCCAAATCTCCGACTCCGTTTCCAAAGCAATTGCTATGAAAGCGACATCACCAGTGGATTTCCATGCTGTCATCTACGTAAAACCAACTACGTCAGGATTTAAGATTTCCGATCCCAAACCGTCACATAAACAAAAAATAATTATGTTGAAAAAGGTTATTAAAACTGGATCAGACAATTTTTAAGTAACCGAACTTAAGGGAATCCAGAGGAAAACAGGAAAAAATTGTAGATTAGGTCCTATTTGCATTCGGTTCTAGTATATTTTGTATCAAGAGCTTCAATTCATTTGTGCACAAGAATTTGTCCTCTTTCCTCATAAAAAATGCTTCTTGATATATTCATAGTAATAATTAAAATAATTTCAATTATTTTAGGACAGTAAGCCATTCAGCAGTGCTGGTTTACAAGGGCTGTCCATCTACAAACAAACTAATTTAACAAAATGGCGATACATGAGAATTAAGATGCAAATGTTCACTACTAATAGAAATCCAAAGCAAGGTAAAGCACCAAAGTAAGTACAACAGATAAAGAGCAATGTTTACATTCAAAAAAAGCCTACTCCACCTATGGAAGTAAGGTTTTTTCTCATGGCATCGCAATGAAAAAGACTTGATAACTTACTTCTGTAACTCCCTTTGACTTTGAACGCAAGGCACGAATTAACCTTCCTTGGAAAACCCTCGACCTGACAGCTGATCCCGAGGGATACTAGTACCCCATCGTACCTCTTGATGCTGCAATCACTTGGTTTCCACTATTGGATTCAAAAAGAGAATTAATGAATGAGATGAACGGTATGGGTAAGTGAGAGCAAACACAAGCATTGGAGAAGTATAGTGCTAGCTTGCGGTGCTAATCCTAATTCCCTCTCCGCTTCGCCTTTCTCTTTCCTTCTTTGATAGGAATTTGCATTAGGCCATCAGGGATTTTTCCAACACAAACAACCACAAAAAGAAGAAACAGAAAACGTGAGGAAAGTTCTTAATGGTCGGAGAATCGAGAATGATATGCCTAAGACGATGCAGTGGTACAGAAGCTGTTCCCTTTCTTAGCGTTCATGCATGTGCAGCAATTTCACTGAAATTAAACATACAGCGGTAAATGAATCACATTTTTACTGCACTTATCTCGGTGCAAAGGCACGAGACACCAGGTATGAGAAATATAATACAGCTCTCATATGACATATATCATAGGAGATTGTCACAAAATTCAAGTAGCAGACCATTCTTTCCAAAATCTCTTTGAAAAATAGAGGAAGCACTCATTCAAACAGAATGTCAACTAATTTTTAAGTGATTCTCACTTCTATAAAGATTGTTAGAAGAACTGAAAGGATGGCTCATTGGTAGAGAAGTTGCTCACAGATCCTATGAGCAGTTTTTCAAGTCCAACCTAAAACTTCACTTTCATCCAGAGTGAGGAGAACTACACGCGTTCCATAATTCTACGTGGCAAATTCAAGATGTTTTGTCATTATATCCAGAAGGAAAACCTAGACGCTTTTTGATCAGCGTAACTTTTCAGCGTTTTAGGACCTACCTTCTGATGCTAGGTAGAAAGTAGAAATGATGTAGGAGCATAAACGACCTTGCTACTCTATATGTTTCCTTTTAGTCTGACTAAGGCCAGAAGTTTACTAGAAATATTTCCGATTGGAAGATCTTCTTCCTTTCAAAGTGGAAAGATATCATGTGGGTCATAGTTCCAGTCTTTAAAATCCAAAGTGCTGCAATATCAAAATAGAAACCGTGATTTAGGGCAAGAGGAAAGATCTTGAGTGAGAAGGTGTTAACTTAAGACACAAAATTGCCATTCACTTACAATCAAGGAATCGCTAGCTGCATTTGTTGTCTTGAGTTGAATATCCACGTCAGATGCCACTGACCATAACAGTTTCCAGCCATTATTGTCATAAACAGTTTTATTTCTGCTGATAACACATTTTTTCACCATTGTCTTACACACATCCCAACTTGTTCTGCAGTATAAAATTGTCTGACCGACTTTTAGCAGCTGTGAGGACGTCTGGACGACAGCATGCTGGTACGATGCGTCACCCAATACAAATCGGCAGTCTGGAGAGAAAGAAAAGTCGTATCAATGCCAAAATCCTATTGATGATTAATCCCGCTGATGGCCAGTAGTAAACTTTCTAAATTGAGACTATTCTTTGACTAAATCTTATGAGAATACACATCTCTTCTTCTTCGCCTTCTCGTCCTTCCTTCTTTTATCATCTATTCATAAAAGATTTCTCACTTCTGGGAAGCAATTCCTCGAAAAATCTTTCCTGCTAACGATTCTCTTGATTTTTACATTAGACTCTCTTTTATCTGCCTTTTACCATATGTTCTTTCTGCAAGAAGTGAACTGGTTTAATTTTACATAAGCATATGAATTACATTAAAATTGACAAAACTATACATTTAAACTTTCACTTTTTCTATCCCCCTGTTGCTTTCAATCCGTTTATTCATCGCTCGGTCTCTCTCTCTCTCTCTCTCGTTCTCTGGCTCTCTCTCTCTCTCTCTCTCTCTCTCTCTCTCTCTCTCTCTCGTTCTCTGGCTCTCTCTCTCTCTCTCTCTCTCTCTCTCTCTCTCTCTCTCTCTCTCTCTCTCTCTCTCTCTCTCTCTCTCTCTCTCTCTCTCTCTCTCTCTCTCTCTCTCTCTCTCTCTCTCTCTCTCTCTCTCTCTCTCTCTCTCTCTCTCTCTCTCTCTCTCTCTCTCTCTCTCTCTCTCTCTCTCTCTCTCTCTCTCTCTCTCTCTCTCTCTCTCTCTCTCTGTGTCTGTCTGGATGTCAACCTGTTTTTCTGTCTTTCTTTGCCTCTACCCCTACGTCTCAATGCCATTTTGTCTTCCTCTATCTTTCTCTCATCTTTTTCAATTTGTCTCTCAAAGTCTACCACTCTGTCTCTTCATCCAAACTATTCAGATACAAATATCTATAGATATAAACCTTTATAGATATGAATCTTTTGAGATGTAAATCTTTATAGATGTAGATTTTACCTTTTGCAATGTCCTCATCATAAACGCATCTTTTATTCATCGAGACGTAACTACCATAATTGCATCTACACTTGCAGCAATCATTGCAAAATTTATAACCTCCAGCCCCACGACATCCAGCTTCTTTGCAAGACGTATTATCTGGGTTAGGAAACTCGTCTGTGTCCATCTCATTCAGAAAACGTGTGACAACTTGAGACCATACAGAGTTCCATGAATTGTTCAAAAATAACAAAAGTAGAATGATGGTAAAAAGGCGGCAGTTTCCCATTTCAATTGAACCATAAATTACTTGCTGTTAGACTGTCTGCCTTTGCTTCTTTCGATTGACGACTGTCCTAAAAAAAATATTCAATCTTTTACCCTGCAGATAACAGCTATCGGATGGAATAGGTTGGAATTCCTTATCCGAATTTTTAAGCACATGATTTGCTTGTGATTTCGATTATTTACGTAGGTGTTTCATCAAGTGAATAATCTTATCGTTTGGGAATGATCATTTGATGGAAGCTAATTAGGGCTTGCAATGGACTCGACGATTGGGCCGGAACAGGCTGAGAACATGATCGGTTGAAATAAGGCCGCAATGGCTGCATGGGGTTGCACTGCATCACTAGAATTGCATCACTGACCTGACTGTGGGGAGATAATGTAGTGAGGTATTCATTCAGCTGCAGTTAACTTGAAGTCACCCGTACCCTTCAAGGTTGTATGCTGAGGTAAGGTTATGGCTCTATAGCAAAATCCATGGTTGAAAAGTTACATTCTTTGAAATATTACATCTGGAAGGCAACAAGGCAGTCAAAAAAGATTGCAATGCTTGCATGAATTTCAGAAATGCGGGATAAATGCCAGCACGTAGGGCATGTTAACAAAGGAACAATTGGAGAAGAATGAACAATACGGATGTATAGCGTAGCACTAGAGTCGACAAAGCGAATATTTTGAATAGGCTGTCTCCAACGTGCAGCTGTTAATGTAAAAGTGCATTATCGGGAGGAACTCGATTCAAGCGTGGAATTCACGCAATGGGATAAAAATGGCTGCTGCAAAATTGGTGATTCAAGCATTTCCCGAGCGGTAAAAGAAATACAGAGTGATAAAATCAACCAGGGAATGATAGGCAACTTTATTCGCTGTCTAGAAAGAAACACAGAATAAGGGCTCTTTAATTTGTCTCTACAGTTATAAGATTGATAAAATATTCTAGACACATTATGACGCTCCTTGCAACCAACCACAAAACAAACGGCTGAGGACTGATTGCATTCGAAAGTTGGTCATTTTGAACGGAATTTCTGGAGACGAAGTCAACTGCAGTGTTAAAACGGCTAGAAATCTGTTAATAACAAACCTGTTTTGTTTTTGTACGATTGATTGCGAAGGAATCCCACAAACTCAGTCCACATTCCTGGAGCTATGAGAATGTCTCCATTCGCTTCATTGTGGTAGCATCTATTGCCGTTGAGATCTCTGACAGTTTAACTTCATTCCGTGTCCGAAAAATTCGTAAAACTTTAAGCTCTTAGTCGCAATGATAACTCGAATCAATCAATTTAGCATGCAATTACTCTACGCCTTGGTGTGTTTCCCATCAAGGAAATTAAAACTTCTCGAAATTGCATTGAACAATAGCGTAGGCGTTAGTGCCTCACTGTGGAGACAATGAATTGAGATGGTAAAATGACTTAATTGCAATCCAAATTATAATGCATCTACAATGTCCTCATTGTAAAGGCAATGATGTGACGTTAGCATTTTTTTCCTTTAGATCCTGCCATGATCGTAGCCCTTTAGCCTGCCACGGGTTAAAATCAGCGTGTATGCTTGCGGGAAAAATTAGATTATATGAAATTAAATCTCTCAACATTTCCAGCATGCATAGAAAGGTAAGAGAGCAATGAGGGAGCTGGTTTCCCTGATCGGTGTGCAGGTGCTCACAGGGCTCACCATTGGGAAGCTCCCACCACGAACATAGATCAATATGTGAAGCTAGCTCAGCTGTATATTCAATCGTCTCGCTCTCTCTCACACTTTGTCTTACGTGTATAGAATGGTAATAGAGCAATGAAGGAGTTGGCTTCCCTGATCGGTGTGCAGGTACAGGGTTCGTCTTTGGGAAGGCCTCTTGTTATGAACACATGAACGTGCAAGGATGATTGATGTGGTATATATTTTCTTGTATCTCTCACCATGTCCAACACATATAGTGTGGTTAATGAGTGATGAAGTGGGCAGTTTCCCTGCTCGGTGTTCGTACTCACAGAGTTCCCCAGTGGGAGGGCCTCCACGCATGAATGTACTGTAGATGACTGTGCAAGGGTAGTTCAGTGGTACAAGTGCCTCTTTTAACATCCCTAACATGTAGGGTGCAGAGTTCTGAGCCTTGAAGTAGATTTTAAGACAGTGTTTTCATTCTTAATCACCATTTTCATTAATGCTTGATAATATAGAGACCTTTGGAAAAATTTTTACAATAAATTGAAATAAAATCTGAAGGAGAAACTTAATACATCTGTAACATAAACAGTGGAAAAGGACATTATGTCTACTGGCTCAAATGGCATATGCAGCTTATGATTCGAAAGTTTTTTTAGAAATTGTGTTGAGGACAAGCTATGGCGACCTATACAATGCTCCAACAAAGGAAAAAAGAAGCAAGTGAAAAGGCTTAGAGGAAAGAGTATAACAGCAAAGTTAATTCTGTCTTGCTTGTAAAGTCGGGCAAATCCATCATGAAGAAGGAGAAATGAGACGGCTCAGAAGTTCAAAACGGCGCTCATATGTATCGAGATTCTTATCAATGTCTAGGTGCCGTGAGACTAAAATCATTGCACTTGACACTTCCTCAATGACGCGGCAGTCTTTCAATTGAAGAAAAAAGCAAGTTGCCATATCCAGTTAACCATATATCAAATGGACAATTTCGCAACCTTTGGTATCACAATGATAAGCAGAAAAGTCATTTAATGGATCATAAACCTGTAATTTGTGATCTGACGGTTGGACAGATATATCTAATGACAATTAAAGGCATATGGTTGGCTGGTATTAACTGCAAGGTTCCAAACATCACTATGCTTGACAACGTCAAAATAATGGAATGGTTAGACTACGAGCATGTTAGGTGAACGTGTAAGTTTAAAACAATGCATTATATTGGTAGACTCGTCCCAGACCGCAGCATTAGAGAACCCTGGAACGCAAACTTAACAGTGCAGTTACTGTTTGGTTCACGATTGGAGAAAACGTTGCTTTGTTTCATTCCATACAACTTAATGACGTGCCACGGTGCAGAAAAGTTGAAATCTCTAGATGGCAGCTAACGATGATGGTGCAACGCCGAGATAAGCTAGTGGAATGACGGTTTCACGCCAATGAAAACATACATTGAGAATCCATTAAAACTTTGCGATAACCGCCTCGCCGCTAAAGCTTCGCTATAGCAAAGTTTCGAAACTTTCGATAGTGCATCAACGGAGATAAGGAAACATAACATCATTTTCCCACAACGGAGTTAATCAGCTCACGGTCAACTCGAAATATTGTGCTAACACCGCTTTGCCGCGCGTCCCAGTAACACGCCGCGAACAATTCCGCTGCTCTTGTTTCGAAGCGTTTATCGACGAACACGCGCGGCATTTGCGCAGTAGACTTGCCAGCACAAAACATACGCTCAGGGCGAGCACAATAATGGAATTCGGGAAAGCCAGCAATCTAGTCTTGTTGCTGCTGATACAAGCAACACTAAAACTCACCGCTTCCATGAACGTCACCAGGCCAGACAAGCTTGTTGAGCGGGACTCATTTGATAATAGCAATTGCGATTGGACCAACTGCTCCAAGTATGCTGCAGCCTGCACAACGGCGGAGTGCTGCCAATGTACATGTGATACAGGGAAAACGTTCATGTCCTTGAACAACAGTTGCGTGGCTGAAAAACAAATAACTACAGGTTAGTTTTTCAATTCAATACAAAAAGGGTACCAGTATTTTTAGGGATGCCAAAATCTGCTGCACAAGTTCCATCAAAACGGGATCAGTTCTACTGAGAGAAGATGATAGGCATTGCAACACCAAACTTTGTAGAGGTGTTTCTCTTTTTCAATTTTGCTTTATAGTATTTATACACAAATGAAGCCTCCATCATTAAGCCTAAGGCTGCCAGATAGAAGGATCAGAGATCAGAGTTCACTGTTGGACAACAGAGAGAAGGAAAAACTCCATGGGGAATCTATATAGTTAGAGATGAAAAATCTGAGATCAGACAGAAGGTATCAGATGTTGAAATAGGCCCAAAGATGTCGGCAGGGAGCATCAAATGTCAGAGGGAGAATTTCTGAGGGATATTCCTGCCCCCTCGACATTTGGAAGTATAGCAAGCGTCATTGTTTGCATGAATCTAAGCTATCACTTTGGCTTCGATCTCCTCTGTACCCTTGGAGGACTCACTCCAGTTAGCCTGTCTTAATGTAGCAATGCATTAAAACAATGTGCACTATTTGGAACTGCGTGTGTTGCAGTCAGTGATAAAGTTTATAGGAAGAAGTAAATAGTGGATGAAAAAGCTCAACCAATCAGTCAATAACCATTCAAGCAAAATATTCATCATTCAATGAATCAGAAAAGCATCCAGTCTCCAGGTCATCAGAATCATCGTCAGAATCATCATCAGAATCATCATAATCAGAATCAGAATCATAATAATAATAATAATAATAATCATCATCATCATCAGAACCATCATCATCAGAATCATCATAATCAGAATCACCATCATCATCATCATCATCATCAGAGCCATCATCATCAGAACCATCATCAGAATCATCATAATCATCATCATCATCATCATCATCATCATCATCATCATCATCATCATCTTCTGCCTTTAACCCTACTCAAGTAAAGTCACCGGTGTTTCAATTGTCTATTTAAATTGGCAGACAAAATTGATGAGCCATCGTAAAAGTTAGCACATCCTCAAAAAAGTGGACTTTATAATGTGGATTCCCTTTACCTTCATGACCAATGGTGCTTCTATTGTGACAAGTGCAGGAATCGAACTCACAACCCCTGCGATATGAGCCCACGTAATAAACCACTGCACTACGACAACATGGCTGATCCACATGAAATGTACTGAATATCCCCAGCAAACAGCACATCATATAATTGAAGTAGCCAAACTTGGATTTAATGTTGCTGAGAAAGACCGCACCATTCCCCACTTAAATCACCTTTCCCATTCTCTTAGATCAAGGTACTTTCCTCTTAGAACTTAAGCAACTGTAATAGCAGTCCTAATCTTATTGCGTTTAGAAGTATCGAATTTTGGTGCATACATGAAATTAAAGCGTTTTCTAAGGGCTGCATTGAACTTGAATGAAGAGTTCTCTAAATCTAACATTCGATAAAGAGAGAAAAACGTGTCTCACACAATAGGAGACTCATTAGATGCTGGCAATCACTCGACATCAACTATCCACGTGGTCATTAAATGCATCCATCACTGTAATGCACTAATCAAAGACGACGAATGAACTTTCACGACGCCATAATGATTTCAAACCGAAACGAGAATGGTATGCAGCTGAGAGTCGTTTTAATTCCGTTTAGATGAGGGAATTTTCCGCAAGCAAACAAGTATGCGTCAATGCCATCTCGCTATTGGATATCCGTAGAATTAGTTTGGATTCAGTACCAAAGCCACGCGACTCAAAAAAGCCACTTCATGAGAATGCGCATTGTAATAAGGTCATAAATTTCGCTGATAAATGATTAAATGAAACAGACCGTAAAAGTAAAAAGAAAAAATGTTTTTCGACAAAAAAGAGTACAATTTAATGCTAACCAGGGTCAATACTGATAAACAGGAGTTGAGATAATAGGAATTCTCAAACTAGGAGAATCGAATGATGCAGTAAAATTATTTCGTATTTACCTATTGGCTGGGACGTGATCTGGAAGTAGAATGACGTTAAGGTTGAGACGAGAGGCTGGTTCCTGAGTGACAGTTCACTGCTTCTCTGATGTTCTGATTTAGCTTGCTCTTGTTACGCAACTTAGAAGCTTCTAATTTTATCAGCTTTGAATTCTTCTACCAATGAGATGAGGAGGTGCGAATATGCAACAATACAGTCAGGCAACTCTACAAATGACATCTCCGCAGCAGCAATTACACGATGGTGACATACCAGGGCTCCATCTCCAGTACAAATAAGAAGCCAACGCTTTGACCACTGGCGGTCACACAATTGTTACACAAAGCCTAGTGGTCTTTAAAAATTGCAATCATTCCCCTACAATGAAAAAATGATCTACAATGTGCATCATCCAAATAACTGATAAAGAATAAGAATAGGGCATTTGAGCTATGAAGAAGCAATCGAGACTGGAAGAGCACATCTTAACAGCGTCCTGCTCTTGGTAACAACTATTTGATAATGTGACAACTGTTTGATTATTCAACTGGAAATAAATTCAGAATTCTCTTTTTGAGATAGTTAAAAGCAACTAGCGTAGTAGCACAGGATCTGAAAGACAGAACGAAAAATGAGTTAAAGCAATTCCTGAAGATTTCTTCATTGGATGCAAAATGTTAAAAAAGAACATAGTATTGATCGGGCTCTGCATTCTGAAAATCCTGCATTCCTATGACAAAAATCTTTAATTTACCATTGCATAATCCTTTGGTGTCGAAATCGATGAAGAAATGACAAGATTTAAATGTATATTTACACAGACAGGTTCTTCTTCACTTTCCTCTACTATTCTTTCTCCGTCTTCCTCTGCTTCACCTCCTCTTCTTCTTCTTCTTTTCCTCTTTTTCTCCTTCTCCTTCTCCTTCTCTTTCTCCTTCTCCTTCTCCTTCTCCTTCTCCTTCTTCTCCTTTTCTTCTTCTTCTTCTCCTTCTTCTCCTTTTCTTCTTCTTCTTCTCCTTTTCTTCTCCTTCTTCTTCTCTTTTTCTTCTCCTTCTTCTGCTCTTTTTCTTCTCCTTCTTCTTCTCCTTTTCTTCTCCTTCTTCTTCTCCTTTTCTTCTTCTTCTTCTACGTTTTCGTCCCTGTTTTCTCTTTTTGGGAAACCCTCGTTGAAGACTGATTCTACATACTTCTTATAACTCATTACTGGGGACCAGCATTCAAGGAACAGCTCTTGGACTATTCGTCCGTCTGCCTGCCTGCATGTCTCCATGTCTATATATTTATTCGTTTATTATCTATCTATTTGCTTCTCCCTACCAATTCGTAAAATATCAAGCTTTATCAGATGAAACCTCATCTACTGATTGCTTGAAATTTGATATCTAATTGAGTACCATACTTTCTTTTGAGCTTTAGAGAATACCTTACTATTGAGATAATATTATTAGCCTTGGCATTTCTCTTTCTTCTATACAATTTACCCCAGTCTTATGCTATATACTTAAGTAATATTTGGTGGCCAGGTTCATGGCGCCCATAAACAGTCCTAAACCTAGCGACAGCCAAAACTGCAGGCAATATCGAATTTCAAATGCAATAAAGACCAGAGATAAGGCTCCGATTCCTTAAAGTACGAAAGGCTTAAGATAGACTGCAACGTCACAGTTTCATCTTAAAAATTGCCTCATGATTTTTCAAAATTCATAGTTTTTGAGAAAAAAATATTTTTTGCAAGGCTGCAACTTCATGGCACAAGCAAGTGGTACAGCACCGTGGAGTTTTGTCCCGATGTCAATAACCTCTACGGCCAGCTTGGTAACTGGTCTAAACATATTTCGATGCACCAAATCTGGATGCAAAATGGCAAGGAAGTGCAACGTACTTCAGGTTTTGTATGAAGACGGTGGTTGGAGGCAGTTGCAGTCGAACAGTGACAGCAAGGTTGCTGTTGTTAAGGAACTTCTCAAGGTTTTTGCTGTTGATTTTGCCTACAACTTTACCTTCTTCATTTGACAAAGTATTTTTGCAAATATACGATGATTGAAAGTAAAAATCGCTAAAAAACCTACATGTGGTAAGAAATGCCAAAATGTTGAACAATCAATGATCAATTAAGCTTCATCAAGCTTATGGCTGCATCGGAGAAATTACTTGTACACAATTAAGAATTTCCCCTTAAGATGGAAATATCGACGCGAATAATTCATGTCACTCTAACACTTCCTCGGTGTATAGCGTATTGGAGTGTTCAAGTAATTGCTCATTATTATTGTTATTATTATTATGTTACGATATCATTCTCGTTTGCTTTATTGTATGTTTGTGCATTGTGATGTTAAGTGCTTCCTTTCCGGATCACGCTGTCCCTAATTGATTTGTCATGTGACACTCATTAGCGTCTTTTTCTTATAGCTGATAAGAGCGATTATGTATTACTATTTATTGTGTATGTTTCTTATTTACGTCGCTTGTTGAATTTAGAGTTCAGTTCTTGTTGGATTCGGGTTAGTTAGCCGTAAGTTAAACTTCTTGTCAAGAAGAGAAAAACGACTGACTCAAGTAGCTTTAGATTTTTAGCTGAGGCCTAAGGGCTTTATTCGCTGCTTCTAAAAGAACTCCGAAAACTTTACCCGTGCAGATCCATTGCTTACATGCTTTAAGACAATAAAGTATGCTGACTCGATAAATTTTGCAAGATCGTGTTGCATGATGATTGAATTTTCAGCTTTAAATGTTGATGCAATAATACGCAATAGCTATTCGACCATTGCATTGGCAGTTGGGATAATGATTGTAAGATGAATATACTGTGCGGAGGGTCCTAGGAGCGCTCGCTCTCATCCCTCATGAGAATATCCAACGACAATATTTCACATGGTTGACAGCCGGTGTTTCATTTTTCTCTATCTAGATGATTGGAAGAAATTGCAGTCGTGCCCGGTTCCAAGGGCTACTGTTGACCCTACGACTCGTGTGCACAATAGAAGATCAGACCTCTCAAGCTAAACTAGAGACGTCATGCTTGGTAATGAAAGTCTCAGGAAAACGCCAGTGTAAGTGTTTTTTATGCATTGTTAATGGACACTGAGAAGCTCTTTGCTATCGAGCAGTGCCCAGGTCCTTCAGTGTCAGTGTCAGTGTCAGTGTCAGTGCAAGAGAGTTTCTTGTCATGACATTGAGATGATTGCATCGTAATTGCATTGGCAGTAACGAACGCAAGCCAAACTTTCATGAAGATGTGAACGAAATGCTTGAAAATTAACACCAGCGATCTCTTTTTGCGAGAAATGCCTGTGGGAAATCTCTTGAGAGAGTTTCTTGTCATGACATTGAGATGATTGCATCGTAATTGCATTGGCAGTAACGAACGCAAGCCAAACTTTCATGAAGATGTGAACGAAATGCTTGGAAATTAACACCAGCGATCTCTTTTTGCGAGAAATGCCTGTGGGAAAAAAGATGCTAAATTCCAGCTGGAAAAGCTTCGGAAATGTTACAAAAATCAAGCGAAATAATGAATCCCAGTAATCAGTGTTATGTTTTGCAAAATTTGTCGAAACTAAGAGATTTCGTGTAAGACAAAGAACGTCACAAGCTCCTTATTCCTCCAAAATGAAATCAAACTCGCTTAAAAAAGATCCTTCACTTCCCACCAAAGTTTTGTGTCAATATTGACCTTAGAATAGATTAGAATGAACAAATGCAAAATTTCTGATGATTTTAATTGGAAAGGAAGAGAAAAAATTTCATCCCAAGATGCAAAAAATAAACGGCAAGACAAACAGCATTTACCGCGCAAGATTCGGTCCCCTACCGGCTCTATACGCTGACAGGATGCTGAACCACGCATGTCGAATTAGGCATGATGTTTAATAGGTTTGCTTGGTATTGTTACGAGGGACAGTTGGCATATTCATTAGATCACATTGCAACTGTGCGGAAGTCTTGAGTACAAGGGAAGCTGATGCAAGCTCCTCTCTATCTGTTTATCTGCAGTAAATGGATAACTGGCGTAAAACTGGGAGTGAAGTACAGCGAGTAAGGGAGCTGGCCACCCTTACTTGCAAAGGCCCTTAACTCGCGATGCCATGGCTTGGGATGGTACCGCGAAGAGGGTGCTTCCAGACGTTCATTTCGACTTTGTGACTCAAGTTTGCTTACTTCTATAACTTGCTTTAGTTGGTGCCTGCTTAGAAAAAATTTCTGAGAGAAACGACCTATTCAAGGCTATGATAAGAAAAGGATTGAAATTTTCTGCTGTGATAGGATGCTTGGAAATTTAACATTCGGCCTCCCAACACTAGTGCGGTTAAACAGCAAACATAATGAATGTGTTTCGTTTTTAGTTGGAGATGCTCCTGTTATCGGTAGAGAGTGCATCAAACATTCCAATGCATCATTTCGGTCAAGTACGTCAAGAAAGACACCGCAGTCTTCGTTGATAAGGCCAAGCCGCGTTGTGAACCATGCAGCAGTAGTTGTGACGTCGCATTATCGGACCAGCACCCTTGGCAGTTCATTTGGGAAAGGTTTTCTGTACTCAAGTGGTCGTATTGGCAGCTCGGAAGCATATTTTGCATCACAGCAGACCATGGGAGCATCTTCAATGTCTATAACTATGAGGCCATCGTTTTTGTCATACAAGACGCTAGTGCTAGCTTCGTATACTTTCCGTCGAGCTACAGAAGTCGGTTCAGTTGCTACAGTCGAAACGCAAATGGTAAGCGACGAATGAAAGTCACTAGCTTTTGTATTCGGCATGAGAAATTCACTGGATAATGCTAGTGTTTTTGTATTATGCTACGTTGATTACAGTTTGAATCTCAGTGGAAAACTCCAAGTTTCGCATGAAGTTGCTTTCAATTTTTTGACAAACTCGAGAATACGCGCAAATATCGTGATATGATTAAGTAGCTCAACTCATCTTTGTCTTTCGTCTTCCCCTTTTCCTTGGCACCTTCCAGCTTCTTTGTCATGTCTGCAATAACCAAGGATGATTTAGCCAGAGAAAACAGCCGGTGTGCTCTTCCTGAGAACCCGATTAACTAGCTTACTAGTAAGAACTATTGTTATTCATTCACTGTCAGTCCCCAGACAATAACAAGCATGTTTGTCAAGAAGATTTCGCACATGCCTCCGGGGTATTAAAACAATAGATTAACTGTCATAAAAGAATACAAAAATGTGGATACGTGACAAACCTCACGCAATATCAAGTGTCATGTGATTTAGTGCCGTAAAGTTCAATGATAAACGCAACTCATTACAACGTCTCTCTAAGTTCGCATTTCTTTCCATGTTCACTTCTGTTGTATTTGTTTATTGCTTTCCCTCCCTTTCAATTACTTTCTTTGTAGCGTCAGCGTGCCGTTTCTTGCTTGCGTTCTTCCGCTGCATCGTTCCATCCAATGTAACTCAGTTTCTTGCTTGAACACAATTTCTTTCAATAATTTTCACCTGCTCACCCTTGCTAGCTGCTATTCCTTCCCGAAGTTTCTCTGTTTCCTCTTTATCAACAGTATCAATTGCACCCTTTGCTTCTTCTTCTTCTTCCTATTCTCCTTCTTATTCTTCTTCTTCTTCTCTTTCTTCTCATTCTCATTTCACTCTATCCTTTTACTTCCTCTTTTCCCCAAATTGATAACCCGCTGGTATTATCCACTGCTTCTTCTACATTCTTCTCTTTATTTGAATTTTCTTCTTCCGTGATTTTCTTGTTTCTCTTCTCCGACTACTTTTCTCCCATCCTATATCTGTCCCCTTCTCCTTCAACTGCTCACTTTACCTCTTCACTTTCACTGATTCTTCCTCCTTCATCTTCTCGTCATAAAATTGCTCCCCCTGTTTAAGGCTTTCACAGCAAAGCAGGCATTTCTGCATAGTACAGAGGCAATTCAGAGAGGCAAAGCTTTGGCCATGTTGTTAGAATAGAGGCCGGATTTGTGGACGGCGGAGTTTGAGATACCCTCGTACACGTCTCTCTTCATCCTATCTCTCTCTCTCTCCCTCTCTCTCTCTCCCTCTCTCAGAGTCTCTCTCTCTCTCCCTCTCTCTCTCTCTCTCTCTCTCTCTCTCTCTCTCTCTCTCTCTCTCTCTCTCTCTCTCTCTCTCTCTCTCTCTCTCTCTCTCTCTCTCTCTCTCTCTCTCTCTCTCTCTCTCTCTCTCTCTCTCTCTCTCTCTCTCTCTCTCTCTCTCTCTCTCTCTCTCTCTCTCCAGCCAGCAGCGAATGGGTACCTGGCGTCAAACAGGGGGGGAGGGGGCACCGTGTAAGTCAGTCACCTTATGTCGCGGTACTATTGCTCCGAGAATGGAACTTTTCTAGCAAGAAGATGAGAAGAAGCTTCAAAATGCTTGTTGCGAGTACTGAACTCAACTTCACTTTAAAAAAAACAAATTGCTTTTGAATATTTTCAATTCATTTTAGTCAATCGTTTCGTCAGTGAGAAGTTTTCAGATTGATCACACTATTACACCGAGCCAAAGCAGTGCAACGGCTAGGCTTCTTCCACCAAATAACAGAGGACGGTCAGATGATGATGATGACAGCGGTACGCACGACAAATACCTACTTATATCAAGTATCGTCGCTGGAGTTGCACTTTTCTGCATCATTCTGCTTGTTGTAGCATTGTTGGTTATTAGAAGGTACGTTTTTATCCGAAGGTGATTTGCCTTGTGGATGAAAATTTATGTAGGGTTAAAAAGGGCTTTATAAAACCCACAATTATCTTTTTACTTGTGGCCATCGTTTGGTCCTCATATAAACAGAAAATTGTTGTGATGTATACAATTGATAGAGAAACTCGTGTCAAAGAAGCTTCAATTTTGACTAAACTTAATTTATTGGAGAATATTTCACTCGTGCGTCTAATTATTTTCACATATTAGAGAACGTGTCTGCATCCTGTTCCTCGCATAGTTAACTGCTAAGTGAGAACTCTATATAGACAAGCCAATTGGAAATATTGCCTGCATCTTCCTCACAATACCTGTACCAGACAAAAGGCTAAAACCATATAAGAGATATATGTCTGCCTCATTGGAGCTTGAAGGTCTCCATATTAAAAGTAAAAAATTGATTTCCAACATCGAAAAGAAGCTTTAACAAGCACTACGACAAGAGTAGAGCGATGTGAAAAGCTTCCTACCAATTGTCTTCCTCTTTCTGGCTTGGGAACTTCTTCACTTTTCTGCCGAGCGTCTCTGCGACCACGAAACCTTCCCATTCATCTCGGCTTTGGACCGGCAACTGCTGCACAATTTGCTTGCTACCATATACTACAAGTGATCCAAGTGCAATGATGAACTTTAAAAAACGTGGTCTACCGTACGTGTTTTGGTGTAAGGCTAGAAATTAACTTGCTTAGCATGCCTCTTGGATTTGGGTTTCTCAATTTTAGGAGGAAAGGCAAAGTGCGACAAAAGCAGCGGCGAGGTGCGTTGTTAACATACCAACTTGTGCTTCGATAACTAACTGTATTTCGTTACTAAAGGATTTTTAGGGTTGCGTCAAGCCTTCGTTGAAATGTCCAGGCCAGCTGGCATTTCGAAGAGCTTCTCTTCGTGCACAATCACTTTTGCTTTGCCACAGTTAGTTTGAATCTGCTTCAGTCAGCTATTTCTAGAACTATCAGAATAGAAAATGAAGAGGGTATTCTACCTATTCTTCTTTTCTCTTTCTTCCTTCTTCTTCTTTTATCTTTCTTCTCTTTCTTCTTCTTCATCTTTTTCTTCTTTTTTTTCCTTTTCTTCTCCTTCTTCTTACCATTTTTTCTTTTTCTTCTGGTTTGTCCCCCATGATAGCGTTACCGACACTGGAAATAAGAAGAGGGCGGTCCAAATGAGGAAAATGACAAACAATATTACAGCGTTCGTCGCGTCTTTCCCTCAAATGTGCTTTCAGGGCAAGTGGTTGCAGATTCGGTTACGAACCGACAATAATGAGTCGAGATCCCTTTTGGCGGTCGACATCCAGGGACACCAACGCGGAGGCTTCTGCATTGTCCCCAATATTACAGTACCTTAGTTCCAAAGAGGTCATGAATGACTCGTAATGCCATTTGCCCGAGTATAGCGCGCTCCAGCCTTTCTCGTAACCGTTTCCGGATGCCCCTCTATCTCTTTATCTAGCCAATAGCTTTGCTTGGGTGACTTTTCTGCCAACTGCTTATTTCATGATACGAGAAGGATACGCTGACCTCATACTACTCGGGGACTCCTACGGACATTTCTCTCAGCTGATTTGACAATCTAAATTTTTTTCAACGTGTGTGGTATCCTTTTTTTGGTGTGTAGTTCTATGCTTTATGCATACATTTCGAGGCGCTTCACAGAATTACTGGTTTTTGCTTGCTGAATCCAGTGACACCTGTTTGGACTAACTAACTTCTTCATCATTATTCCTCTCATGAAACTCGTACAAAAGTGAAGCTAATTAATTCATTTAAAATATTCATCTTTTTAGCGATGTTTCAAGGGATGTCGTTTGATGAACACATTCTTAAGGTGACAGCGTTTTGCAATACTCACTCTGTGAGAATTTCCTATGAACAGTAATATGCTTTCTATGATGATTCCAATTGTGCTAGCGTCAATCCTAGTTCCATAGAAACTCTAGAAAATACAAGTAGACATCAAGAATAAGACATTGATTTGTCCAAGACTGTCTCGCAAAGCGACTGCAAGGGCCATGATTTTGTTGAAGGGTTTCTACCAGGGAACTTTGATTTGAGTAAAATATTATCCCGCTAGGCTCGAATGAGTTGCTGAAAATTGAATCCAGTTAGTGCCGAACAAATTTGGAATCTTGCTTAACGTTGTTAATTTCTGCTCAAAGTCAGAGTGACTTTCTGAAAAACGTTTTATATACTATTGAAAACGGTGCTTTTTAATGTTCTGCGATCTGATACTTGTCAAATAGCTTTGCTCTTTCGTTGCATTTTTCTACCGTGAAAAAAGCGTAACCAAAATCTTTTTGTCTTAGAATCGCCACCGTTTCAAGTCTGGTTTTAGCCCACCACAAACTCCTCCACCACTACCACCAATTCTAAAGTTGAGAAGCAAGCATAGCAACGATACAATTTACAGGAACAAGTTGGACCGAATCAGCTTATCTAATTCCTGGAAGACACACCCGGAAGAAGAAACCGATGATGAGTATGATATTCCAGCTGACCCCCCAGGTCTTCCTCGATCGTTCAGTGCTCTTTATGCAAAAGTTGGTAAGTTGTATTTGAGTGTTTAGTAATAGCCACATAAGGAGTTTGCACAAGCGTATTAATTTTCAATGCATTTACACGGTGCACTCTTTGTATCACCATTCATTAAGAGGTTATAAATTTGGCATGTATTTTTGAGGTCGCAGAATAAAGGGGTACAGCTATGGCTTCCTCTTGTCGCTTTTCCATTGTGTAATGTTTATAGTGAGCTTTATCAAATCAAATTTTGTATATTTTAATGACCCTTTATAGCCAAAACGCGGTGATCCGGTATCTTTTTGGGCTATGAAGGGTACTTGTATTGCATGGTTCGTTGGTTCGTTTTTTTAATTGATACAAAAAGCTTACCAAGTATAAGTCACTCGTCAATTTGATGCATGTATTACAGTTTAGACTTGCTTTCTGCACTACATTCTTTTAAACAGTGACTGTGTGAATGCACATAGAATGTGAATAATCACAATTCCCTTTTTTACTCCCTTCTCAGATAAATCCCACATTAATTATGGAGTAGACGAGGAAGATGCACCTACAAGTGTCGGCAGTGAGGCATCTGAGACCACGAGGGAGTCGAATATCATTGATACAATCTACGATGAGCCAGAGGAAGTGATGACACGAAGCAGGCAACAAGAACACGGTGACAAAATGGAGCAGACCGACTTTGAGAAATATTTACGTTCATCTAGGAAGCACTGAAATTTTCTACGGGCAACAGAGACCCAGCACTTAAAGCTGTTTTTTGAATTGGTCCTTGCTTTGTACATTACTGTAGCAGATAGTTGATTGTGGAACAATTATAAGTTCGTTTGGCACACCTATCTTTTATGCTCGCATGATCGGCATCTATCCTTGCTTTCATTTTGGGGTCACTTCTCCTCTCCCTGTTAAGTTCGATGCCGGTAATTAAAGAGAACTCTTGATGAAATCAAAGCATCGCGGAAAATCGAGACAGTTGGAGACTATGGGCGGAAGGGTTGAACTGCTAACTTCAGATGCTACGGTGCTGATAAAGAGTGGAACAATTTCTACCTATCCATCTACCTATGGCTATCTTTGGCTATATATCTATCTACCTATGGCTATCTTTGGCTATATATCTATCTACCCATGGCTATCTTTGGCTATATATCTATCTACCTATTGGTATCTTTGGCTATCTTTGGCTATCTATCTATCTATCTATCGATCGATCTATCTATCTATCTATCTATCTATCTATCTATCTATCTATCTATCTATCTATCTATCTATCTATCTATCTATCTATCTATCTATCTATCTATATATCTATCTATATATCTATCTATCTATCTATCTATCTATCTATCTATCTATCTATCTATCTATCTATCTATCTATCTATCTATCTATCTATCTATCTATCTATCTATCTATCTATCTATCTATCTATCTATCTATCTATCTATCTATCTATCTATCTATCTATCTATCTATCTATATATCTATCTATCTATCTATCTATCTATCTATCTATCTATCTATCTATCTATCTATCTATCTATCTATCTATCTATCTATCTATCGATCGATCTATCTATCTATCTATGCCTACCTATCTATGCCTACCTATCTATGCCTACCTATCTATGCCTATCTATGCCTATCTATGCCTATCTATGCCTATCTATGCCTATCTATGCCTATCTATGCCTATCTATGCCTATCTATGCCTATCTATGCCTATCTATGCCTATCTATGCCTATCTATGCCTATCTATCTACCTATCTATATTTGTGTGCCATTTCACAAGTCCTTATTATGACTCAACCGGGTATTGAACTCCGACTTGCGGCACCGCATGGACGTGGTTCGTGATTCTATTCACGTGGTTTGTGACGTGGTCAGTTGATGATTTGAAACAAGAGAATTCTTATCTTCCAGCTTCAGAAATTTGACTATGGTCCTCGCAGGAGAGTTGAAATAGTGCCAAAAGGTGCAGAGATGGAGAGATTCAGGTCAACCATCTATCTTGATTTCTTCCAGAATTGGACAAATTTGACCCCAGGGCCAGAATCTCGTGCTATATGAAGGCTTTCAAGAAACAGCTATTAGCATTTCTCCATATGCTTGCTAAAACTTCATGCTTTCCTGAATCTTACAGCTTGCCATCTTTCAAATCTAAGATCCGTAAACTTGATCTGATATCTCTCTCCTCTTGGCCTTTCGCTTTCTTCTTTCATCCTTTGTTCGGGCTTTGTATAGGCCACCATGGCCTTTCCCCAACAAAATTTACTAAGAAAAACCGGTCCGCAATTTTCACAACCCAGACGTTTTTACCTTTTTGAGACGGTATCAGGCTGGACTCGGCAAGGTGGATTTTATCCGATATCAAACATAGCCTCGATTTAAATACTCTAAAGCATTTGCGACCAAACATGATGGAATGTATAAGAGACACTTACTTATCTGCAACATTTATCCAAGGTTCACGCCACA
This sequence comes from Pseudorhiza aurosa, assembly GCA_964026355.1. NCBI lineage: Eukaryota > Metazoa > Cnidaria > Scyphozoa > Rhizostomeae > Lychnorhizidae > Pseudorhiza > Pseudorhiza aurosa. The sequence continues at coordinate 3,948,127 of OZ032127.1, read as the reverse complement.
CTTAAGTTGCTTATAGGGGCGTTTCCAGTGACCCTGGTCGTTTTTCTATTCCCCTCTTGACATTACTTAGAACTTTGACTATCTGCGTTCTGGCTGTGGTGTTGTGATGGATGACTTAGCAAGAAACATCCACGGCTTCCTTTCTTTTTCTAAATGAAGTTCAATGAACTTTTTTCATCAATTATGCTGAGGAAAGGCCATGGTGGCCTTATGCAAGGCCCCAACAAAGGAAGAAAGAAGAAAGCAGAAGGCTAAGAGGAGAGAGAGAGATCAGATCGAGTTTATTGATCTTAGATTTAAGATTTTATGAGTCATAAATCTCTCCTTGCTGTACAGTCTTTCTGTCTTCATTTGTCGCTGAAGTCAGTTCAAATATTTTTGCAAGATTGAAATCATATTTATTAACGCTTTACCGTCATGATTCCCTCACGTTGCAATTGCCCCTCTCCCCCCCCCTCTCCCCCCGACGGTTAGTGGGTACCAGGCCTGAAGCTACAGGCAAAGTGGGCGCAAGTCAAACACTTCTCTTATCAATGTCCTGCTTATACTCTGGTTTACCAGTGAACGTCAGCTAATTCAAAGCTGCAAGCTTGAGCCTGCACCCTGAAGAAAGGAATTTATTGGCAAAGTCACAGTAGGATAATGTGATGTGACGTCATGAGTGGAAATTTTCAACATAGTTTTTCGTTTATGACTAAAAGCTGTGTCCTACTTGTGTTGCGCTTGAAGTCGAGCATGCTAGACTGGCTTTGATCTTCAACGCGAGCGATTTAATGTCAGTTTACTCTCCAGAGAACTTTTATTGCTCTGATTGCAAAGGCAGGCTGCCTAACAGCCTCGCTATAGATCAATTAAGATCTCGCAAGCTCTGTAAAGGTAGAAATATCGCCTCGATTCCTGTGCCCTGCTTATTTTATGAAATGACATGGTACCTATAGCATTTATCAAATTCGAATTCTCTGCCTATCATGATTCTGGGAGAGTTAAGGTCAAAGTAAAGCAAGATAGCCGTCCTAAGCCGTATTGTATCTTATACTACGAAATCGCTTCAAATGCCATTATTATGGACGTCAACTTGTCAATCGAATCGAATTTTTCTCATTTATATTACCAGAAAGCTACCTGTATTTTGTTAGCAGTGACATCAAAAACTATAATCATATATCATAACTATAACTAGAATCAGTTCATTCTGCCTTTGCTTCGATTAGTGTCGCGCAAAATGATACGGAAGCGCCGGAGGAGCATAAACGACAACAACAATATGACGCAATAGGTGGAGAGGCGAGGTTGACGGAAAAAAACAAACAGGCGGAGAAAGAACGTGAAAGTTTGCACGGAAAATCTAAATTAATGCAGTGGGTGACCTATTCGAAGGAAGGAATAATAACTCCGCTACTTTTTGTCTCAGTTGCAGTTCATGATTCGAAGAAGTACTCGGCATGTGCTGGAAATTCTTTGAATCATTGCTAACATTCCTTAAGACAGCAAGCCTAACTAGCAAGGAGTGCATTAACTTCGCTTTACTTTAATTATTGACATCTCAAGGATAGCAAGATATGTTTAACCACAAAACTACGAGGGGAGTATACGAGAGGAGTGTTTCGCTTTCACTGTCGGTCGTGTCTAAAAGTGCCCCAACGAGTCCTGGATTGGACAAAAAGAACGTACATTTTGCAGAAGGAGAAGCCCTTGTTAACGTCAAAACGTACGTGCCCAGTTACGATGACTTGGACGCTTTGAGAAAGGTATTCCTGCATGAGATCCCGTTGAAGACTGGAAAGAACGCAGCAAAGGAAACTGATGATAATGATAATGATGGAGAATACAGCAGGACAGCGTTCAAAAAGCTGAAAGGATCCTCCACATTGCTTACGAAAAGCTTCCGAATTGTGCACACTTCCAATAAAGACCACGACTGCTTATCAGCTCTTTACGACAAGGTAGAGCCAGACGAATTGGACGACCGCTTGAAAAAGAATAATATATGTCTCTCTGACACGAAGTTGAATGGCAGATCTGTGAATGGTTTTGTGATTGTCAATAATTTAGCCTATGACAAATTGGTTGTTGTCCGGCACACTTTTGATGACTGGAACACAGCTTTAGATGTGCCAGCCTACTACATTTCATCTTCAGATGAAGGAAAAAGGGATAAATTTGGATTCAATCTGGTATTCCCTCAGAACAGAAGTGAGATGTACTTTGCACTGCAGTATTCTGTGGATGGTCTTGAATTCTGGGACAACAACCATGGAAACAACTACAAAATTGTCAACTTCAGTTGAATTTTATGTTTTATTCATAATTTCATCCTAACATGTGAAGGTGAATTTTCTTGGACACTTGGAGGCTTTTTGCTTATCGAGCAGCGTTCACGTCATCCCTCTCAGTGTGACTACAACTTGTGATTCCTGCACCTGGAATTACAGAGAGCTACCACTTCTCCTTACTTCAAGGGGAAATTTAGCTGACTGTGGATTTGAACCAATGACCATAGGATCAATGGGTAGGAATCTTACCACTGACCTATCCTTAACACCCAATTGGATTCGATAAGGCAGTTTCCATTGCTTTCTTGACAAATATATTTTTCATTGAAAACAGTTTATGATTCAAGCCGACTATCCACATCCAGAGGAAAGACCTGGACACTGTTGGATAAGCAAAAAGCTTCTCATTGTCCAAATGTCTACCTTTGATATCTATGTAGAATCACATGTAAAAGATTTGATCCACTTCTAGAGAAAGCATAGAGCGCTATTTTTTGGTTGCTGCTTAAGTTATATTTGCATATGCAAAGTAGTTTTAGCAAGACCTTCACATATTCATTATTTTTACCTCACTGTTTCTAGTAGGTTTTTAAAACACAACACTCAGAAATCATTGTTTCTAATGCCACTAGTTTCGTTTTGCATGGCATTTCAACCCTGAAGCCTTGACCACCCCTCCCCTCAGTAGCTGCCACCCCTCCCCTCAGTAGCTGCCACCCCTTCCCTCAGAAGCCACCACCATTCCCCTCAGTAACCACCACACTCCTTGTAGGCCAGTTGATCTGGGATTTTGACTTGCCAAACTTGCCTTTAAAATGTGCAAGATATCCGATAGTGTTTTTGTTATGTTACCTGTCAACATCACATGCCAATATTTGGTCAAATAGCAGGTCAGCTTCAGTTATCTTTTAACCTGTGCTAACAAAACATTTTGAAGCAAAGTGAACTGACGTCATAATTGGAATCATCCCTGGACATTGGTCACCCTGATGTTTTGTGTGAAACAATTCATATAATCTAGCTGGCTAGATCTTTCACTCTAGATTCTCAAAGCTGGAAAGCTTTAAATGAAACACTTTCATCTCTACTGCCCTTTTCATTCATGTATTTTGCAAAATTAATACAAATATATCCTATTTATTTGCACGCGTAATTTTCGTTGCTAGATATTTTTATGTTAGTTTTTCCAGGAGCCTCCAAGTTCCAACATATTTAGATAGTTGAAAGATCTTTAATTTCTTACCACGCCCTCTCATATTCTGGGTGTATTCATTCACACATGCATTAAGTCTCCAATACTCATATGGATCTAACAACCTTATGAATATGCATCTTTTTCCCTCCTGCTTTTCCCATAATGTAGAAGTTCAAATCTCATTGACATAGTTGCCCTATTACACTTGCTTATCTGTTCCACTAAGCTGATGGTAGTGGCTTTTCAGACACACCATTCCTGCTGTGAAAACTCTCCCTTTTTCTTGGCTGGAAAACCAGTCATGAAATCAGTGATAGGCAGAGAGCATTTGCATTTAGACAGGCTAAGATTTTCATGGAATTTAGCCACGAGACCAATCTACCTCTGTGTTTATTTTCTTGGATGAAAATTTCAACTAGTTTTTTATTCACGGCTCTATCAGTATTATTTTGATTTTTTAAGTTTTCGACAAGGCCCGCTCAAAATCAGTGGTACAACTGACGGGGCTACCGTGGTTAAATTGTTTTGAAATGAGCATTTTTAAGACGATATCAGAACCTGTTCCGGACCCCATTCGCTTGTGACGTGACTATACCTATATCTGTATCCATCCCGTAGTCTAGGCGACCATTGGGGCACCAGCCGGTGACCTGGCAACCAGCTTCCTCCATTCCGGGATGTTATCCTCTCATCTTTTCCGCTGTCTGCCTCTTTTCTCTCCACCTGGTACTGTACACTTCGGCAGCAGCACTGTCTTGGCAAGCTCGGATGATCGTGAGACAAAGCGTCTCTTCACTCAGCAGTTCTCCTATATTGAATGTGTTACCTTATTAATACGGGATGCGTTCATTTTCATACCAAAGGACCACTTAGTTTGCTTCAAGGACATCTTTCTAATCTTACTTATTTTTTTTCTTTTTTTAGTGGGTTATGTTGAGGAAAGGCTATGGTGGCCTATACAAATCCCCAACAAAGGAAGAAAGAAGAAAGCGAACAGCTAAGAGGAGAGAGAGAGATCTTAGATTTGAGAAATGGCCAGTTGTAGGATTCGGGAAGAGAAGGAAAAAGCAAGACGTTCCATAAATTGCATGTTCTTGGGATGAATGATGATTGTGAGATAGAGTTTGTGGAGTAGGCAGTGAAACTTGGAATGGGTATGAATGAGTTGAGCTTCTGGTGGTTCTGACACGCCTCAGAGGAATAAGAATAATCTCCCTGATCTCCTGAGAATAATGCCCGTGAAAGTATCTGGAAAAGGTTGCCTTTACCCCACTTCTCAATAAATGTCAGATCATTGGAGAAAAGCGAGGCTGAAATTTTGCGGTGGAGTGAATTATCGGTGCAACCATGGTCATTTGGAATGAATGAAAATGAAGAACTTAGGAAGGTATCGTCAGCAAAGGAGTGAATGCTAGAAGAAGTAGAGGTAGGTAGGTCGTTTATGAAGAGAATGAAGAGTACAGAGGAGATGACAGAGCCCTGGGGTACACCAGCATTGATGGAGTGCAGACTGGAGAGGGAGCCGTCCACTCTGACGGCAATTGACCTATCAGGGAGGAAACTACCAATCAATTTAATAAGAGTGTGATGGAGACCAAACATCGGTAGTTTAGTGAGAAGATCTTTGTGCCAAATGCGATCAAAGGCCTTGGAGATATCAAGAGAGATCACGCTGCTCTCACCACAGGATTTTAGAGCAGAGGACCAGACATGGACACCATAAGCAAGAATATCACCATAGACCTGGCTTTTCGAAAGCCATACTGGTGATCAGAGGGAAGACTATTGACTACTGTATTGTCATTAATTTGTTCGTTTTTGTTCCTTTTCATCCACACATTCATTACATACTTCTTGTATTTTCACCCAATATGGAGAATAGCTGTACAAAGCCAATTCAGAAGTTAGACGAAACATTTTCCTCATTGAAAGAAATCTCTCAAGTCAAAGAATTTGAAGGCTATTCTCATTTCATCCATCTTTCGATCACGCTCAAGAGGACTAGGATGGACTCGAACGAGTGTCTGGCTTTTCGATTTGTACTTCCGAAGCCGGAAGTCAACAGAAGTCAACAGAAGTTTGCAGAAAAGCTTTGCCCGTAAATTTTCGCTCGTATTTGATAGACTGCCAACGAAACTTACGAATGCATTGTTTAATTTGAAGTCGAACTTTACTGCGCTATGTTTTTCCCGAGACGGTAGCATTTTACGTCTGCACCCATCCCCGTTAGAAGACGGTGCTTCCTTCTTCGTGATGTGTCCACGGTAGATGACGTTTCCTGGGTGCCGTTATTCTCGTTTCCTAATTGCTTGGTACCGAATGAACGAATTATAAACATGTAAAGCGCTATCATATTGAGGATGGATTATCTTTTCAAAAGATTTAAGCGCATTTTTCATTTTTATTTTGTAACAAGCTAATTTTGAAACAGCCTTGTTAACTTACCGTGTGGCCCTCTAAAACTTAACATTTGTAACTGCGGCCCTTATACCATTTGTTCCTATGGGGAAACGGCGAGGAATGATAGATGACGGTAGATGACGTTTCCTGGGTGCATTATGAGGAAGGAAAAAGGTGGGGAACCGGAATCTGAGGATGAAATTCAAAGTAGAAGAAACAGGGGAAGACAATAATAATAACCACTTCTGGGAGCTCTGAAGTGGAAAGAGTATGATGATACGAATAAGAGAGAAGAGGAAAGCAGGAGGGATGCTTCTTCTGCTGGTCAGAGACAGGCAACTGTTTAGGGTTATGATCGCCAGAGTTCGTGACGGATACGGCTTATAGAGGGAGAAGATGCATTGGAAAATTTGCGCCAGATTGTCCTTACTGATAGTAGTTCTTACTAACCGACAAGCCTGTTGAAAATGCATCCTCAACTTTCAGCATATCAAAAAGCAGAGAAAGAGCTTCAATTTTTTAAAAAAGCAGGTTTATTTTTACGTGATGTCCTGTTGCTTTGTTCACTGGTAGTCAATTTTATCATGACACTGCAGGATTCATGTCCGTAGCACCTGCATCATGAGATCACGTGCTAAATCACTGTACTTCGCAGGGGCGTAAAAACTTCTTCGAAAGTGGAGAGACAAATTACATGAGTATACTACCAAGGTATGTAAAACATTTTGCCCACTCAGTGAGATGGAGGGGGGATTTATCTCCCTCACCGCGCCCAATGTCGTCATACAAAGGTTTCTTGGAGAGAATCTTAACATGAAAACCAAATTTTGTCAATTTGTGAAACCCCTAAACCACTTTCTGCGTTACGTAAATCTTTACTTCAACTGGCTCTGTTCAACAGGAATGTTTTTAAGGCATTCTGTCTTGAGATTTTGGTGTTTTAATGAGCAATATGGGTTAATATTATGTGGGAAAATCAGCCCTTTTTAGTGAATTGTATTCAGAAAAGGCCACGGTCGCCTATGAAAAGCCTTAACATAGGAGGCAGGAAGAAACGATAGGCTAGCAGGAGAGAGATAAGATCAAGTTTATTGCCCTTGGATTTGAAAGAGGGCAAGTTGTAGAATTCGGGAAAGGAAGAAGAGACGTTCGGTAAATTGCACGTTTTTGGATGAATGATGATTTATTGGGTAGAGTTCATGGATTAGGCAGTGAAAGTTGGAAAGGGTGTGAGTTCCTAAGTTTTTGAAATCAGTTCCTTACAGACGGTTACTTGTAAAAAAAGCCGGTGCATTATGGCCATCTGAGACCTTGAGGTTAGATCTTAGTACAGGTTGTTGCAAATTTATCGAATAGCTTTCCATGTCAACTTAAACGTTTCACATACACGTGTCTTAAAAGAAATGAAACGTTAGGCCAGTAATGGAAGTGCCTTTTATGAAAATGTTGAAAGCTTTCATTTTGTAAAGCTGCAAAGACACATGGAATGGCAGTGACAATTCTTCGGAGATTTACCTTCAAATGCTGTCCATGAGTCCACTCTTGAACAAGTTGTCTCCAAAGAAATATAAACCAGAGGGTGAAATCTATCCAGTTTCCACACTGTAATTTTGACATTGTTCAAGAATGGGAACTTGCAGAAAGTTTTCATTCAGACCTCTTAGCTTCTGAATCGCTACGTACAAGATTTATTGTCTGGAAAAGTTTCACGTATGACCAATATATCGCAAAAACACCTGCTGTCATAGTAACGGCTTTACTGCATTGCAATCAGGCTAAAATTACCTGGGCCACACACTGGGTTAAACCTCTTCGTAGAATTTAAAAGCAGTTTGTGACAATAACTGCTTCTTGTTTTCAAATGGATGTGAAAAATTGTATCATGACTCTTGCAGTTCCGTTCAGAGACTGTTTTCTTTTTGATTGTGGCAATTGATAAGTAATTTAATGCTATTGTTTATCTGTATTAAGAAATTATGTTCTATAGGCATCCCCATGGCAACAGCCAGTGATTAAAACCGGCCACTCCTGCATTTCAGCGCATCCATGGCTCGCACACGGTGGTGGAAGACTCGCTTCGGCAGGTCGGGTTCGATACCCTGTCGAGTCATGCCAAAGACTTGAAAATGGCAGATGCAATTTCCCTGCTTAGCATTCATCACCTTGGGAAAGAGCATGAAAGCGAAACATGGCCTAGCCCAAACTATAACATTAACTGTGCTTGGACGGCTTTGTGGCCCAAAGGCTAAACGGAGATGGGCGCCACCCTATTCACCAAAACGGCGAGGGAAAGAACTTTCATTTAGAATTGTTGATACGTAACCAAGTTTTACAACTCTTAAAATTCTTTTCTAGTTTCAGATTTCACGATGTCTGGAAGAAGAGTAAATATTTAATCGTAAAAACTCATGGCTTGTTTCTGGAGCGAAAAAATATAATATGTAGTAGGGATAAGGATGAAGGAGATTTTGGCTGAGTTGTATTTAAGATGGTTAATGGTAATGGTAGTAATGATATTATTACTAATACAACTTATTCGTGTTAAGCTAGAGAAATAGCTGGAGCTAGTAAAGGCCAACTCTAAACAACTTACAATGTCTAAGATATCGAAAATTAATAGCATTAAAGAAAGCTATATACAGATACGGCATGTACAATTAAAATCCCTCCTAACTTTTAATTTAAATTTTGAATTCATTAGCAGTTTTTGCAGCTTTACATTGATCTGGAATTCTATTCCTCTTCCGACTTCTTCTTCCATTTCTTCTAACCCACGTGTCATCTCTGCTGGAGCTTAAACGACTTAAAGTACATTTGGGGCCACTGCAGCCTAGTCTTCATTTAGCAAAATCTTCAAGAAGCACTACGCGTTGATCCAAGCAGGCACTTCCAACGACAGCTGCATCTGAGCATTACGCTGTCTTCTTAGCTCGCTTCTTCTTAGATGTCTACCGGCCAGAACAGATTAATCTACAAGATGGCAGAATTATAAATCAACTCATTCGGAGAGTATCAAGAGATTCTCTTCGCCTTGTGGATGTCACGCAAGTTCTTAAACTCTCACGCGTGTCCTAAGTACCAAATGTGTGCGATTAAGCAACACGAGAGAAGGAACTTATATGCAAATCTGCAAAAATGTCTTCAACTTAGATAGAATCGTCTCTTACTTCCATTCAAAACCCTTCGAAATCCCAGGCTGATTTGTCTCGGGTGCAGCATTGCATTGCATTCTCATTTGAATTTACGCAAATCTATCTTTGGGTGTTCTGTTGACAATGCAATGAATTTCATGACTTTGGCTACATGCGCTTTTTCTAATGATGCAATCAAATCAATCCTGCCGTAACGTACTTTCCCACGTCTAATTTTTCCATTGAAAAGAATTCCAGGTATTTTCAAAATGGTGTCGAAGTCCCCACCTTTTCAGGAACTTGACCGTCCATGGTGCTTGAGTTGTGGTGAAAATTTGTGAAGATAAGCTATCTGGTTTGTTAGGGTGCCGCTAAACTCCATTTTATGATTTGTTCCACTTCAATGTGACTTTAATTATTCCTCTTTTCAGCCCAGTCACTTTTAAAGAATTGTAGAAGAATCTCTTCCATATTTGAAATCCCCCCCCCCCCCCCCACCCCGACCTCTTTTCCTAAGATCCCTCTCCTCCTTCAAAGATCGTATCTCCCTTTCTAAGAATCACTCTCTTTCGAATCCTCGTCGTCGAAATTACAAACCAACAGCCAACTCAGCTGTCCATCCTTCCGAGGTCGGTGAATGAGTACTCAGAAGTAGCTCTGAGGGCACAAGCGCTGGACACCCATTGATAACAGCTAATCCAAAGTTGAATTGTTGAATCCAGCTTATAAAAATCTTTTAGTAATTTAAAGGAGGCGTACCGAGTTTTGGTTAGGGACGATCAAATAAGCAAAATTTATAGCTCCCATTTGTCCATCAAAGCTTTGACGTGAGGACAGATCAGTGATACGGCACTCGCTCACAGATCTTTATCAGATCTTTATCTTCCGAGGTCGGTGAATGAGTACTCAGAAGTAATTCTGGGGGCACAAGCAGTAATGCCGCAAGCCCACATCAGCTGTATAGCTTCCACATACCCAGCCAGCGTTAAAAAATAAAATATGCCTTGCTTTGTTTTTTTGTATGAGTATCACAAGCCATATTGCACCTTGCAAGATGCTTAAGAATCCATTTTTTTCAAGTGTTGCTACTTGAAATTTTTCTCATAACAAATTAATATACCTAAAGTATACCCGTTTGTGCGCCCTGCAGGAGTTGAATATTTTCTTTGTTGAAATGAGTGAATTGTTTGCAGTTCATGTAATTTAGCCAAAGATCTTGATTATTTCTGAGCTCCAAGCTAAGACTGAGTTAGCCAAAGATACTTAGAATTTTTTTAAGCGGGGGTTTGTTCATAAGTTCAAAATCTCGTTAGTTCTATTACATAGCAAAATTAGTGTGGGGGCTTCATGATTAGAATTCTTGATTAGGCAGACGTGAAAATAGACAACCATCGTCTCATTCAAAGTAGCTATGAATTCTCCAAAAGATCAATTCTTGATCTCTACTATATAGAATTTAGTTGTGGGTTGAACAACTTTCTGCCAAGTGTTCTGTCCCACTTGTGCTGGATATGCACCAGACTAAAAATTTAGGCTTGTTTGTGCATGACTTGATAAAAAATGAAGGAAAGCTTTTCTGCTGGTGAACCCTGTGAGCACCTGCTCCGAACAGGTAAACTAACTCTGTCATCAATCTCTTACCATCGTATACATGTTGACAAAATCATGGCCATGTGTATACTCGAGTCATGTGAAGAATATCAACAGATGAACCAGTCCTAGTGATCTACTTAGCTACACGTGACTGCTCAATTTGAAGTCTACGCAGATTTCTATACGAAGAGGCAGAAGAGGCGGGGTCGGTTAATCTGTTAATTCAAGCAGGATGAGAGACATCGAGAACCTTTTTTAAGATAAGGGGATGGAAAAAATTGTCCGATGCGCATGCCAGCAGATGTTTGAAGGCCGGATGTTTTTGGCACGAGACAAAGATGATGATTGCAATTGACAGGGCATGAATCATTTAAATGGGGTCAACTAGAAGGGTATAAAAGACTGGGTCGTGACATCCTTATGGAAACTACAACCCAGCCATACCAAAGCAAGGTGTCACCAGAGACAAATGTTTTGAGAGTTTCTCTATCAAGAGACAGAAGACGTTTTACAAATACAATTGACTGTGTCGCAAATAGACTGCAATGATGGTACATAGAAAAACTCTATGCATTTTCGTCTGCTCGTTGATTCTTTTGGATATAGCACGATCGATTGCAGTTTTCGGACATAAGAAAAAGGATGAAGCTGCAAAAGAAGCAATGGTATGTTTAATTAATTTACTCTAGAAAACTTCATTTTAATGTCTGGAAGGGAGGATAATGGTTTTGAATTGGTGAATGAAAATGTTTTAACGCGATGTTGAAATGGAATTACATGTTCGTAGCCATTTTTTGGATCTTGACATGAATGTTTTTCAAATGATGCGTCATCAGTGACCGACTTGACTTCAAGAGATGCTTCCTTAATGACAGCATGGCTTAAGACAGGAGATAACAGCACTGAATGCAGTCGTAAATGGAATTCATTCTGCCACGTGAGACATTTAGATGACGCAAACGATTAAGATGCAAGCTTTAAGGAGTAATTGTCTCCCTATGCAGTGTGTTAAATGGTGCACCAAAGGTTTTGGCTGCCAGTCCTCGATGAGTAATAATACAAAGTAATCAATTAGGAGGAAAATCAGAAAAATCATAACATGCACTAAAATCAGAAATTAGACACCGTGTATTCTAAGGATGTGAAACATAATGAGTTTTCCCCATCGCCTTACGAAACAATGGTGTCTTTACTGTAAACTGTACATAATTCGAAAACACAGTCCCTGTATCATAATTTCGCACACTTAAGGTACTTCACTGTAAACCAAAAGGATGCAAAATATATGGAATTCACGAATTTCAAGTGGATTTTATTGGAAAATTTCCACAGCAGATTTGGCACACTGTAGTCGCAATTGACGAATTCGCAGCAAAACGGGAGATTTTACTTGATTCTTGGTACACATCATTCTTAAATCTTCCTGTTAGTGTGTTCACAGCTCGAATAGTTTCCAATTAAAAACGAGCTTTTGAACAAAGTCCCCTTAGATTGAAATCGATGAAGAGAAAATATGATAAAGTTTCACGCCACACTGCTGAACTCGTATGGAGTCAAAGAACGAGTAATACAGCTAGTAGACTCATAATGTAGACTCGTTGCCTTAGTTCAAACGCTTTTTCCGTGATGAGACAAATCAAAATCTCTTTGCTAATTCTTGTGTAGAAACAGTTAGTTGTGGTAACGTACAACAACAAAACAAGGATCAAGAAATTTTTCCAAGTAACATAGAAGCTTCTTAGAAGTGTTAACAGCTGCTATTTAGAAACATAAGAATTCTTAAAAGATTTCTCCAATGGAATTTAGGTACGAAATTTTCACTTTTGCTCCTTTTCTTTGGAGTAAAATCCTTCTTCTAGTTTATAGAAAATGACGAAAATTATTCTACATTTCAAGGATGAAAAATTTTCTAAGCATTCGCTGCAATTTTTAGAGAAACTTTCTAGTTGCGATAATCCAACAATATGTAAGCAAAATTTTCTACAAAAAAAACATTGGGAAGACATTCCCAAACCTTGATATTTGAAAGAAAAAGCTTCCTTTAATCAATGGGCTTACAATGAATTGAAAGCCACTGGAGAGAAAGACTCACAACATTAAAATCCTTTGGCGTTTCAATATGCTCATAGTTCTTCTTTTCTTAAAGCTGTGCTACATTTATTCATAGTTTATTGAACTTCAATTCTAAATATTTCTAAAATCTCTTCGTAATTCTAGCATGCTATGTCCCTCTACTTTCATATTCAAACAATTCGAGAGAACTTTTATTGAATTGTTTCCAAAAGAAAGGAAATATTCTTGTTCAGGAGTTGTCAAATAACAGAAGCTGGATTCAGTTGCTAAATTTCTTCATGACTGAAAAGCTCAGTGGCAAAGACGCTTTAATATAGGTCTCAATTCTATGTTTTGGGCGCTATCACTTGTACGAAATTTGTAAGCTCTTTATAAGCCAAGGCGTATGGACAGCGATGCATGATCACCTCAAGATGACATGGCTCTCAGAATCCCAAAGTTTGTTTTCAGATGCTTGGCAGAGCATACAAAAATTCCCGGGCCATTGAAACGAAACTTTTTCCCCAAGTTCACTAAGAATTAGAAGTGTAGGCCGAACTCCTCAACATGAATCATCGCAAAGTTCTTACTGCAATGATTCCTAGCCACTTCCAATTTGCTCAAAAACAAATAACAGGAAGTGCATAGCTGCTATATGGCTATTACAACAGGACAACAAATTTGTTGTCAAAGTCAGCACGATGTTGGGTCGAAGAAAGATATTTTAGATAGAAGATTTGTGAATTACCGACATATAGAAAACACAGGTTGCAAAATATTCATCCAATGTGTCAAACAATGATAAAACTTACACGCAAAAGTGCTCGTGTATGTGGCATAACGGCAGAAAAACTTGTTTTAGGGGATTTTAGCTTGAAGCTAAGGACTTAACGGAAAAGAAACCTTGATAGCAACTTTCTATTTGAATGTAAAAGATACACTGCGGTTGAATCAAGAAATGCCAAATTATTGAAGTTTTCTTGACTCATCACATTGCGTATGTCAATGTTTCAATTAATATGCTATACGACTTGGTTCATTCGGCCTTTTCTAGCAGGCGTACAATTTAAAAAATTCGCCATTCCTGATTCTAGCAGGTGTACAATTTAAAAAAACTTGCCTTTCCTGATTCTAGCAAGTGAATTGTTTATCTGCATATTAGCAACACGTGATTAAGGACATCGTTTATACTTAGTCATATCAAGGAAGGAACTAAAGATGGCGTCGAGACCGCCCATTCTTGTCTCCAAGGAAATTTGCTAAGCAATTCCCGATGCTTAATGTCGTCTATTTTGGCATTTTTCAAAGAGCACAGATAAAAATAACTGCCACTTTAAGTTTGCTATCGGGTCTAGACATCATTAACGGCTAGATAACCGTTTGACCGTTTACACACTCCATTCAACCATACAATGTGAACATCGTCGCGAGATAGGAAAAGATCAATAAAAGAGACATCCAAGTACATGATGGATGGGATAGGAAGAGGGTATGTTACACGCTAGCAAGATGTGTATCCCTGCCACCGAAAGACTTAGATAATGAGCCTGAAACAGCTTTCATAATGCAATTATGGTGATGAATCAAAGTGTTTACATTGCAGTATAATCAATATCAATATGTCTATCCATCGATGAATCACGAGAAGTAACGTCAGTAAAAGTCTGATAAATTAATTCAGATTTTGTCTGATAAATTAATCCAGATTTTGTCTTACAAAGCAACAATTTTGAAGCATATAGACAGCACTATATTAATAGCTTAAAAATTTTATTCTATATTTTCTTATTTTGCGAACTCTATCCCACAAATCATCATTCATCCCAAAAACATGCAATTTATGGAGATTCTTGATTTCTTGCTTCCCTGAATCTTACAACTTGCCATCTTTCCAATCTAAGATCAATAAACTTGATCTTATCTCTCTCTCACCTCTTGGACTTTCGCTTTCTCATCTCCACATTTTCCAATATGGCTATTCGTACCACCTACTACATTCTTCCCTGCAGAAACAACAATTTCAGCAATCAAGGTCTTCTTCCCCATTAGACATGTTCTTTTATATATATATTCAATCATTTTCATATATTTATATTGATTTTGTTATTTACCATTGTATTAGTTTTACATTGTTGCACTTAGCTGCTCGCTTTCTTCTTTCCTCCTGTGTTGGGGCTTTGTATAGGCCACCATAGCCTTTCCTCAACATAACCCACTAAAAAAAAAAAAAAAGAAAAAAATTATCATCATTATTTTCACTTCTAGAGGCGAATTGTGGGCACAGTCTGCAAGAAGTATCCCCATTACTGCACTGTTGTTGGCGATGAAGGAGAGTTGTCTATACGAAGACACCACTTGGAAGCGGCCATTTCCTTGCTGAGAAAAGCACTTACCACAGCTGACAGCAAGAAATTAGTTATAAACATTTGACGCTGCCTGGTATATATTCAATTATGGTGTTGGCTGGTCCTCGAAAGACTTAAAATTTCGCAAAGATGTGTATACATATATAAATATAGAGTCACATAGACCTCTAAATAGACTGTGTAAAATGGTTTAAAAGAACTTTTAAAAGGATACAATTTGAAATTTGATACTGTTTACCCTATTGACGAGAATTTTTATGAGTAAGATCATTCTTGTATGTTCCTACAGAATGCATGCATTTTTACAGTAGGATGTGTCCCCTCTTGCCATCCAGTTTACTCCCTATGCGTGCCTTCCGCCGAAATTTTGAATACGTCTGGTGGGCCTTAAAATTTGGGGATTCTTGAGGCATTTTGAGCTGGAGCATTTCCCATTTATAGGGCCATCTGGCTATCACGAATTCGATAATTAGGTGAGAGACACGTTCGGGAGTTGAATTAATATTGGCTTCTTTAGTCATGGCTTGAAAATGGCCTGCCCTCTTTTCATGACAGTAGACACTTTTGTTTACCGTCTTTTCCATTGATGGCTGATAAAGAACTTAATGATCTCAAGAAAGCGTATTGCTGTGTCTGGGACTAATCTATAGATGTAATCACCTCTTGTTTGTTCTGTAGGAAAACAGATCTCGTGTGAGACTTTTGCTAAATTTGCCCCAAATTGGGCCATCCTTTTACGATTGATATTTTTCCAACGGCGATTTACAGGGCAAGAATGGAGTGCCCAATCATCTAGATTTTGATGATGGCTGATCTACAGGGCATATAATCAGTTAGGAATAGCAACTTAAGGGGGGACCTAATGGCCCCGCCCAACAATAGAGCAAAGAGATTTCTGCTTAACAAGAAGGATCTAGCCATCATTCTGGGACAACGGTCCACGGTGCAACAGGAGTTGCATTGGCATGATGAACACCGAAACGTGGTCTGGATGTCCATCGAACTTGTAGCTGTTGTTGCTGACTATTTTAAAATATTAAAGGCGAACTATCCAAAAAGCAAGACTTTGTTAAATGGTTCTTATTGAACAAATCAATCAATGGTTCCCAAGAGCGACACAGGAACAGCAAGCTTGGAACCAATCAACCAAGAGAACAGCCGAATAAGGTATTTCAAAACCAGGTCCACGGTGCAACAGGAGTTGCATTGGCATGATGAACACCGAAACGTGGTCTGGATGTCCATCGAACTTGTAGCTGTTGTTGCCGACTATTTTAAAATATCAAAGGCGAACTATCCAAAAAGCAAGACTTTGTTAAATGGTTCTTATTTAACAAATCAACCAATGGTTCCCAAGAGCGACACAGGAACAGCAAGCTTGGAACCAATCAACCAAGAGAACAGCCGAATAAGGTATTTCAAAACCAGGTCCACGGTGCAACAGGAGTTGCATTGGCATGATGAACACCGAAACGTGGTCTGGATGTCCATCGAACTTGTAGCTGTTGTTGCTGACTATTTTAAAATATTAAAGGCGAACTATCCAAAAAGCAAGACTTTGTTAAATGGTTCTTATTTAACAAATCAATCAATGCTTCCCAAGAGCGACACAGGAACAGCAAGCTTGGAACCAATCAACCAAGAGAACAGCCGAATAAGGTATTTCAAAACCAGGTGAAACATGGTTTTGCAATTTGGCAACTGTTTCTGAGTGCGAAACACAGACCGCTCAAGCTTTCGTATTGCTGGTCGAGTTCGATCATATTCTAACTTTAGCGTTGGTAACCGGCCTTCATCAAAACCAAAGATCCTGCCGTGTGGAATCGAAAGTTCCTTCCTTCGTTTCGATGGAAAGGGTGGCGCTCGTCTATGTTTCTTTAGCCTTTGGACCAGCAAGCTGTTCAAACACTGTGAATGCTACAGTTGTGGGCCATGCCTCTCATAGCACTGCCTTGAACTTCCATTTTCCTTCCAAAATGCTGAGAACTAGGGGGGGGGGGGGCATGTATCATTTTCAAGACTGAGTGTAGACGAAGGCGTTTTTCCCCTCAATCACATAAAGGGTGGCGGGTAATGAGGTATACGTTTATTTCCTTTTGGCCCAATGCGGCGTTTCATGATCTGCTGAATGTCGGGAAAAACATCTCCAATATTGTTAAAATTTCACAACTAGACGTACATGTAAGGAAAGCCCCTTCTGCCATGCATAGCACTTCCTCAAAAAACAGTAGTAATACACAGTAGTAATACACAGTAGTAATACGCAGTAGTAATACACAGCTTTTGCGGTTCTGAAATTTGAAACTTTCGCCTGTCGAAACGATTCTAAGAGTATTCATTCAACGAAGTTCAACCCCATTTCCCAATTCAACGTCTTGATGGCATGCCTTCATGGAAACCACGTGAGTTTGTCCGGAGAGAACTTGTGGCCTGGGACATCTTTGAAGTATTTGTTCACAAAAACAGGACCCTTATGATAACAGTGTGCTTTCTACTTTGTTAGGATATTCCTGAATAAGATTCGCGCATTATCATTATAATTAACAGAGCTTTGGTCTGTAATATGAAAGGAAGTCGACTTGCAATGTGCTAAATGAGAAAGAGCTCCGGAGACGGATAGACGCCTTTCAACGAAGTTTCTCAATGCTCAAGTCTTCGCTGAGAGGACTGGTCAAAGGCATGGCAAAACGAGGAGTAACGCCAACGAGTTGTTCTTTTTTCGGAATACCCGTCGCGGAGAGGAGTGAACTTTTTCACTGTTCGCTGCCTAAAACGCGGCTAAGGAAGCTTCAAGACGTACAAGTGATGGATTCTTGAAATTCACGAAATGCTGCAATGATCAATGAACGGAGAACAACCTGGAAATTCAATAAATGAAGGCTGAAATTTTGTCAAATATATCCACTTGTAGCAAAGGAACTCCACGGATTCTTATGAATAAAAGGGGATATTTTGCCTTTTCCTATCAGTACCGTCATCTGGGGTTCACGATTCATGGCTTTCCCGATGACGAACCCTGTGTGTACCTTCACGCCGAGCAAGAAAACTAACCCATTCACTTCTCTCTGTGTCTCAGAGTCTCTCTCTCTCTGTGTCTCAGAGTCTCTCTCTCTGTGTCTCAGAGTCTCTCTAGCATCTCTCTCAGGGTATCTCTCTCTCAGGGTCTCTCTCTCTCTCAGAGGCTCTCTCTCTCTCAGAGTCTCTCTCTCTCTCAGAGTCTCTCTCTCTCTCAGAGTCTCTCTCTCTCTCAGAGTCTCTCTCTGCAAGGCACGTCGAATGGGCCATCATTATACTAAATACAGTTATCTGAAATCTCACTGAGGAAATACCAAATCCGATACATCCAACCCAAATGTGCCTTCTGTCATCGTTGTGCGAATAGTTATATTGACATCATTCAAGGAACGGTTTTCGCATTTATCTTATCATCAATTGTAAAATAGATCAACATACAGCTGAAGCAATATTGCAAAAATGGAGTGCAGTTTCTTCCTTATTAATATTCTGAAAATCCCTTCAAAGTTTATCAAAAAAACTTCAAACCGAGACAACTAAATAAAACATTTCTAGGTGAAGTAAATTAAAGAGGGCGGTATAATATGTTGGGAGGGGTGATACTTGCGCAATAACCACTGACATTATTTATTCTTAGACATATATATATATATATGTAACTTTAGAAAATTAAACGCTACTAGAGCCAGTGCTAGATTAGGTAATTTTGAAGTAATCCATACAGCACTCAGCATGCACAGTCACCGCCCGATCTTGGTTTGTTGTCATTAGAAAGCTTGATTTGATCAGGAAAGTCATTATATAAGTCAACATCAGTCTCCTGCGCTAGTGCCTTCCTTGCAATCGTTTGAAATGCTTGCTCTACATTGATTCCCTCCTTTGCACTGGTTTCAAAGTATGGAATATCATTTTTGCTGTGACACCATTGCTGTGCTCTTTTCGCTGCCACCTAGGGATGAATTAGGCTCACATTGAACATACCTCATAAAAACACTTTTCTGTGAAGAGAGTAAACACTAAGGCTGGCAAGGCCTCCCTGCAACAGCTATGCAAAGTTTACAAATAGAAAAATCGCATTCAAAGGATGTTAAGAATATAGTTTGCTTACTATGGCTGAATGAAACCTGTTTAAAAAATAAACAAATTATATTCTTACTCTTAAATAAATGTCGATGGGCTTGAATAATAATTTAGAGGAATCATTTGTCATGAATATCAAAGGATTTGTACGTGAAAAGATAATTTCAGAGCGGAGCCAAACTGCTGCAGCAATATATTCAATGCGTAAGTACAGCATCAAAGTTATCAAACATATTAACTATATGCTATGAAATAAGAATTCAGTTTGCATCTTCGATTGTCTTTAATACAGAAAAATGCAAAAATATAGAAAAATCTATTTTCCATTTATATCTAATTGGGCAACTCCACCTTTCAATTGAGATTGGATTCAGGATTACTCGAGTAGTCAATGCATGCCACTTGTTTAACAAAAAACAAAAAATTCAAGTAACAATTTACAGATAAATAGGTAGGGTTGCAGTGCAGTTTTGCTTTGTGCCACAGTGCTCTTAAGATCTACAGGGTACACTTTAAAACTCTCAATAATGCAAATATTTTACACTCAGCTGGAATGTATTGCCGCTCTGTAGCAAAACTTATTCATCATTTTCTTTCCTTCTAGCAAATAAATTTCATTTTACTGTTTATCTTATTTTCTTTTGATCTTCTTGTTTATTTGTCAATTTATTTTGCCTTTCGTTTGACTGCATGAAAATAACTTTGATTATTGCAGTAGTTGAGCAAAATCGTAGAGGTAGACGTAGTCCCATCATTAATAGGGAGGAAATATAGCAGAAAAACAAAGTGCAGATTTATGATTCTACAAACTTTCACTTACAGCCCTGTTTTCCAGGTCAACTTTATTACCAAGTACCACAAAGGGGAAATTTTCAGGGTCCCGGGGGCTTGCTTGAATGAGGAATTCATCTCTCCAACTATCCAGAGTTTTGAAAGTATTTGGTGCAGTAACATCAAACACTAGAACACAGCAATCTGCACCTCTGTAAAATGCAACACCAAGACTCTGGAATCGTTCCTGACCAGCAGTGTCCCAAATCTAAAAGAAAACAAAAATCATAACTAGCCATTCTGGGAGATCTACCTTTTGCACAACTTGAAAGGATTGCTTTGAAATAGCAAGCATAATGAAGAAGTTTATCTGAGATTTACATGAGGATAAAGCTAATCCTGCGATTAATCCGAGGTCCATTATAAGGTATTTTATCAAACAAAATGCCTTGCTAGCAAAGAACAAGCAAGTTGCTTTAAAAGTAACCAATAATATCAATAGCATGTTATGCCTGTCATACAACATTTGTCACATTCTATATGACAGTGTCCCCTGGTGAAAAAACCAAAGAACAGCCAACGCTGGGGTTCAAAGGCACATGCAAACACAACAAGAAAGCATATAAAATTAGCCAGGGACGACAGTGCTTCAGACAGAGGACAGTGGCATGCCGCTTCCTGCCAAAATGTGGCCACCTTTGAGAGTAGTTGGGTGAATTCCCTGGCTACAAAACGTGGTATGTGTCTCTGATGCTAACTTTCTGCAGACTGTCCACAGTCAACCATCCCTCATAGGTAAGGCCTGCAATCATCATGCAACAGTTTACAATGATCCCGTATGATTGCTTTTGCACTTTTTTGCCTAATTTCTCACCCCATTTTGGTGGTGCTGAAGCCTAGGTTTACGTTATCTAGCCACATTCTCTCACCGCCCAGTCTAGCTCTTCCTGCTTTTTCTTATTGCAACACATTACTCTAAATTTCCTTCACTTTTACTTTGCATTGAAGCAATCATTATTGAGAGAAAAGTTAGTTCTCTGCATGTTAGATTGGATTATCAATTGGCAAGAACAGTCCAAGGAGGTTGAGACACAAAAATCCTTAGTTTAGGATAGTTTAGGGGCTTTGTACAGGACACCATGGCCTTTCCCCAACATAACACACTAAAAAAAAGGAACACAAACACATGCTTCTTAAATGTGCTTATGCTAACTGCACTTGTTTTAAATGAAAAATGTATCTAAAAATTGATGCTTTTACCTGCATGGTAACAAGACGATCATCAACAGTGACTTCTTTTGTCAGGAAATCTGCACCAATTGTGGCCTTGTACTGATTGCTAAACTTTTTGTTCACATATTGATTCATTAAGGATGTTTTTCCAACACTAAAGAGTAGAATCAGAACATCTAGGCAATCTGCAGGCACAATTGATTGATAAGAAAGCAAATTAAAGGTCATTAGGCTCATAATTTGCAATGGCATAAAACAACCACTTTGAAAGTGAAGAAAAATAGTCAAATTTTAACTTTTTCATCATCATTTGAAAATATTTCATTCCATATACTTTTAACCTTGATATGATAGTAATTTTTTATGCCCTCTTTTTAGATAAATATAATTTCTCAAGTTTTTTATAATTATTGCAAGAAGTGCCAAAATGCAAATATACTGATCACAGTTCACTTCTCTTGCTATTACTTGTGTTACTATTGCCATTTTGTTTTGTCTTTTCTATTCTGTCTTTATGACTGTGTTGGTCAAATCAAAGAACTTCAAAGAATGAGGTTTGAAATTGTATCCAAAATTAACAAAGAATAAGATTTAAGGAAAGTATTCCGGTGAAAACAAGAAATGCACTTTATAAAACAACCCAGCCCTCTAAAGAAAAGCATGTCTGTAACTTATTACAATTGAAAAGCTCACCCGCTGTCTCCAAGAATAATCACTTTCAAAAGAACCTTCTTTCTGGACGACATTGTTCTAAAATGGAACAGAAGTGTTTAGCACAGAAAAGCATGGGGTATGAATGGGTCTATCAAATAACCAAAGCTTATCCTAAATTACAAGGATCGTTTATATTTTTACCTATAAACATAATCATTTACATGGGAAACTACAAAAACAATACCACAGGGAAAAGTTAGTACTTGTTTACCCTGTGGTCATGACACAAAGGGGGCATCCGAAAAGGATTACATCTAAAAGCATTATGCATCGTATTCTCGGAAGGGCTTACAATCTAAAAAATAGAAAATAAAAATGCTCAAGTCTAACTGCACGGGAATATTCTGCAAATATAATTTTAAGCGTGTATTTCAAAATCTGTTGCCATATCTAAATCTTGAAACTCACCATGAGATCAGCCATTAAAATTTCTTAGTGGATTTTCTGAAGGGGCCATATATACAGCATGTTGAATTGAAGGTTTTCATGGCATGGTGTTAACCAAAAAACTGACTAAGTAAACCCCATTATTAGAAAATTTAAACCAAACTATACACCCATGGCAAGCTCCATGCATTTTCTATGAACTCTCACCACAGTCAACCGAAAATTCTTTTAGCACATAAACGAGATATTTTTAGCAGAAGACTTCAATTCTGGCTAATAAGTAATTATTTACAAAGTCATTGGTTATAACAAACAGTAGGCATGAATTTTCTATAACTGCAGAGTCAGAGCAAGCCAAAAAACCGTGTTTGGAAGCATATCTACTGAAACCATGGTACCAATTTTCAGCTAAGAATGAAGTCTGTGACTATCAGACAAGCATGAGAAATATGCAGTCGAACAAGAATTTTGGGAGTGTCATCCATTTCAGTCCAACCAACTTTGACATCCTTTCATCCTGGGAATGATTTTAAAGAATTTGGGGAAATTGGAGCCACCACCTTGTCATTGCTCCTAGGTCCCGCTGCCCAGGGTGATAGCACCTGTTAGTAGTTTGGGCAATGAATGCCAGTAGGAGCAATGTGGAATATGCGGCAAAGGGGGATGCAGGAATCCATCATTTGACCAAATGCTGCAGCGTGATTATGGGGTCAGATGTTGGGGACAAACAGAGGTTACACAATGCACTGGGCAACCTGAGCAGCCTTATACAGCCATGTTGGGGCCAGTGTTCTCGTTGGCAAGATGGCATCATAGAAATAATAACCATCAATGATTAAACTTGGCATTGTACTGGTTTGGAATGATCCCATATTCAATAATCAGTGAAATCCCCTTTGAAATCAAGGACCTATATTTGTGAACAAGCAAGTGTACCAAAAAGACTGCAGCTTATTGACACCCCATTAGAGCATTAAACTTGATACAAAGCATTACCAAAACCATGAAGATTATGAAATATTTTACAATTCAATGCTCTGGTCATAAATTTTTCGGTTCTGCACCACTTATGTTTTTGACAATTAATATTAACTTTCATGAATTTATATTCCATACTGGATACCTTCTAAAACGATGATGTTCAAGACAGCTTTTGCATGCAATGTTACCTCAGCAAAACGGAAAGCAAAAGTTGGCCTAAAATGCTCCACCTCTAGAGCGACTCAATTCAGGTCACCCCTAAACAAATTCAGCTTCTTATTTCAGCAATGGCCAAGTTTATTCAACCAGCTTTAGGTCGGCAATATCGTGGGGATTTGGGGATCGCGATTGATAAATGGATTCTAAATATTGCGTTGGCAACCTTAAGAGGTCGAAATTTGCATATTATATTCGTTGAATAATAAAACGACAGTTCAAAAGAGCCTGTTAACGCAACTGACTTGATTTAAAACATTCTGCAATGAAAATGGGATCCGTCTGACGAAGGGGATACCGTTTTGACCTAAATGTTGCGAAAGAAAGGCGATGGATGTGCGGACCCAACCCACACTCAACGAGGGCCTAGAGAACGCATAGCCATTTCGGACCCTTTAACTATAAATCTCAACACCTATTCGTTGAACTGATTGCGGAGCACTACACAAGGAAAGTTAAAGAAGGATTAATGAGTAAAAAAGGAGCAAATGAATCGTACCTTTTGGCAAATAGTTCAGTCTTCTACCATACATATAATTTACAGTCCCATACACAGGCCAGTGGTCACGAGAACTTGACGTATGCATCCCACAATGCAACGTAGCCTATCATACACCGTCTTCGGATTGTGTGTGGTAGGTGTTCCATTTTCCATTTTCAAAGTTGATAGTCGACGTTCAAGGGGCCCTCAAACAAACTAAGAAGTAATCCATCTGTAAAGTGCAATACTAAAAAAATCATAATTTCACACATTATATCAAATCAATAAAACATTTGGGATTATACCGCAGGCCTACCCAACGATTGAGAAGTCAACAAACGTCCCCCCTAAATTCTACCAACTAATCCCTTCTAAATAGACTGTTGAATATGCTACTTTGTGATGAGACCTGATTATCCTCAGCTGAGAGGCTATTCCGAAATTCTGCCACTCTTTCAGAGCAACTTTCTTGCCCGTTTTCCGATTGTCCCTTGGTTAATCGTATGACTGTCTCAGTATAACGGGGCTTCGAGCAACACGCTGTGATTTAATGAGCGAAAAGACTACACGGATATTTTTGAAGCCAACTTATGCAACACCTTGTAGACCATTGCTTTAATTGGGGAGTTCTTCAACGGTCTTCCATCCAGGCGGCTTCTTGACAATTGGTCTGCCTAGGGCATCAATTATGCTGTTTCTTATTACCCCTATAGCAAGTTCTTGCTGTTTTTATTGCGTTCACAACGTAGCAGAGAAACCAGAGACAGGACTTGCGTCTTTTCCAGAGAAGTGGAATTTATGAGGTGGTTTCCCTTTGCCTTCCTCACCAATGACGTCACATACTCGATATCGAGCGTAGCAGAAACCAGAGACAGGGCTTTGAGATTTTCTAGGGAAGTGGAATTTATGAGGTGGTTTCCCGTTGCCTTCCTCTCCAATGGCGTTTTCATTGTGACACATGTAGGAATGGAGGAACTGGATAATTCACATTGAACCACAGAAGCCCCAAACAGAGCAACAATATTGACATTGAGGTTCCACCATACCTACTGTATGAAGATAATTTTTCCTGGTCGACTGTTGGCAATAAAGACCTGGCATACCGTAAAATCTCTCTGATGAATTTCCTCTCTACCAAGCCCTGTCTCAAGGAACAAAAATTTGAAGTCAGTTCCCCTGGTTTTTGAAGAAAATGTTTTGATTTGCAATCTTCTCTCTCCACTGATCTCAGTCAAGAAACACGAAATATATGATAATTTGGTGATCGTTTATGACCTTTTAAGTTCATTTCATCTCCGGTCATAAAAGAGTTGTCAATCTGAAAGATAGGATATTTGGCATAAAGGATATACGGCTGCTCCGTCTGCATAAAGTTCTTTCTTGCGCATCTTTCCATTCAACTTCTCAATTTGAGTTTAAGTATCCCGTGGCATGGAGTCATGGAGTGAGTTTTGGCAACATTCAAAACGTGGGTTTTTGCCTTGCAGCCCTTTGTTTAATTCACTAAAGCTACTTCTTGTAGTGTGTTGATTAAGCGTGCGGACTCATAACGCAAGGTTTGTGAGTTCGAATCCTGCCCGGTTCACAATGAAACACCTTTGGTGGGGAGGGTAATGGGAAAATACCCCATTAAAACCCACTTCCGTAGAAAGCACTCAGAGTTCTGCCTCTGGTTTCTGCTAAGTTCGGATACATGTCTGCTTACTGGTGTGCAGGAACCCAGTGTGCTGTTAATTCTATATCTTTGGCAAAAACAGGAAATTTCAGCGAGAATAATGAACCTTGTTGCCAATTGAATGATTTCTTTTATCAACACTACGAAAACAATAGCCAAATTCAGAGGTACGTAGTTTACTGGCCAACGATAAGTAAAGTTTCACAACATACATGAATTTACAATTTTTTTCAGTCCTTTTTTCGACTTTAACGTTTTTATTGTGTTCGACGCTGTCTTTCTGTCAGAGAGAGGCCTCCAGTCTCACTTGTACAGCCCTTTTTGCTTGCATTCGTAAAAGATGGTGTCGACTTGGGAAAGTTTCTGGTACAACTGAGTCAAATTGTCTTCAGAGTTCTTCATCTTCCTTGTGAATTCGTCAGAGGTGTTTTTCGATCTCTCTACCTCCACCCGCAGCTCGCTATTCTCGGCCCACAGCGTCTTGTTCTCTTTCTGAAGGCTATCCACTTGCGTAGTCAGGTTCGCCTCTTTTTCTCTCCACTCTGCCGTCAGCAGTTTGATCTGCTTATTCTTGTTCAGCAGTTCCACGTCTTTGCGTTTGACCGTGTCGCATATCTCTCTGAATTCCTGGAACACCTCCAGCTGCTCTGCCTTCAGTGCGTCCAACTCTGCCTTGTATTCCGTATCGTGATCGCTCATTTTATGTCTCTCTAATTCCAGGTGCGCCTCCGCCTGCTTTACCTGCTCATCTTTCTCCTCCATCCGGTGTAGCAGATGTTTGAATTCTTCCTGCACCTTACACTTCTCCCTATTCGCCTGGTCAATGCATGCTATTAGGCCCTTCACTTGGTCCTGGATTCCATTCATCTTCCCTTTGACTCCGTCTATCTCGTTTATGACGTGGTACCCATTCGTTCCAGCACGTGCACGATGAGAGTCACCTTTATGCCTGCGCGAATGCGAGCTTCTTGAGGTCATTTCAGCGTACCTGTTCTCTTCTGGAGAGTAGAAGGATGTGTTGCGTGAACTTTGCTTGCTGTTCCCCGAATTGCCAAGTGCACGCAGCTCAGAGGGGGAGGCCTTTCGCTTTTGGTCCATTTCAATGACGCTTTTCACTTGCTCGATCAATCCATCTTGCAAGCAGCCTAGGATCAAATCCAGTTTCTTTTCGCTGTTCTTGTGGTGCTTGTAAAGCAGTGATCTCATCTCCTCGAGCTTTTCTGTGAGCTTATGGTTTCGATCTTGTGAATCGTCTAGATGCATGCGACATGCCCCCATTTCTTCTTGCAGAGCTCGTGAACTTCTCTTCTCTTCAATCAACTGTGATTCCAGTTTCTTGATAGCCTGCTCTTTTTGCACTAGCTCCTCCTTCATGACCTTCTCTTCCGTCTGAGTGTAAATCTCTATGCATCCATCCCGTTGTTCCCTCTCTTGTATCTCAGCTATCTGCTTCTCGTAAATACTCTTCTGCTTAATAATCTCTCTTTCGTACTTTGATAGCGAGGCCTTGGCATCACAAAGCTGTTGCCATAGCAGCTTGCAGCGGGGGCCATGCTGAAAGACTTTCTCCTCTTTAGAACGTCGATTTTCCTCATGTGCAATGTCGTCTATAGTACCATCCGTAATGATAGCATCCCGTTCGCGAGCGATGTCAATGACGGCTGATCGAGTTGCCCGCAGCCCGGAGTCCTTCTTCCACCTTGCGATCTCTTCATAGCTTTTTGAGATGCTGCTTGAACTGAGGGAGGAGTCACTCTCAATAGTGTGGATGGTTTTCTCCACTTTCTCCTTGTCGCTGTTAACTTTTGCTAAGCGTGATTCGAGTTGGCTTATTGCGATTCTGAGTTTGCTCAAAACTGCTCCAACGTCAATATCAGTAAGAGACAGCCTGGAAAGGATGTAGGACTGTTTGTCCGTCGAGCCGTCTTCTCTTTCGTGCATTCTTGCGTTAGATAATTGCTGCATGCCACACTGGTCGAAGAGATTAAGATCACTGTGAGACAGACTTGCTAGCTTCTTTATTTCCTCTATGTTGGCAGAGTCAACCAGGAACAAGCCTTCATTGCCCTGCAAAGCTCTCTTCAGTTCAACAATGGCTTCCTTAGACTCATCGATGATTTCCTGAAGTTCAGACGACTCAGTCTCGTACTCGGCAACCAAGTTTTTCAACTCCTCCAACGTGTTCCATTTGCTGCCAACAGACGCCGTAGACCCCTGCTTTTTCGGAAGGCTGCCTGAAGCGGCAACTGGCTCTTCGTTTTCATATTTAGCTGTCTTTGCTGTCTTTGGTGTTATGAGAGTGTTTGGTGCAGCTCTCGAAGAGTCCTGTTTCGACTTCGTCGGTCCTTGAATGTGCTGCTTCAGCAGCGAAATTTCATCTTGAAGAGCCTTTATCTTGGCATTGCGTTCTTTCAGCGTGTCAAACTTTTCTTTCTCCGTGACTTTTACTTTTTCTCGTAGCAGATGCAAGAGCTCATCCTTGGAAGGAGTCGACTTCAGCACTGAATCAGTCATGTTCCTGGAGGAAGTTCTACTGACTGGTGTGCTGTAGCTTGAATATTTTACTGTCAAATCTTTGCTTGAGCTTGATGTTTCTGGAGTTCTGAAGACTCTACCGTCCCTCCTTGACTGCTCCTACAAAACAATGGTAGCTTACAGTTGCATTTCTGCCTGTTTTTTGGCATTGATATAGGATATGCACGGGACATCATAGATAACATTCTACTTGAGAACAAGCAGCCCTTTTGCAAAAAAGCAAGGAATTCTTTCTTTGCAACTACTGTAAGTGCGAGCTAAGCAGCTCATAATTTTTCATTTTAGCTAAATAAACATCAAACCCTGGGATAAACTTCAATATCAGAAATAATCTAATTTCGAAGTGACCTTCCACATTTATTGAGATGAAATGAATATCTGGATCCAAAATATTATATTTCAGTTATCGGGATAGCTTGGTGGGCAGATTCTTACCCATTTATTCTATAATTAATGGTTAGAATTTATCCTCGTCTAACCTTCCACTTACAATGAGGAGAGTCGCTATCCCTCTGTTATTCCAGTTGAGGGAATCACGTGGTTTCGTTAGACCGAGATGAAGGGCCTGGTCATTGCTGGATGAGCAAGAAGTCTATCAAATTTTGAAATATCTACCTCTAAATGCTCAGTAGAGATGATAAAAACTATCACATCTGAGATTCTCCGTGAAACATCTATTATAAATTCAAAATGCTTTAGGGCATAACTTTTGCAGCTGGGAGCATTGCAGCGTTAGAATCTGGTAGCTCCCCTCATTATTCTAAGAACTGCTTGAAGTGAAACAGGTGTGAAAGTTTTTGTTTTTTAGTGAGTTTTGTTGAGGAAAGACCATGGCGGCCTATGCAAATCCCCAAAAATGGAAGATAGAAGAAAGCGAAAGGCTAAGAGGAGAGGGAGATCAGATCAAGTTTATTGAACTTATATTTGGAAGGTGGCAATTGTAGGATTGAGTGAGTTTTGTTGAGGAAAGGCCATGGTGGCCTATGCAAATCCCCAAAAATGGAAGAAATAAGAATGCGAAAGGCTAAGAAGAGAGAGATCAAATCAAGTTTATTGATCTTAGATTTGAGAGATGACAAGTTGTAAGATTCAGGAAGGCACGAAGAAGGCAAAATGTTCCATGAATTGAAATTGAAAGTAATGGAATGTGTAAAAGCACTTACATCTCTCAGCTTACTCTCAAATCCCTGTTTGATAGCCTCAACTGAGAACTCTTTCCTATCAGCTGCATTTGCTAGCTCCCTGTTCTTCTTCTCGAGATCCTCAATTTTTTTTCTCAATTCAACAACATCTCCGTTCCACCTCTCGCCACGTTTTTTCACAAAATTGGACAGCATATTTTTCTCGTCGCCTTCCATGCTGGCAGCTATCACGTTTTCATATACTCGCTCTTTTTTCTTGAATTCCAAGCTTTCAATTTCAAGCTTCTTGCTTTTCGTTCGTTCATCGGAAAGGATCTTATTGACTTCATCGAGCTCATTATAGAGCTCCTCCACATGGCATTGCATATTCTCGCATCCCTTTCTCGAGTCTCTTAGTTCGCAGGTTTTAGCCTCCAGGTCTGATTTCAGTCTGTCTATCTGCTCTTGTAGACAAGATCGAACAGAGTCGATATCCTCCTTCATGGTTTCTTCAACGTCCGAGCAGTAATCTTTCCCCTTCCGAATTTCTGTCAGCAGTTTCTCGTTTTCGTTTTCAAGACGGGTTTTACTACGCTCAAGACTAGCCACCTTGGAAGCAAGAGAGGTCACTCTGTTGCAAAGGTTATTTTTCTCTATTTTCAAACTCAATATCGAAGAATCTTCGGCGCCCTCACAGTCCTCCGTAAAACCCTGCCTTCCGTCTGAAAGTTGATCGAGCTTTTGTTGCATGAGCCTCTCCTGCTCCATAAACATTTCTCTCTCTTCCTGCCATTGCTGTTTGTATTTTCTTATCTCTTCCTTCAAGCTAGCGACTTCACTCTGCAGTTTTTCCTCCGACATCATGAAGGCCTCTCGTTCTTCGCGAAGTTGTCGCTCGATCTCCTCTCGGCCTTTTACTGCGAGTGCTAGTTGGCCATCTAGATCGTGCAGAGAATCAGACACATTATCCTTGGTTTGCTCTTCCGACAGCAGCTTCGCTTTATCGTCACTTGCAGTTGCACGAAGGACGTTGTTCTCTTTCTCTAAATCGAGAATCTGGCTTTTCATTACTGAAATCTTACGAACGAATTCAGCCGAGTCTTTTTCAACGTCACGATCAACCGTTTCCGAGCTCGAGATAATTTCGGTGGACAATTCGGAATCTTTCGCCAAGTCGATGTCACTCAAGTTGTTCTCCCTTAGCACACATTCCAGCTTCGCAATTCTTTCGTACAAATCTGCAATGTAAAAATACCGTAAATCGACGAGGAAGTAATTAATCAGAGATATGAGGGTAGTTTTGAATCTGAATCGCACGATCAACGTAGCTTTGAGGGGTATTTTTTGAGCGTAGGACTACATGCTACATAATGGAGGGAAATTATCGTGCTCTGTAAAGAACAGTTAGGAACATCTGCTAGAACAGGCCATAAACTATGAAAGTTTCAATATCAAATAGTTCTGAGCCATGTTTAACTAGTACAATGGTCGTTCCGGGAGGGAAAATGTTGGACAACTTAGCTATTGCTCTGATGAGTAAATTGCAGAATAATTTCTCGAATTAAAACTTTTGAGCGAATTTGAATTTTGAAATGTGAAGTTTAGGCCAAATTGCTGGCACTTACCATTGGTTTCCCTCTCTTTTTTTGCAATTCTTTTCCGTAATATTTTCGCCTGAGCTTTAATCTCAGTGTCATTCATGCCATTCAACTCTTTTTCTGCAATCCATTTTTCCTCCCTTTCTAGGGCCCTCTCTTCTTTCAGCAGCCTGTTCTCTTCAAGCAACTTTTTGTGTTCCTCCTGTTCGTAATTCATTTTCTCGCTGGTGCAATTTTCTTTGCTTTCGGACGATCGGAGGTGTTGCTCCAGCTCTCTTATCGTGCTGGCAAGCTCCTCTTCCTTCGCAAGGAGATCTGTAAACAGCCTGTCATTCTCTGCCTCCATTTTCAATCGTCTTTCTTTTTCCTCATCCCTGTCTTTCTTTACCTTTGCAACCTCGCTGGTTAGGTTCAAAATGGTAGCATCCTTCTCCTTAGACGTTGCCTTTACTATGTCTAAACTACCTTTAACATCATCTAGCTCCTTCAGCAAGCACGACAGGTTCCGTTCTGCATCTTGCTTTTCTTTCTTTATTTCTTCCTCCGTTATTCTGCATTTTTCTAGCGAGACTTTGAACGTGTCAACTTGAAACTGCAGGCGTTTTTTCTCTTTATTCAAGCGTTCGCAGTCACCTTCAAGCTCAGATATATTTGTGAGCACATTGCTGGCAAGGCCATCCTTCCACTCATCCTTTACCCAACTCATTGTAGCGTCAAGGGATGGCCATTTTCTACATATTTAGCTCATTTTTTGGATATCATACAACAGTAAACATTGAAACTGTTGATATATTTTCGAACGTTGAGACAAATTAATTTCTAGCTGGCGACATTGGATTCGATTGGAACCTGCCATTCGAAGTGAGCGTTTTAGAATGCGACGATTAAATTCATTTACAAAGAAATGATTTGGTCATTCGGTGGGACTTGTCCCACTGTGTTTATTAACCCCAAATACTGAAATCAGGGGGGAACAAATACGTCTCTTTTTTAATGTATCATTGAATTTTTTTTAGTAAATTATGTTGAGGAAAGACCATGGCGACCTTTTCAAAGCCCCAACAATGGACGAAAAAAGAAAATAGGCTAAGAGGAGAGAGATATCAGATCAAGTATACATATTGATCTTAGATTTGAAAGATGGCAAATTGTAGGATTCAGGAAAGCAAAAAGCGAATGCTCTGCTTAAGTATAGATACGGCAGTGGGATATTTTTATTCCAATTAGATGAGGCAGACCGTCACCTCGCTGGAGAATAAATCGAAAAGTGACATGGAATACGTTATCAGTGCCCATTTTGGAGTCAATTATTCAAAGCGTCATGAGCTTGCACTTATTTTTATAGTAATGTACCAAACAGCAACTTTTTTCCTATTCGGGGGCAACCTTAACCTACACCGACGGTATGGTTTTTTGAGTGAATTATAAGTAGTTTTCAAACTCCTGGAATACGCTGCTCTGTGAAATTCTTGCAGCATGGAAGCAAAAAATTGTTTGTCAAAAAAAAATGGGCACGGAGAAATCCAATTATTCAGTGCCTTCCTCGGAGCTGAGAAGGCAGGCATCGAACTGTTTTTGCAATTCCCCTTGCAGCCTGTGTCGCGATGGCATAGCTACTTTATTGCCATGTTAATGTCAAATCTGTGTTGTGTGGCGTAATTTTTCGCTCTTTCAAACCCAGGGAGAACTTTGCTCGATTCCTTCCAGTGATGAAAAATTTTGTCAGCGCCATTACACCGTGTAGCTTTCCTCTTTCCAGTTTGAATCGCAGCCTTACCCTGAAGGCTGAATTAATGTCATCGTCATTCGTTGGCATTGGTCTGATAATCAAGGTGCTTCATTGACGCGGACCGGTTGGCCTGCGTCTCATTCTCTTCGGGCAAAGACAATCAGAACAGCCTGTGGTGCTTCCACCTTAATCAGCTAATACCACCTTATACAGGAGAACGTGTGCAGATCGAATGGCGGACGTGACGTGTCTATGAAAATAATAAGTTTAAGGAAACAGCTGACGGATAGAACTCGTACCGAAGATATGTACCCTTTGCTGTGAGGTTGTACCACTATATCCACCGTAGTATACGTCCTGTTTGAAGGAATAAAACAGAAGGAATTGTTCCGGAGAAGTACCGCCATTTCTGCTGACAAACGAAGTGTTTACTCCTTATCAGGAAACGATGTTCTGGAAAGGCAGATGTTAGAAAAGCAACGAATATAAGAGAAATGATTTTGCTGTAAGCTTGTGTCTCGTCAACCTTCTTCTGCAAATGCCTGCCTCGGTCGTAAAGGGCTAAAACGCGCAAACACTTGCTGCGAATCAGTTGGTCAGAGTTAAGGGTCGATTCAAAAAGGAATTTTGATCGGTCGAAAGCCTGCGACTTTTTGTGGATTTTTTTTCAGAGTCTTGTAAAGTATTTTGAGATCTAAAATCATTTCTGTAAAGAGAGATTTAGTAAATCTGCATCAGTTAAAGAGGGAAGCATTTGTAATAAGTAGATATCATAGGAGCATATTGATCTGTTTTATCTAAAAAAGTCTGCTAGCAAAAGAAAAGGAACTAAGAAAACATAGGTTAGGAGAAGATATTGGTATAAAGTGCTCAGTCAGTCACAGAAAAAATATATAAACATGCAAGGAAAAGCCCTGCATCCTGCCCTCTTGACATTTTGCCTTGTTGGAAATCTGCTGTCTTCAATTTGTATAGTTTTTGTCAACAAATGGATATATGTCCATTACAAGTTTCCTAACATGACACTTACGTGTCTCCACTTTGTCATCACGTCACTGGGGCTGCAGCTTTGCTCCTTCTTTAACGTTTTCAACCAAAGAAGTCTGCCCATCAAAAGCATGGTGCCACTGTCACTTTCCTTCTGCGGCTTTGTGGTTCTGACCAATCTAAGCTTGCAGTACAACACAATTGGCACGTATCAATTGATCAAAACGATGACAACACCTTGCATCATCTGTATTCATACCTTTTTTTATGGGAGGACATACTCAGCTAAAGTCAAAGCAACATTGGTATGGATTATACTACTTGGATCCATTTGAAAGTTTAGAATCTAATACTGTTAAATGGTTAAACATTTCATAATTCAAGATTATAACTCATGCTTAATCAAGAGCAAGTTTTGAAATTATGCATTAGCATCTATTTTTCTATGTGAAAATACTATTGAGATACAAAAAGTTGATAACGAAATCATGTATGATTGCAAATTTCAAAGTTTTGTTATTCTCATCATGCCTGAAGATAATAAATAGGTCATGTATGTTTAGCTATGAAGGAGTCTTGCTGGATGCAAGTTCAAAGAGGTAATATGTTAGTAACTTTTCCAGCAAGCTTCCTAGTTGACGAATCATTAATTCTGTAAGGCATATGATTTAGAATTTCCATTGTATAGGTCGCCATGGCCTTTCCTCAGCATAATTTACTAAAAAAGTAACTATCTCATCATTCTATTATTCTTATGTTTTGCGACTATTCCTTTGCTTCTTAATTATGCTTGAATTCTTTTAATATCACATTATATTTTGACTATTCCAATTTTTCAATCCAACTTAATTTCTTTGATAATCATGAATTTCATGACTCTTAGCTTTTACTTGTTCTGTAACACTAAGTTTTTAGAAATGGAGCATGCTTGATTTTTTGCCCCATGATTCCAAAGTCAGTTTCTTCATATTCACATTCACACTCTGCATATTTACATACTGGACATTCTCTGGCATTAGGCAATTCCAGCTGAGCTATTTTGTTTTTTTTTCAAATCTGGTTTCACAAGTCCTTGTTACCCTCAGCAGTTATCGTTAAACTCAACTGTTGAATTCTTGTAGCAATGTCAAAACTTTATACCCTTGAAACTTTTTTATTAGACAGGTCTTTAAACTGTAAAGCTTCTCATATTAAGAGTCTTTGTTATGTAGTTTATCACAGTTATATTGTTACTGCTAATTTTTGGTGCATGTTTAATGTGTAATTGCAGCTGGATTTTCACTACATTTCCCACCCTCTTGTTACTGTCTTCTTAAGTTTGTTTTATGCAAGTTTTGCAAAATTATGAGAACGTTTCTTGATACTTCTGATTTTTTCATGCTTTTAGATACCAATAACTCTCGGGGTTTTCCTGAATTCATACTATGATGTCAAATTCAATATAATTGGGACCATTTTTGCAGGCATTGGAGTTCTTGTTACATCACTGTATCAAGTTGTAAGTAATTATCTCTTCTTGCATCATTAAATCTAAAAAAGAATTTATTTATGCATAAAAGAATCAGTCCAGCAATAAATTAGTCAGTTAATTGACCACAAAATCAAGGAATACATATATATTACTCCTCAACAAAAGTTCGGAACTTAGTACCACATGCCGCCACTCTAACAAGTATCTCCTAGCTAACTGCAAGTCAAAAGATTAGACCCATTCTTCTTTGATGTACCACCCTACCTTCCATTGATAATTCTTTTCATCTTTTTGCGCCTCAGGTATTCTCTTTTTTATAGCATTCATTTAAGATTCTTTTGTGTATGTTTAGCTGAAGATTAGAGTTCTAAACTAATACTGTTTCTCTCTCTCATTATTATATAGATATTTATAAATATATATATATATATATATATCACATAGAAGGTGCTGTCTTCACCACCATATGGTGATCTATGTACAAAGTACACAGCGTTGATAGCAGAAATGCAGAAAAGGAAAAGACCGATTGTCTGTTACTCTGAGTTTTGTGCAAAAGCACTCGTCAGGATTTAGTTATAGTCTGACGCATGAAACTCAGAGTAGCAGAGAATCGGTCTTCTCATTTCTGATATATATATATATATATATATATATACACATATTTATACATATTTATATTTTTATATAAATATGTGTGTGTGTGTGTGTGTGGTTTGGCACGACATTTTTGTTGAGAGCCCATGTGTTGAGAGCCCATGTGTTGAGAGCCCATGTGAGGAGGTTGGGTTTTCCAGCTATCTGTGGCCCAGTCAGAGTTGCGCCTGGAGCCCAACATTTCCTTTGCATGGCTTGTTGCAAATGTGGCACACGAGTCCCATTGGAGCTGCTTATATGTGTGTATATATAAAGATATATATATATATATATATATATATATATATATATATATATATATATATATATATATATATATATATATGTATATTAAATGAAATTTCTAAATGAATCAATGAGCTTATGAATCTATTCAATCAGTGAATCAATCGACCAATCAATCTCTCACTAAACCATTGAAGCAATCAATTTTTATTTTGTATGTTTGCTTTGACATCTCATATGAAGTTCTTTAAAAATGAAATTGTTTTACAGTGGGTTGGTACAAAGCAGCAAGAGTTTGGTGTCAATTCAATGCAGTTATTAAATTACCAGGTAACCGGTTTCCTAAAAGATTTTCACAAGAATGGATGCACATCCCTTGTTTCCAAGTCGGCTATACATTTTGATATATTTTCAGGATATTTTTAGTGATAGAGAGCATGAAAGTTGGTCTTCTTCATCGTCTTCCTGAACAACAGAGCCAACAGCAAAGCCTGAATATTGACCTTGCCAATGGAGGCAAAGTGGTCTTCATTTGGTCCACTAACATTAATGAAATTCTAAAGCCACCGCAATCTTTTATTTTTTCCAGGCTCCCCTATCAGCTGCATTTCTAATGGTAACAATTCCATTTTTCGAACCAGTCGTTGGGAATGGGGGATTATTTGGACCATGGCCAATGCAAGCTATTGTAAGTACATTTATAGAATGGTTTCTGGGCATATTGATACTGTATTTGTTGTTCTTGTTGCATGCATTAGAGTTTCCTGTTGGTGATTGATTTATAGTTATTGTTCCACGTGATCCCTACTTTACATCTCAGGCCAAGTGTGAACTGATCAAAATCTTCCAATCCTAATTGACTTTGTTCTTCCCTTCTTATTTCTTTCAGTTTCTTATATTTTCATTGCTATTTTCACAATTTTCTTTATATGTCTCTTTGCTTCTTTCTTTCCATTTGCCGTTTTCATTTTTCTTTTCCTTCTCTGTGTCTACTTGTCTCAGTTTCATTCTTCCTTGTTGTCATCATTTTCATCATTTTAACTGTTACTGAGCTGGCATGGTCCTGAAGTTGTACCAATTGCCTGGATTTAGAAAATTATCTGGTCTTTTCTTGTTTTCTTTTCTTATCACCATTCAAATGGCCTTTTGTAAGCTACCTGTTTAGCGAGGTTCGCAATTCGTATATCAAAGTGCTTTTTCATGAACTGAAATTCCAAAGCAACTTTGACTTATCTTAAAAAAATAATAGTAATATCATATTTATGCAATTTTAACTTGCTCAGCAAATGCTGTTATCAATCAGGCATCTGTCTAAAGTATACTAAATTACACATACTGTACGTTGCTAAGCGGAAAAGATAAATAAAAAGAAGAATAAATAAAAAAAAGAGCTTGGCTGAATTAAAAACTAAGTCAACGTCGAAATTGCTGCAAAGGTCTTAAATCTTAAGATCGACGTTTCTGATTTCATTACCTCTGTCAACTTGCCTTCCTGTTGACGAAGCTAAAAGATCTCGATATGGTAACGTGCTAATGTCTGAAGTAATTAGCACCCAAACGTAGTTTATTTATATTGCCTCTCTAGGAAAAATTTGGCTTGCTCTGACATGATCAATTCGATAACCACGCCATTTAATCTGATTCAGATTCATTCTGCCTTCCATCTAATATCAATTTCAGCATTGCCAATTTTAAACTGCCTTTCATTTAAGTGCCTTTAGCTGCCTTGTTGCAACTTGAATTTTGCTTTCCGTCAGAAGTTGTAAGAAGGACAACTCTTCCTACTTCATCTGGATCTATTCAAAAATTGTTAGCTTGCAGTTTATGGTTCCGACTTCAAGCCAACAGCCAACTCAGCTGTTCATCCTTCCGAGGTCGGTAAATGGGTACTAAAGTAACTCTGAGGGCGCAAGTGGTGATGCCGCGGGCCCACACCAGCTGGATAGCTGCCCCACTTAAGATCACCCTCTGCATAAGCATCTTTTATGGTATGGCATGGGTAATTATCCATTAAACAGTCAGTCGGACACTCTTCGTGGCTGCTGCTCCTGCAGCTACTCATGATACCCCCTCCGCATTCATCTGAGCCTTGGATTGGCACTGGGGATTCCCTACATGTGCACTCACAGAAGGGGGTTACGAAGGTTTTGAGTGTTCTTACCAATGTTTCTTATTTTTATAATTGCTTTCGCTAACTTAAGCCCCACTTCAATTTTAGGCCTTGGTGATCTTATCAGGCTTGATAGCATTCTCAGTGAATTTGACTATATTCTGGATCATCGGAAACACGTCTCCAGTCACGTATCTTTTCAATTACATGCATCAGAACCATAATATCCCTATTTTTGTCTCTTCTGACACTGAGAAAATGTTTGCTAATCAACCAGTGCCAGGACCCTTTTTTCGACATGACCATATCTTGTGGTTCCTACGCTTGGGATTACAGAGAGCTGGTGACCCTCCTCACTGTAAGTGAAAGTCCAGCTGAGGATGGATTCGAACCACTATCTATGGAATCAATGGAAAAGCACCTTACCGCTTAGCTATCCTGAAACTTATCATTCCTTGTGATAGATAGTTTCCTTAACTCTTACAGATATAACATGGTTGGTCACATGAAATTTTGCATAACTCTCATTGGTGGTTATCTGCTGTTCAATGACTCCATGAAACTGCACCAGCTACTCGGTGTATGCTGTACTTTCTCTGGAATATCTGTTTACACTTATTTGAAATTGGAGGAGCAAAAATCAGCCAAGAGAACCATTAATAAAGTTTAACGGTTATTTGATGGTGTTGATCTTAATCTATTGGCTTCTCTTCCTTCTCAATTTTCATGCATTAATTTATCGGCTATTGACTTTGTTACAGCATCCAACTTGGAGAACTTATAGGGACCTATTTTCGCTTGGGAACGCTGAATGAACGCACGCTAGCAGTCCTCATGTCTGCTGGGGGGTTTTGTAGGGGTGGCGCCAATGGGGAACAGGGGGTCTACAGCCCTCCCACCTGGGTAAAAATTCAAGCCTGTGACCAATTTTTGCCAAATGCAAGCTTCTGTGAATTGATTATCTAGCAACCTGGTGGGGAAATTTACGTTGAAATGATTGCACTGGAGCTGGGCCTTTTTTTTAGTGCACAGGATATTGACCATTCAGCTGCTCCTATACTAGCCTGGGATATTGACCTTGCCAATGGAGGCAAACTTTACGTTTTATCATTTACATTATCATTATCATTCATACTATACTAGTCAGTTCATACTCGGGTTCATTGATCGAGTTCATTGATCTTGGATCTGAAAGATGGCAAGTTGTAGGATTGAGTGAGTTATGTTGAGGCTATGGTGGCCTATACAAAGCCTCAACAAAGGAAGAAAGAAGACAGCGAGAAGCTAAGAGGAGAGAGAGGTTAGATCACGTTTATTGGTCTTAGATTTGAAAGATGGCAAATTGTAGGACTCAGGAAAGGAAGAAAAAGGCACAAGACGTTCCATAAATTGCATGTTCTTGTGATGAATGATTATTTGTGAGATTGAGTTCGTGAAGTAGGCAGTGAAAGTTGGAAAGGGTGCGAATGAGTTGAGCTTCTAGTTGTCCTGACACGCCTCAGAGGAACTGGAATAATATCCCTGATCTCCTGAGAACAATGTCCGTCAAAGTATCTGTAATAGATGGAAAGATCTCCAACTAAACGACGAAGTGAAAGAGGTTGGAGCAATTTGGTGAGGTTAGGATCATTGATGAGACGAATGGCTTTGGACTTGACTTTGTCGAGAAGACAGAGAGTAGATTTTGGAGCACCACCCCAGGCGTGGGAGCAGTACTCTAAAGAAGGACGGATTTGGGACTTGTATATAGATAGAAGGTGAGAAGATGAGAAAAACAGCTCAGGGGATCAGGAAAATTATGCACCTATAAGCCCTAGGGATGGAGGTATTGCGCATTATAGAGTTATTTATTATTGTCATCATATCATTTTTACTCCTTTGAGGCGTGTCAGGAACACCAGAAGCTCAACTCATTCACACCCTTTCCAAGTTTCACTGCCTACTTCACGAACTCTATCTCACAAATCATCATTCATCCCAAGAACTTGCAAATGATGGCACGTCTGGCTTTCTTCTTCCTTTAACGAACCCTACAAATTTCCCTCTTGCAAATCTACTATTAATGAAATTTATTTTAACCCTCCTCTCCCTCTCTCTCTCACCTGTTCGCCTTTTTCTTCCTTTCCCGGATGCTCTAACTGGTCCTGTTCAAAATTTGAGATTACTAAACTTAATCTTGAATCTCTAATTGTAGCCTGTCATTTTATTTTTTCCTTTTGTGGGGCTTTGTATATGCCAATATGGCCTACGTATGTCCTATATACATCCCAAACGTAACTCACGCAGTAATATCAGAGGAGCTGCGGGGGAGAAACGAATTTGTTTTGGATATGGGATACAAGTTAGGGTGTTACTGTGGCAACCAAATGAACAACCGTGTAATGGCGGTGAAGTGATCATTCACTGTGTACTATACCTCGGCGAAATACTGCGTTATCCAAAGGCGCAGTAAACGAAACGATGAAATATGGACAGCATTATTGATGAATTTACATTAAAGGGAAACTTATTGAATTGCAGAGGGGTCTTTGGCAAACCACTAAACGATTTACGACGATAACACCGGTCGAAGCGTTGCAGCACTGGCCTAATTCATGCAACCTATGACGTAGGGTATACAATTGATCGAACACAGTTCGAACCCAAATCACAGCAGATATTGCGTTTGACTGCCGAAGGCAGCAGTATCATGATACAAAGCTTCAGCTGGGAGCCTAATGAACTTTTTTTCTTTGACAAAGATAAGAAGAAGCAGCAATGGCAGAAAAGACAGAAAAAGCCCTTGGACAGCCTTCCAATAACTCTTCTTCGAGATACGCGAATATCAGTGACTTTTGCTGGTGATAAGTTAGGGAGTTCATATAAAGGAAAAGGCGAAGGTAGTGTTATAAAAGAGCGAGCAGAGACAGGCGACGCTGGGCGGGTCAATTCGGGGGAGCAGGAACAACGGTTGAGAATCCCCAAGAAACGAAGTGACGGAAGATGGACAGACTTTGATTATGAAGAAGAAGAGGACACTCAAAGGTTCTTATTCGAAGAGGCAAAGTTTTCAGCCCCAAGCCTGTTAGCACAAATTGAAAAATTCCTTATTCTACTGCTAAAAAATAAGTCAAGGCAGAAAGAAGAATTAGACGAACTAAATGAAGAAATTGAAGCAGTTTATGGAACTGAATGGGGTCATGGCTACCATGGGGAGGAAAATAATTTCTTAGAAATTCCAGATGATCTATTCAATAAGCTTTGTTATGATTTTGAGCAGTTGGCAGAAGGCACAATTTATTATGTGCGCAAGTG
The DNA here is from genome assembly GCA_964026355.1 of Pseudorhiza aurosa. Lineage (NCBI taxonomy): Eukaryota > Metazoa > Cnidaria > Scyphozoa > Rhizostomeae > Lychnorhizidae > Pseudorhiza > Pseudorhiza aurosa. The sequence goes on along the minus strand of OZ032127.1, from coordinate 3,906,837 downwards.
GCAAACCAACGTTTACAGAGAGTTAGCTGCACTTCAGGAACTTAAAAGTAGTCACAATCTTATTGAATTCCAGTCTGTTGCATCTTCTCCCGAAATAGGATTAGTCAAGTCATCAGAGAAACAGAAAGTACCTCTCGATGAAAGAGAGAAGAAGTCTGATAGCAACAAGGTAATAATAACCTCTAGCTCCCACGAATCAAAGATGGTTGACATAGACAGAGAGGCAACTCCTGTCACCAACATTAGTCGGGAGTCAAAACAAAATGTTACCATTTCAAAGGCAAAAACAAGATCAGAGAAATTCAAAACTATCCCTGATAAGGAGAGAGGTATGTTATATGCTTTTTTACGTTGAGTACCGGTGCCTCTAATGGGACCTATATTGAAGCAAAGTCAGCTTGACTTTTCAATGCTATTCTTGGGACTGAAATTAGGAGTATTTATCTTTGCTTTTGATTTCCATCATTCTACTTAATTCTTTTTAACTTTATACCTTACTTTTTACATTTAATTGACGTGGCAAATTACCCACATTCAACACATGCATAGCCATACATCCATACATATACTCATAGATACATAGTCATACACACATCATACATCATACATATAAACATAGCCAAATAAACATAAAAACATACATACATACATAGCCATACATATCCATAATTGCGTTGCATACTCGATTTCGAGCAAAGCAGAAACCAGAGAAGGCTCTGAATTTTTTCTAGGGAAGTAGAATTCATGAGGTGGTTTCCTGTTGCCTTCCTCACCAATGGCATTTTAAAAATGACACATGGAAAGATCAAACTGACAGCTCCTTTGTTGTGAGTCCGCATGCTTAACCACTATGCCAAGGCACCACACATATACATACATAGCCTCAATTAGCCGTACATACCTACATACTGTGTAGATATTAGGTATTTTTTTCAATTCACAATGGCAGTATTTTCTTATCAAGCACTGCTTACATCAGCAGATGACAAAGAAAAGATAGCAAAAGCCATAATTCCTAAAATAAACATTGCACCAAATAACAATTTTGAGGAAGAAACTCCAGCCAATGTTGAAAAGACTGCAGGTATGCACCAAAGAAATTTCTATTCTAGATCTATTCATTCATCCAGAATGATATTACTCAGATGGTAATTGACAGTTGCAACAGGGGCTTAATTCTATTGATGCAAATGAGGAATATTCAAAGAAAACCTTAGGGGATTGCAATTACAAAACAAAAGAACCCCATTGCAAATTTGGGTCATTGACATATTCTCATTTAGTAACTGTTTTAGCAACTGAGAGTCAAAATATGTATATTTTTCATTCACAATTTTTTCAGAAACCTCCAGCAATCTGAAGCCAAGCCATTGGCTAGTAAGCCTTGCTTTCATCTGCATCCCTACCTGGCTCTATCCCAAATGATTCCCCATTCCATACCTCAAAGTTACATGCACATATATTCACTTAGGTATGGAGATGATCAGCAATTGAGATTCTATCCATTATTTTATTGCAGCTAGCAACCAACAGCAGAATTTTCTTCCTGGCTCAATCATTAATTTTTCCATGATGTCAAAGTCTTGTCACGATCAAGGTAATTTTCATCTCATTTTATACCTATGAGTGTCAATCAGAATATTTATAATAATTTTGATATGCATTCATAACAATTTGAATGTATATAATAGTATATATTGTTAATGGTCCCGGAGAAGCTCTTTTGCTTATCAAGCAGTTTTCAGGATCTTCTCTCAAGGTGACCATACCTTGTGATCCCTATGCCTGGAATCACAGAAAACTAGTGACTCTTCTCGCCCTAAGTCAGAGTTTAGCTGATGGTAGATTCCGACGATATACCATAGGATAAATATGCATCAAGGTTGCAGGAAACTTCCAAGTGATCTCAGTGAAGACAAAAAGAATTTGTTTTCCTCTGCAACAGCCAAGGAAGCCATTTTGTCTTCCTTACAAGGGATTAAAAACTGAGTTATTGATGGAGACTCAAGGAAAGCTGCATTGGATGAGAGCAATTCATTTGCTATCTTGATATTTGTAGCTTGCAACTTGCCAAAGCTTTGGCTTGTGGAACCTAAGGAAAGCAGTGTAAATTCGAGTAAATTTAAGTTGCATACTGGAGACGAGCATTGGGAAGCACTTTGTTTAGGAGGTACCATCCTGAGCTACGACATTGCCTGGTTGGGTCGCCACTTTCTTTCCTCGCCACAATTTTTCTCTAGCTGTGCACTAGGTACCTATTAACAGCTATTTGCTTTCTCGTCTCCTCGGTGTACTCGATAAAGCTTTTCCCTTTCGTGTGCATGCTGGTCAGCACCTATAACCTACTTTTTGGCTTCACGTGTTCTTTGCAAGTTTCCATCGTTTAATGGAAGTTTTTTCTTAGGCTGGATAATCAGCAAAAGCAAAGTCGAGTCCATGGAAGAGAAAAATATTCTGGAATGGGTTACAAACCGACTGCACCAGGCAGTGAAGCAAAAGTTTGTATAGTTTTGTCAGCATCATTTCCTCCTAAAAACTTAGTCACTTGTATTCAAAAGCTTTTCGATAATGTGTTTGAGTCGGATTAAGTTTTGGAAATCAGATCTCTTGAATCCAAGTCATTTGAATTCAATTTCTAAAAGGAACCACTCGTTGTCAGTTTACGATGGATTGTTGAATTTGATTTTCATCCCTTTTGTCATATTTGTCGTCTTTATGTTCGCTGCTCCTTTCATTTGATGCCAGGTTTCAATTTCTCGTACAGCCAATTTGCTAGCTTTCTATGATTCAATCTCTATTAAAGATTGCTGCTGTGAACCCAATTACCCTTCCAAGGAAATAACAGACAGACTATTAGCTAACAGGTCTTTGAAAGATAACAGCATTTGCTGAACAAGTTAAGCCTGTATGAATATGATATCATCATTATTATTATTCATTATCATCATTCTTATCATCATTATCATTATATTATGATTTCTATGTTGCTCGTTTTCCATTAAGTACAATTCCTTGCCGAGTTATATCCTATAACCTAGGGCAAGGGAAGGTAAAGTTTCGTGCATTTTATGACGCTGTAGAACTACGACAGTGTTAACCTTTTAATTGTGCAAGTACAGCGTTAAGCAAATGGATTATCATGATTATTTCTATCTTTATTTACAAACGTTTTATTGAAGTACCGAGCTTTCTAGAAAGATCCTAGGTAGGAATATCTAAAGGGGAACTTGAGCACGGTCCACCTGGCACAACGTATCCATCTATAGCGAAATATTTTGTAGGATTCTTCTGGAACGGGTTGCACAGGGGTAAGGATTTGTGGCAACTACGAGTTTCCCATCGCGACGATCCTCTCCCAATCTCAACGCCTCAACGGTTGTCGATCCAGTGGTTTTCGTGACACCGTTCATCCACCGCGTTTTCTGCCTTCCTCTCAATCGTTTGCCTTGCGATTCTCCCATAAAAATTCCTTCCGGGTCTCTATGTCTGGCCGTTTGTCCAAAATACTGCAGCTTCCTTGGGATCACATGATCTGTCAATGGCGCCCAATCTTTTTCCAGCACGTAGCCGTTCGTTTTGAATGCTGTTGAGACGCTCATAGCACCGCATTATCAACGTGATCATATTCAATGTTTCCAATTCTAGAGAAGAAGAAGTAGCAAAAGCGATGTCACTCAACGAAAATGGTCCTCTCACTCAGCGCTATTATGGCGATTCCAAACGTGAAGCTACCTTCAAATATAAACAAGGTGTTTCATGGGCAAAGTTTGTGTCACAAAAGAAGACTGAGCAACCATCAAAATTATTCTTAACAGCGTTGCCTGATGGCAGCACTTGTTGCTTGTATCTTTTCAAATTATATCGGCTACTCCTCCACTTCTTGGCCCATTATGATTGCTCTATCTTTTGTTGATTCTTCCTCACACGGGGCACCAATATTATCTCACTCGCATCTTGTTTCTACGAGGTTTGACCTCCCTGCGTGACAGCAAAATTTGCACTGCACCGTCGCTGTTAGTTGATAAGAGATAATGTCATCTTCATAATAGGTTATTGACACCATTGCGACTCGATTTGAAGCATTGAGAGAAAATAATACCAGTTGATATACGATGTGAGATGGTAAGAATTCTGTCTGCAGCATAAAAAAACTAGCAGAGAATCCTTCGATTAATTTTTGTGTGTATTTTCTACCTCGAACGATTCTAAGGACAATGCCAACTCTGCGAGTTATCAGTGACCCTACTTCTCTTTTGTTACAAGTGCTTAACGATTCTAAAACAGCTACCCATCTGGTAGAGTGGCAGTGCTTTGTGTGAAGTGCAAAGCAGGGAATCAGAGTTTTTACACTTTTGCATACAGTGATGAACCAAATTCGAGAATGTTGGCCAGCTTCACACCTCTTGGAAAAGGATGCTGCAATCACTCAGAGAAGATAATAAAGTAAAGCACTTTATTTCTACGATTTATTTTAGGCCATCAATATTTGCGTCTCTACTTTGCAATCATTTAAAGAGAAGGATGCTGCATTTTCTCAATTATGAAAAGATCTCAAGATATTTGCATAATGTTGTTTCCTTCAAAGCTGCATGAAGAATTTTGGGCCTTCTCAAGTTTATCAAACTTTGGTGCCTTCACCAAGCAGCATGCAATAGATCTTCATTCCCTTTTGACCCAATTTGGCTCATCGCTCTCAAGGTTTGCCGGCTTAATAGAGAGTCAATGTCCTCACGGTTCCAGACGTAGTAGGAAATAGGCCATTTTTATCTGAACTTAAAAAATTTGAACGAAGTTTGCCCACTCTATCAATTTGAGCCACATTTCATCCCTAGATTTTTGGTTACAAAAAAAGAAGCAAGTTTCCATGATCAGGTACTCTATCATCTTACTTGCGCACTATTTTCCTGTGAATTCCAAAAACTCAAATTCAAATTAATGCCATAGATTTATCCATGTTAGTAGCTACGACATGTTTGCATTCTACATAGTGGGATTGAGACACTTCTTGTACATGAGAAACTTAGAAGTTTTTGAGTACTGAAAGTTCCCGATTTTCATGAGAATTTCGCACTCTGATTTGTTAAAAGCGTCTCAAATTTTGTGTGCAGGAATTCGTAAAAATTCAAAATTTTTACATGAAAAATAGTGTAATGGATACTGAAAATGAATAGATAAAGATGGCTGTCACACGCATTTTATCAACAAATAGCAGAAAGTAGCTCAAAGGTCTTCATACCTCAAGTTGGATGATTTCAAATTTATAACTTTGGAAATCTTCTTAATCTTTCTGAGTCGGTATTTAGAGTCTGTTAAGTTTTCGCCTGTTCGAATAATGAGTTTGTCACGAAAGGGGTAGACGCAAAAGTACCCTTTGCATGAACATAGCCACTTGAAGGCAATTGATCTGCATCGTTTCTTTCCATTTACATTGAAGTAAGACCGTCACCTGCATGCACATATCTCTCTTGGCCTTGCTTCGCGATTATGTGAAGGGGGAGGGGAGGGGGTGGGCTGTCCACGTCGGCTACAGACACGCTGGTGGCAGAAGCAGCTTGAAGCAGGACAGACAGATCCAGCCACAGCAGCTGCATTCAAACGTCACGTCGGTTACTGCTGCTGAGACTTGCTGGTCCTTTCTCCTGTGGTGTTTCTCCTTCAGCTTCTCTGTGCGGGAGTCCTCGAAGGAGGTGGCAACCTGACGGACAGTGCTGTACCTTTCCTTTCAATGAGATCATTATCTTACAAACAGATTGTGTTCTTCAACTATCACCAACCCTAAAGTAGATTGTCTGAAAGTTTCTGAATTACAGTGATAATAGACTCGATTCCTTTTTATTTGCAAAGCATGATAAAATGATATTTTTTTCAAGAATGGAATTCTGACCAAGAAATGGAAATGGGCCTACGGCAAGATGATGAACCCAGAAGTTATTAATGTAAGTTAGCCTTGGCTCCCAGCCTGTTTAACTTCTTCGAAAAATATTGCGGGTAGGCCTGCCCAATTAGCTGACACACAAAAATTCAAAGGAACATCTGCTTCTCTCAGGTCTTTCCATTCTCTTCTGCCACTGCAGCTCCTTCAAAATCTTCAACGACTGTTCTTGTCTTCTTAAGCCTTGATTGGATTCCAATTTGCAAGTTCATGCTCGGCGTGATTCACTTTCGGCCCTCATATACCTCCACATTTAGAAGTACTTTGTGGGTGACTTTAGCCCTGTCCGCACTACGCAAGCTAACCTTGAAGAAACTCCTTTTTGGCGATCAGAAAAATTGCGAATAAGCACACTCGTTACAAAAACTGACATGGGTTCACCCCAGGTTTGTGTCCACGATAGTTTTTGATATAACTGATCTGGGTTCGTCCTGGGTCGAAACCATCTCTGAGGATTGGTTAGTTGAATCTGGAGCGAACCCAGGTCAATTGTGTTCACACTGCAAAATATAACCTGGGTTAAAACAAACCTTAGGCGAACCCGAGTTAGTTTGTATAGTGTGGACAGGGCTTATGTTGTAATTAATAGCTGGTCTCATCCCAGAAATAAAGTAAAAGTGCATCTTTTTCTGCCTTCTTATTATTGCTCCTTATCGAAGCACGTCTGTCATGCCCCACTTCTTAGCCCCTTCCCTTCGCTTGCTGCGTTATTTCTTAGAAACCTGTTTATTTTTCTTCCAGTTGAATGCTAGTATCAGTATTCGCTGTGTCAGTCAAAGCAGCATAGTCATGAATGTCAGTATCAACGGAGAGGTCGCCAGGTTTCCCGTATCACCATTTGCTGACGCTCCAGACCAAGACGTCGAGAATTTGGTACGTTCGATGTAACCGTTTGCTCGCAATATGTTTCCCTTTTAAATCAGCCAGGAATCGACTGAATCTACAACTTAACTCAAGGACAACTTTTGCAACGAGTTCATTCCTCGTATGCTACTTAATGCTAGTTGTTGTCAGCCGTGCACCCCTCTTCATTTGTTCATTGAATAACTTCTCAGTATTAACATGAATAACAGTTATCATGCTATGCGAAATTTTAGGGCTACCTGATGACAAATGAATCTTTCTCATCACGTGGAGCGGCCCAGGTATGTATGGATGTATGTACTATGTAGGTATGTACTATAGATACATATGGCCATATATGGCTATGTATGGATCTTTATGGCCATGTATGGTTATGTATGGTTATATATGTATGGGTATGTATATATGGATATGTATGCATGGCTATATATATACAGTATTGCTATGTATTTATGGCTATGCACCGCTATGGTTGTATGTATGTATGTATGTATGTATGTATATATGTATGTATGTATGTATGTATGTATGTATGTATGTATGTATGTATGTATGTATGTATGTATGTATGTATGTATGTATGTATGTATGTATGTATGTATGCATGCATGCATGTATATGTTTATGTTTATATGTATATATGTAGGTATGTATGTTCATATATATGACTATGTATGTATGTATGTTTATATGCATGTGTGGCTATGTATTTCAAAGTATGTTTATGTATTTAATTTTGTATATTTGTGGGTATATATTTTGTACGTATCGCTATTTATGACAAGGTATGGCTATGTGTTTATGGCTGCGCATCAAATTCTCATCTAATTGTCGCCAGACGTCCCGACTATTCAAAGTCTGATGGTTTTATGAAACCATTACACTTTCCTTTTGCATCTAATGAAATTGCTGAGAGTACCAAGAAGTCAATCGTTTTATTCTGCACCATGTATTTAAAGACTTTCATCTCTTTTTGATTTTTGTAGGTGCAGCCTCCGCGAAAGAAACTGACGCGGGAGGAGAAGAGAGCCAAGAAACGGGAAAATACAAAGGTATGTTAGCTCTTTCAGCACCTTTAATGTCGACAGCAACCGATATTTTGAAAAGTAAAGTAATACTTGTAATAGCTAGAATGAAAATCGCAGCTATGAGCAAAAAATTATGTTTGAATCAGAAAAATTTGGTTGAAATTGGCAATGAAACAAGATGAAGCGGAAGGTTGTTAATCTTTTGAATCTCACTGTTGTTTTCCCATTGGTTTATTTTTTACCTTGATAGCTTAAGTTATAAAGTGAGATGGTTTTGTTTCAAGGAGGAAAAAGCGGCTTAGTTGTAGCATAAAATTGGAATATTCAAATAATGACAACTATCAAGCATTTTTGCCCTATTAGACTGTGGCTTCTTCGGAGCGAAACCCACAGTATAGGCCAATTCGTTCACACCCTTTCAAATTTCATTACCTAATCTACTCTCTCTCTCTCAGGGTCTCTCTCTCTCTCTCTCTCTCTCTCTCTCTCTCAGGGTCTCTTTCTCTCTCTCACACACAAAACATCGCTCATTCTAAGAGATCGCAATCTATGTAACGTGTTTCCTTTCTCTTCCTTCTTCAAAGATAGCGAATTATTACTCTCTTTTTGCCGTTGTGGGTGTACCTTTACTATCACGAATGTGACCAGGCAACCCTATAAGCCAGTCTTCGTGCATTTTTAACCGCTGCCTACACCCTACACCTATCTTCGTAAGAAAACTGTTTCTGATATGAACTTTAGAACAGCAGCACTGGCATAAGTGAAGATTCATTGGCGGAAAGGTTGAGAGATCTTGAGGAGAAATTTCCTGAGAGAAAAGACATTGATTTTGATGCACCTTACCTGTTGGATCTGCAGAAAATTCAAAGGAAAGTCAGGTGAGATTATATGAACGTGTTGATCAACGTGATCTCAGATTTTGCTTCAAGCTTTATTAATGAAAATTGATTGATGAGAGAGGAATGATAGGAGAATTGAAAGCTTTTCTTAGGACACTCGTAAGTGTAAAGTCAATTTTGCCAGCAGATCAAAGAGCTTGGAATACATTTTGCAATCAAAGAGGTGTATAGCGTTAGCACATTTATTTTTCTGATTAGTATGATCCCCCTGTATTCGTTTTTGCTATGCATCATTCTGAAAATATTCAAGCTACTCTTGGTACTTTCTTTGCTTTGGGGACCAAATGCAATTAGCGATTCGTATGGGTGATTTTAAGATGCCGCCAAGACATTTGTGCCTCTTTCTGTGCCTATACCATTTCTCTGTCATCTAGCATAAGCCGGTCTATCCATGCTTACATTCTCATTGTCCATGCCTAAGTGAAATGGTTCCTAAGGTACTCAAAAGTTGCCTTAGATTTCCAGGTCAGAATCCTTCTGACTCAACCGTATCTTTCATTGAATGTTTAGAGCCTACTTCTACTTCTATCAAACACTGATTGCCTTCTTGTGAGAGCATCCTGGCAGGGGAGACAGCTAGTGTGGCAAGTCAGCTAATATTTTGAAAAAATTGGGATGAAGATTGGCACTCTGATTATATATATCAGCCCATTGTGGTAGAGAAAGTCCCCATGAGCTAAAAATATACATTATCAGTCGAAGAAAATACATACTTTCCGATGCTCTCTTTATCGACTCGAGTTCTCAGCGCCTTTTGTATACTCACCGCTTTAGCAGGATGACTTTTGAAAGCTTAAATAAGTTCTCCATGAGTAAATTCCATTGACAGGAACATCGTTTTCGACTGGATGGAGCACTACCGGTCCGCGATAGGTTTAGCAAGACCTAGTAAGCTATCATTGCTCAAAAAAAAGCGGATGAAGTCAGCCAACTCGCTACCAGAATCAATGCCGTCGTTCGTTAATAGGTTGGGAAGTCCGCTTCCACGTGCACCGTCAGCGCCTCCGGAGAGGAAATCATCGAGTCGCTCGAATCTCAACGCTAAGGAACTCGAAGTGAAAAGGTGGGACCTTGATTCTTGTTTATTAAAATTTTCAGACATTAGTATGGGTTGGATTGACAGAAAAAGTCAACGTGGGATGAAGAGCTAATCGCAGAAGCTCCACAGACTTCTAAAGAGAACTGTTTGCGGTGTGAAATACTTGATTATAGCGATATTACAGGTGGTATATGAGTTACACGGCATAAATCTTGTAGCGTAAAATAAATCATACCGAAGTGAATAGATTCAAGAAGTAGCTCAATGAACGTCTTAAAAGACTTTTATCTAAAAATTTTTCTTATTATTTTCATGCAAATAGTTAAGATCCGGTCTTTATATGCTAGCATGGTTATTGAGAGCGAAATTTCTTTCAACTTTCTGAGACGCAAGGGAAACTTTGTTCCTTGCCATATTTTTTCGTTTCGTATTTTTGAAAGGGCAAGGATATTGTTATTTACCACGTCGGACCAATGGGGAGAATGCTTCACACAGCAAACAGAATTCGCATAAGATTTTGAATTTTTCCTTTGTTTACGAATGACCTTGCTTGTTATTTTTGAAATCAATTGTTGAAGGATGGTTGGGTCTCTCTGGGTCTCGCATTGTGTCCTTGCTAGACATTGACCTTCTACTTCTATCGACTGTCAAATCGTATTCAGCCTCTAGTGACCGCGTTTCTGGGATGTCTCCATCCTTCCCGATCGCTACACAGACTGCTAGCTAAAGCGAAGTTGAGCCACGAGTCTTCAATCACAGTTTCCAGCCATCTTTTGCATATACATCTTCGTCCCCTCCATCTTTCTCCCAAACGTAGCATTGTATCCTTCCTTCTCTACCCTACATATTGATTAATCTCCCTTCCTGGCGGTATTTTCCATTTCATACATTGCCAAAAAATATCAAGAAACAGAAGATTGGAACTAAATCTTGCGAAGCATGCTCCATTTTAAGCTTAACAGAAGCTAAATATTGCCCTCAAATTTTTTCAGGGAAGTAGATTTTTAAGACATCTCTATCCTCATCGGTTTTTTGAACATCAAAAAAGAATTGTGCACCAATAGCCCTTACTACATGAATCAGCACACTTAAGCCAATAAACTGCACCACGATTAGAGGCTTGAAACCTTTCTAATTGCAGCTCTTTTATCGGCCGGCAAAGCGGCAATCGATCACCAAATAGTGGTTCAATCAGCGATCTTGAGCAGGTGCAAAACGAAACCACACTAGAGGTTCCTCAGTTTGTGAAAAGAGGAGGCAGTGCAAGGTGACCTATTTAACTTTGTCTGTTTATGTGTCTTATGTATTTTTGTGTGGATCAAAGCAGTAAATAAATAAATGCAAAATCTTTGTAAGTAAATTTTTCCACGTTTCATCTCTGTGATGCTGATTGAAGTGTTGGGAGCAATGAATATGTTCTAGAATATCGATTGTCATTGGAGACAAAAGATCCTGCGATCTAGTGTAATTCGATACTTTTCTGTTGCTTGCTTTTTTTTTCAAATATTCAATGCGCTCCAGATAAGAAAGATTTCGAGATGCAACAGAGCTTTGCGTTCTTCATGAAAATCCGTAGCGATTATTTTTCTACAGATTACGAGTACCCTCTTCACAAATCCTACAAAAATTGCAAAGCATTGATTCGCCACGACAGAAGACTCCTAGATCATTGCTTCTTCCTAAGGAAGGTTGCCCAGTGTATCCTTTTCTAATGTTTTTAAATTTTCAGCGATATAGCTAATGCAACACTGCCACTATCAAGCGAAGTTTTGGCTTATTCAGTTGAAAATTGGTATTTGGGGGATTTTTGTAACGCTAGAATACAATAAATACATTGCCACACATACATGCATAACTACACATGCATACAAAGTCATAAAGACATAGTCATACATACATAGGCATACATACAGAATCATGCATACATAGCCATACAGACATAGCCATGCATACCTAGCCATACGTACATAGCCATACATACATGCATACATACATACATACATACATACATACATACATACATACATAGCCATACATACATAGCCATACATACATAGCCATACATACATAGTCATACAGACACAGCCATACATACGTAGTCAAACATGCATACATACATGCATGCATAGCGATGCATAGCCAAGCATAGCCATGCAGAGTTGTAAATAGTCATGCTTACAGTTATATATTTATCTACATTGAATATCCCAATCCTTATTTCTCATCAGCTATATCTTTTCTTAACTCTTATGAAGTGCAATTCACCAGGAAATTCTTGGTGCGAAGGATGTACAGTGCAGGTATAAAGGAGCTTTATTAATCATTTCAAACCTCTCCAGCCTTTTTCACTGTACTTCAATTCGCAAAGCTGTATGGCATACTACGATTTGGCCGTCGTTTAAAGGTCATTGGCGCATTTTCACACATGGTTGTGAATGCACTTTATAGGGCTCCATCTGTCCTTCATATCCTGGGGTTTTATACTGTGGTAATCATATGTCAGAGATGCTAATTCTGATTCTGGAGCAGTTGCTTTTTTCAGATCATTTTTCATTTTTGCCATTTAACATATTTGTTGTTTCTTTTATTTCAGTAAACTTATAACTTTCGATTATTTAAATTTCATTTTCCGTAAATCCTATTTCGTAACACTACAAAGCTTTGTTCAGATAAACTTTTCATAAGAGCTTTCCTTGCTTTTTGCTTTGTCTTCCTCCTTCAGTAAGAATTCCGTTTCCTCCATTTTAAGGCTGCAGCTTAAACAAACCAGACTTGTTAAGATTTCTAAATAACTGCTACAAGTAACTTTCCATATAGTACAGCATAGTAAAGTACAGTACAGTTTAATGCAGTACAGTACACTGCACTACAGTATAGTGCAGTACAGTACACTATAGTGCAATACAATGCAATATAGAACAGTACAGTACAGTACAGTACAGTACAGTACAGTACAGTACAGTACAGTACAGTACAGTACAGTACAGTACAGTACAGTACAGTACAGTACAGTACAGTACAGTACAGTACAGTACAGTATACTACAGTATAGTACAGTATAGTACAGTACAGTACAGCATTTTAAAGTACAGTACAGCATAGTAAAGTACAGTACAGCATAGTAAAGTACAGTAAAGTACACTATAGTGCAATACAATACAATGTAGTACATTACAGTACAGTATAATACAGTATTTTTAGATAGCTACTGTAAGTAGCTTTCTATCAACATGACAAGTAAATTTAAATGCTGAATGGTTTCATCTTGTATCTTTATTTTTCTTACTCGACACACGTTTCTAGCAGCTCTAAGTAGTTTAAATGTTTATCCAGTTTAAATGTTCGTGTATTATTACAATTATTATTATCATTTGTTAATTTTTTTGCCTTTTTTGCAGGTGTGATAAGCGCAGGATGCCGTTCATCACGGATACAGAATATGATGTTTTTGTTAGGGTACACGTCCCGACCACACAACTTCTTGTGATAAGCGTTATCTCAACCAGGTATTTTACATATTTTATTTGGCTTCATTTGACAATCTGCAAGTCAACCCATCCATAATGTCCAATGAGATGTGATCCCTCGTAAAATACTGGCGTCTCCCTGTTCCCTTTTATTCTGCTTTTATCTATTGAGTTAGTCATGTTGGATAAAGGCCGTGGTGAGCTAGAAAAGGCTCCAAAAAAGCAGCCAAATGAAAGGCTAAGAGGAGAGGAAGATTACGCCAGGTTTATTGACTTGACATTCTGAAGAAAGCACGTTGTAGGATTCGGGATAGGAAGGAGAAGGCAAGACGTTCCATGACTTGCACGTTCTTGGAATGTATCATTCCTTGTAGAATAGAGTTTCTGGGTTAGGTAGTGAATCTTGGAAAAGTTTTGAATGGGTCAAGTATCTGGTGTTCCTGGCACGCCTCAATGAAACACAAAAAGCATCCCGGACCTCGAGCTTGCAGACTCAAAACTCAGGTGTCGCGAGTTCGAATACTGCACGCACGTGTCACAATGAGAAATACCATTGGTGAGGAAGGCTACGGGAAACCATCTCATGAGATCCACTTCCCTAGATAAAACTCAGAGCTTTCTTTCTGGTTTCTGCTGCTACTCTTGAGTTCTCGAGTATGCGACGAGTATCAATTCATCGATGTTATTTTTACCTTGTAAAGTGCTAAACCTTATCATTTTAGATCGTATCATGCATTTTATCGAAATATGATCTTTCAATAAAATTGAATAAATATCATGTTAGATTGCCAAGAACTCTTTGTGATGATATGCTTGATGACCTTTACTATGAGAAGAACAAAGCCAGAACTGTACTTTGTAGCCAGGTAGAATATTATTTATGAATTATATGCTACTTCTATTATTACTAATACTGATATTTCTACTTATAATACTACTACTATAATACTATAACCGATACTACTACTTCTATGACTACTTCTACTATTATTACTACTACTACTACTGCTACTACTACTACTGCTACTTCTACTTCTACTACTACTACTACTACTTCTACTAATTCTACTACTACTACTTCTACTACTACTGCTTCTTCTACTAATTCTACTAGTACTATTGCTACTACTACTTCTACTACTACTGCTTCTTCTACTAATTCTAATAGTACTATTGCTACTACTACTTCTACTACTTCTAGTACTGCTACTAACACTGCTACTTCTAATACTACTGCTTCTAATACTCCTATTTCTGCTGCTCCTAGTTGATGCATTTGATTCAATTAAGGAAGGCAGCCAGTGCTGTTTTGCAAGAGGTCTCGATTCAAGAACCATAACCAAAATATAAGATTGCAAACGAGAAAATTGATTGCACTATAAAATCATAACGTTAAGATCCTGATTCAATATTGCATAGACCATGATACGAAGCAGAAAGATCGAATCCTAAATAGAATGCTTATAATTTATTCAAGGGAAGGTACCAGCTTGACATCGGCAGGAATATCATTAGAAATTTTGCTTGTCGATTAGGAAAAATCTTATGGCCATTAAATGTCTTTTTATTGGGAAGCCTTGAATCTGCTAATTTCTTCTGATCTCCTTCACTGTAATTATTCACAGAATTTAGCTATTCCTTACTGGAATCGATCTCTTTTTGTTCTTCGTTATCGCTTACGCTATTTTGTTTTTCCTCCAGTCCCGGTTCGATCCCTTTCGGCTCATTCGTTACGATCTGGCAACAGCTGCTCAAAATGACGTCACTCCGCTTCTACTGCGACGGCACAACGTGGCCCCCGGGATGTTCTTGGTAAGTGCCAATTCCATCTTCCCTCTTGCGTTATTCATTTATAATCGTCTTGGTGCTTCATTATTAGTTCTTCATAGAGAATTTCATAAACTGCTTCAATAGGCCTGATCCACGAATTTTTCCCACAAATCATCCTTCATCCCTAGAACAGGCAATTTATGGAGCGTCATGCCTTCTTCTTGCTTCCCCCTGAATTTTACAACTTACCATCTTTCAAATCTGAGATCAATAAAACTTGATCAATAAAGATCTCTCTCTCCTCTTAGCTTTCGCTTTCTTCTTTCTTCCTTTGTTGGGGCTCTGTATAGGCCGCCAACATAACTCACTAAAAAAAAGAAAAAAAATTCAGCCATGTTTGCGTATGGATAAATACATATATGCATTAGAAGGCGAGTAAACCATATGCGTTGATTATAAATACGATTTTCGATCTATTACAACTCGATTACGATTTTCGTGTTTTCATTTTTTTTAAGTAAGAAGCATATGCTTCCAGACTCTTTCATATTTTCAGCCTGCAATATCTTTTTTAAATTTTTCACAAAAATCAATGTTTAGATTGACTCTAGAAAATTCCTTTTTTTGTCATTGGCAATGACAGCGGAATAAGGTCAAATAGTTCTCTCCACTTGTATAAAAGAATAAATAACTTCTTCCCCAACAATCGTTCTATTTGATTGCAGAACTTAGTAACATTTTTGTGAAGAATAGTCAATTGCAAGAGATATTAATGCAATGATAATTAAAAAGAATGTCCAGACTGCGTTTGCCTTTTTCAAATCATTTGTTGTCAGTGAATAGAACCAGTTCTGCAGATATCCTAACATTAGATATTTCCTATTTTTCTTGGTTCCTATTTTTCCTCAAGGCCTCTCTGTTGTTACAAGGACTATTTACCTAATTGGAATTCCGTTTGCAGAATTTTCCATTTCATAAGAGCAAAAATTCCAGTGTCTTTCACGTAGATTTTTACTCAACACGGGGTCCCTTCATACAAATCATTGCTGCAGTTATCATTAGTCGTTTTCCTCGCTACAATTGCCACAGTATTTGTATTGAATTGTTTTTTTTAAAATGTTTAGATTCATAAAAAAAAAATTAGTCGTTTTTAACCCAGTGATACTGACGCGTTTTCCATGCAGCTGAATTCTGATCTAAATAGGTTTGTCTTGCTTTGTTTGCACTGCTTTTATCGAAAAAAAAAATCAACTCAAATGAATCAAAATTTTTCAGATGTATTCCGGAGGGAAACTTCTTTTCGCTGATTACATTTTCAATGGCTATGGAAACGCAAAGAGAGATCTTATGAATCAAGTACGTCCTCCCTTTGTATTTGTGTATTGTGCAGCTGAACTGATTCCCTCGTGACAAACTGCTCCGGTGCGTTACAACTTCGGTATGTTCCGTGCAGGATGTCTCAAGCATCCAAAAATTGGGGGCCAGTTCAAAGTGTAACAGGAAACTCGTACTCCTGTAACCTCGTCTCAATTTCGTCTCGTATTCGTGTTGTCACCTGTCAATCATCTCTTGTTAGGGTATAAATGTGTCTGCTTATTTTGTAAAGGGAATTTTAGAGAGTTCTCAAGAGTTCTTATCAAAATGCCACGAAAACGTGTCAGCACACAAATAATCGGATATTCTCTGTCGTCACGATGTCGTCATGAAATATGAGTAATAAATATAGTAGTAAATACGGTTGCTCAAACACTATTGAAGAAGATGGCACATCCTAAAACAGATGACCGATGCTAACAAAGCCTCACCAAAGATAATGCAAAGTTGATGAAAACAATGCTGACAATCATCCTCATAGAAAGCCTTGATTATAAATATCGTTCAGGGCTTTATCTTACAGTGAGAATTGGGACAAAGGAATGATTATGCCCCCTCTGCCCACCGGTTCCTACGTTCCTGAATAAACCCCCGACAGAATATGGCCAACATTGAATGGAACGATTCACATCATTTGCAGTAAATCCCAAAGACGGCGTCTCTAAACCAGAATTCTTGCTGTGCGAGTGAGCCTTTCCAAGAGTTTTCTCGTCCCTTTCCTCACTGATTATGTTTTTGTTACAACACTTCCACCCCCTGAAGTTCAGACGCCCGTCCATGCGCTACTTTCTCGCATATGTATAACTTACTACATAACATCATTTTCAAACGAAAAGAAATTTCGTCGAGGACGTAAAGCTTTTGTCCTGCTCTGCCAGCCAAATTGTCAAATGCTCTCGATCGGAATCTCTGACGCCAATCAGCCAATTCTTACCGTTTTAGATCATGAAAACTCGTAAGGATTCGATGGCCGGCACTGGTTTGGCGGAGGACTTCAGATTCAACACTCTGCGGGCTGGACGTGAACCAAGGACCGCATGGGGAAGTGAAACGAGATCCTTTTTACCGCTTGGCCATTTACCTGATGCGATTCCATCATCGAACAGAGATGATAAGAAGAACTTCACTGGTTTCCCTACTTTGCGAGGCACCAAAAGTTCGAAATTTCCTGTCAAGGAGCAGGACAGGTAAGTGACTTTTCAAGGTCTCCATCAGGCTAGTGTGCGCTTTTATCAGATTTGTATGGTTTATTCTGTTTTATTGTTGCGTTGTATTGTAATGGCTAATGTGTGCCAGCCATGTCACAGAGGTCATCAAGTATTTGGCGTGAATTCTCGACAAGTCTCGATGGAACGTTATCAGTGAAGAAGCAATGGCAAGCCATCGAATGTTGCTAACTTCCCTTGAAAGAACCCACATGGTAGCTCGAATTGCTGTTTCTTTCGCGCTTGAAATCGTGTTTCAGTCAGTAATTAAGCTCATCGATTTCATAGGAGTCGTGAATGATAAACAGTGATTAGAAATATAATAATTAACATATATGTAAAAAATAGTAGAAATATATACAATTATGATGATACGACAATTATGATCATAATAATGATAACGGTATCCATTTTTTGACCACAAAGAAATAGTTAAGTGAACCAATTCAGGCCAACTGGTCTTCCTATTCACCACGTGCTCTTTCTGCAAGTTAAACAGTTGCATGTTGATATCGTCCAATTTTTAAACAGTTTTATGGATTTGATGCGGGTCTTCCATCATCCCTGCTGAGAATCGGTGACTCAGGTTCAGATATAAGTACTTGTTTAGTCTGCCTATCTGTAGGTAGCTTTCTGAGTTATTGGCTCTAGATTAATTCCACTCAAGAGCAAGATAGAAGAAGTTCCTATGAATTTCTGTAGCAGTCAGTTTCTTTCCATCGAGCCTTTGTGTAACTGGTACGGCAGATGAGAAGAAAAACAAGGCTTGATTAATGGAATTTGTCGTCATGGATTAGCAAATGTTTCTTGCTTCCCTGTTGCCAAATATTTCCTGCTATGCTGCTGTAAGCAGGTCACAGCGTAGCTTGTTGCTAAACCCTCAAGGCTTTTTATAATCTACTCAGAACACTATAGCATTAGTATCAATAAAGGTTACCCAAAATAGGTGAAAAGATTTACTGCTATGTACACTGCTCTAACAATTAACGGTGCAAATCCGTGACACTTCATATAGACAAATTAACTGGAAAATAACAGTAAAGCAATAAATATGAAAAAATAAATATGAAAAAAGTCGAACAAAAGCAAGTCACGCAATGCTAGTCTAGGCATAAAAAGCTCTAAGTCAAAACAAGAACTCAAACAAACTTAAGAATGTCCCCAAAAAGAATTAAATCTTTTACTGTTGTTTCATATATTATATGTATAGATATATATAAATATATATTTATATAAATTTGCCTTAAAAATGTATTCCGATATTTTTATATATACATATATATATATATCACATAGAGGGTGCTGTCTTCCCCACCATATGGTGCTCTATGTACAAAGTACAGAGCGTTGATAGCAGAAATACAGAAAAGGAAAAGACCGATTCTCTGTTACTCTGAGTTTCGTGCGAAAGCACTCGTCATGCAGACTATAACTCCTACATATGTATATATTGACCTCCTATATATGTATATGTTGACCTCCAAAATACTGCATTGGCATTAGGCACGTGTTGGAAAATGCTTACAAGACACTTTGACTTTGTTTTTTAATCTTGTTTATGCATCTTTGGTTTTTAGGCGAAACAAACAAACAAGTTTGCGGACTTATAACAAAATTTCAAATATGCACTACTGAAGCTTATAGTTCGATATTCATCATTGTAAATAGATCTTGACGCAGCGTTTATGTTATTATGAAAAGTGTATTTGTAGGTAGCTATTTGAAATTGGTGAGTGATACGTCATTGTGTAAAGACAGGTTGTCATTAATCCAATACGAGGTTCTTTCTCTAACGACATTAAGGTCAACGACTGCTTGAAAGTCAAAGGTCAGATCATAGTTAAACGAGCGAAAGGGGAGCTCAAGTTTGTCTGGTTGAATCGAGGTTGCTTGGTATTTGCCTAGAGAGACTGAATTCTTGCCAAACTTACTATTTCTTTGTCTGCTATGAAAGAGGATCAATCCGCATTTCGTTTACGGCACATCTATACTGTTCCAGAATGTCCCCTGTGCTCTAGAGATATTTGTGCACGTTTCTCTTTGCTCCTGATCTGTCCACCCTGCGGTGATTGGTGGAAAGCTAGGGATGAAGTGCGGTGAGGAAAGGAACTTCCCACCCTATCTCTTAACGCCGTGGCTCAGGGTAGAGGGGAAGGACGGATAAATTCAACTAAGAATCCAGCAAACACGAAGGAAAGATGCGATGGTGGAATTTGCTATGATTGATTCATTAATTGCCATGAATAAGCATAAATGAAAACAAAATAAATACATTGAAATATCATGATAATTATTCTTTTTAAATAAAGAAATGAATTAAATAGAAAATTCAATATCATTCAGTGAAAACTCACTCTTTAATTGTCCATGTGCCACTTGGCATATAGCTAAGAAAAAATGTGCTTACCAGAGGCCTTATCAAATTGACGTTCAACAATAGGCCCTAAGTTACTTTCTTCTTTTGTGATCTTTTACTGGGAGCTTGATGAACCCGCAAATAAGTCGGCCTAACGCTTTTATAGCTACGAGTCTCAAGGTTGGACAAACACAAAATCTTGCTTACAGCAAGGTCAGAATTTAAAATTCTGCCTTCTAGCAAAACAATAAACAATTATTTCATCGAAACAACACAAATTGGATAATTTAACATGTATTCACAGCCACATTGAAAGTTTGATGGTGTCTGAAGACGGTTTGCATGGATGATATTATTTCATAGTGTAGACGAGCCCTCCATAACACAAGCATTAAGATGAAATGACAAGAAATATTCTTGCGTCTTCCACTGGCAATAGTTTTGCATTGTTGCTCGTCAATGGAGTTCACAGTATGCGTTTGTATTGACATACCACCGTTGATTCTCACAGTGGAAATTTGAATAATGATATAACTAACATTAGATATATTCCAACATAAATACTATAGTACCCAACTTCGACTCTATTTTCAAACACAGATACACACGGAGACACATAAATAGTTGTCAATCATAAATTCTACATCTCGAAACATTGCAAGTCACTAAAAGGCTGGTGAATGCCATAAAAAATCCCGCACGTACCGTTGTGATTTTTGTTGCGGGAAAATTTTAACTGGAACAGGTTTTGTTGAGTTAAATTGAACTGCAAGAGGCTTTTGGTGAGCCATCTTAAGTCTTAATAAATTTTCAGTGAGCTGACTTGCATTGCAAGAGATTTCGGTTGCGCTAACTTAAACTGGAATATTCTTCTAATGATCTATCTTAAGTTTTAAGAGACTTTTGGTGAGCCATTTAAGTCTTTAGAGGCTTTTGTTGAGCTATCTTGGGTCTTACGAGATTTTTGGTGCGCTGACTTGCATGGGTAAGCTGACTTAAATTTCAAACGATTTTTGGCGAGCTAACTTGAACTGCAAAATTGGCCTTTGTGACAACTACAAGCATCGCCGCTTTTCTTAAGGTCGATATCTACGTAGGTTAAATGCTAGCAAGTTGGAAACTTATGCGGATAAATTCATCAATTAGAGCAATCCCTGAAAAATATACCTTCAAAGAACTAGCACGATTTCCAGATTCTTTGACGAAACGTTTTGAAATCGAAACGGCACAGGCGTCAATTGAAAAATGCAAGATATATCTTTACTGGTCAGTGCTCTGACTCTTCTCAAGCAGATCTTTTAGTTCGCGAAAAAACACCATCTTGTCCGACTTGCGTGGATGCGACATGGTTCTGCCAGACGTAGAAGGCATAACGTACATCATCTGCAGCAGAAAAATATTCGTTTTAAAATTGCAGAAATTGCTAGAAAAATGACTATCAGAAAACTTGCGTAAACAATTCTTATGAAATACGGGGAAAGAAAATGGAAGGTCAAGCAAAAAAAGAAAAGAAAAATAATCAAGCTTATCTTCGATTAAGGGACTATTCATTATTTATGCCTCAGGTTGGGACTGAAGAGAAATGTTTATTTGGGGGAATTTTTCTGTTACCCAACCTTGTAGACTACGCAAATAAAAGTTGCCCAACGAATATAGAGCTATCAAAATATGCTACCCAACCCTTGAAAAGCAAAAACATATTTACCCAACCTAAAGGCTGCCTGAAAAACGATTTACCCAACCTATTTCTCTTCGGCCCCAACCCAACCTATCCTGCAACCACTTTCCCTCAAAGCACATTTGAAAAAAAGACTCGACGAAGAAGAAGACGAAGGAGAAGAAGATTATACATCAAAATGTTGCTTTCATAGAGAGCATTATGAAACTCAGCAGATAACTCTGTCCCTTTGCATAGACCATTAGCTATCTTGGGTTGAAATCAAACGTATGGAAACTGAAATACATAGAATTGATCTACTGTTGAGATGAAATAAGGGTAATACTAACACTTTCCGTGCCAGGGTACTTCTCACTTTGCAAACCCACTTGACATTTTTTCTTTGAAAATATTTCGTAAATTCCTGGAACAAAATTGAAACTTGATAAAAAATCTACTTTAAAAATAAGGAAATCATGATGAATCATGTTTATCCTTATCAGTATTGCTATCATCATCACCATCATGATAATGAATAGCATGATCATAAACGAGCAAGGTCACGATTTATATGATCATAATCAGCCTTATTGTCACCAACATGAACGTCAATCATCATGACCACCATTGTCATAATTATTACCACCATTGCCATAATCAACTTCATCATAGTAATCAGCATCATCAATCATGATTGCCATTGTGATTGCATGATCACTGACTTCATCATCATCATAATTATCATGGTCATAATCATTTTCACGATGATAATCAGCATGATTAAAATGAAAGCATTGAATTTGAAGCATCCTATTTTATATTTGAAAAGTTTAACCTCAGGGATAACTCCAACAATTAAACAAGTGACAGTGACGATTAATATCAAGTTACAAACCTTTTCCATTGAAACAAACAATGCCTGGCTTTGTAGCTAGAACCTTCTGTGTCATTTCATCAATACCATCTTTGATCTCTTTGCTATATTGATGTAGAGAGAAAGGACGAGAATGAAAAACTAGATATGAATACCCAGGGCTTCTTTTATTCAACAGAAAGAACACCGTTTCATATCTGTCAACCTATAATTTTTAAAACCTGGAGATTTTAGATTTGGCAAAACAGGGAGATTTGATCCAAAACCGGGAGATCACCACAATAATTTGTTAAGGGAATAGAATACCTGATAAAATATTGTGCTCGGGAAACATTAAGAATGGCCGTGAGCTTTTCTTTTTAGTCAACGTGACCATTATATCTTAATTATACTATCTCACAAATCATCATTCATCCCAAGAGCATGCAATTTATGGAACGTCTTGCCTTCTTCTTGCTTTCCTGAGTCCTACAACTTGCCATCTTTCAAATCTAAGATCAATAAACTTGATCTTATCTCTCTATCCTCTTAGCTGCTCGCTTTCTTCTTTCCTCCTGTGTTGGGCGTTTGTACAGGCCGCCATAGCCTTTCCTCAACATAACCCACTAAAAAAAATCGCCCGTGCGTTCGCTTCGACGCCAAACAAGCACGCGCAGTTCAATCAAAACATTCAGTGTAGCATCTTCCGCAAGTGTATTGACTCAAACATAAACACTAGATAATTCCAAAGATAAATTGGAACACTTTTCAAATAAATCACACAAAACTCAAACGAGATGTCACAAGACCAATTAAACATCAGCGTTTGATTTCTGCTACACATGTTTAAAACCGAGAGAAAAATTACAAAAACCGGGAGACCTGGAGAAAGCAGTCAAAACCGGAAGAGCTGACAGGTATGTACTTGACAATTAGTATGCATCAGGGTCATGGTTGCGGATTTAAACCTAAGGTACATATGAATAAACACACTGCATACTTGCTCAAGTCACTGGAAGATCTTGTTGTTCTTTCAACAATATTTGTCAAACCAATTTTGTAGTCTAAGCATCTATAATCTTCTGCAAAGGTAAGTCTTTCTGGAATCAGACCAGATTCGTACAAGCAAGGCCCTGTAGAAGGGTAACAATTTTAAAATGCAGGACAAATAAAATGTAAAAATGAACACTACAGAGAAATTAAGAACTGCTAAAATGTTACATTTGAAGTAGAAATGCCCTCCCTGAAGTTATACAAAAAGAGTGAAATGTCATCCATTTTTCAATTCCTTTAGTGATACGTTTGATTGGAAGACCATTTGCAGTACAACTGCCATGCAAATTTCCTCGTCAGTTTTCTTCAGCTCTAAACAAGGTTAAATTATAAAAACCAGAAAGAAAATATTTAAAGCAACTACTTTCAATGTATCCTGAAAAAGCAAGCTCAAAATCAAGGATTAAATATTATATTAATTCATATCTTATATGATAGTTATAATGATGATAAAAACTTTATTACAGTATTTAATGTATTTAGCACTTCTGTTAATTGGGGATACTATTTAAACATACAATCTTTTAAAAACTTTTTGACTGATTTTTAGTTAACCTAATTTATCTATAAAGAAATATGTGAAATAATAAGTCTGATTTCAAGAAAAGTCACGCAGCCAACAGTGTCCATTAACTGTCTTTAAAAAGGGCATCAATGTTGTTTCTCCATTACCACTGGGGAAATTACCAATATTTAAACTAGCTGCTTCTTTTTCTTTCAATTTTAGACCATATGATAGGTCCTAAGAACCTGAATGAGTGCTTTCCATACTTAAAGGTCTTACATCTAGGAACTGTTAAGTAACCTTAATGAGATACGAGACAGATCAATTTTCCAAATTTACTTTCACACAGGACTGCTAATAATAACCAAACATGATAATGGTATTACACTGTTTTTACAGAGAAATACGATGAGATAAGAATAATAGCATCTAAGGAAGCCCTGTTGGAAATGAATTTGTGAATTTGCAAACATAATGGAGCAATTACACAAAGTTCATTCAAAAACATCAAATAAATTTCAAATAGCCTATGGAATATCTCTATGTTTTAAAGCCAACGCTAGAATGGCAAAAATGTTATGCATAAAATGTTCTGTCAATGCTCTTTTGTAAAGAAGAAAAATCAGCTAGAAAGTTGACCCTTACAAAAGTGATTATTGTGCCCACTATAGTGATGGCTCTTATAAGCTGACATTAGGCCTGGGTTGATTCCAACCTAGAGTAAAACAAAGATGCATTAGTATCTGTTGAGAATCAAGACTTGAACTTATGATTATTATTATTACCATTGCTGTGTTATGTTGACCTGTATTGATACTTCCAGTCATTAGTCAACCTCGTGAACCTAGCTTGTGCATAGAATAGAACAAACATTATATCTTTCTATACTTGCTGATTAATTTGATTATCTTTGGTTGCACATATGCTCTATACAATATTAAGCAGTATCTAGTGACAAACCACATTAAGATATGAAATAACCCAGCACCCAGGGCTGTGCATGAAGTACACAAAAGGTGCTAGTTGCAACCCAAATTTAAGGAAGAAGTTTGGACGCAGGAAGGGTATCTGGCTGTAAATAGGAAGCACCCATGCAAGATGATACAAGAGGCAGATGCAGAAGAATACCCATTGACTGAACTGAGGCGAGACTAAAGCCAGAATGGGAAGACAAAGAAGACGTCACATTACACATTTTTCAGCTATAGTAAGTAGTTTTGATGATAATTGATTTTTTACTCAAACCAAATCATATCGATTTCTAACCCCTTAACTATGAGCAAAGATCTAGGGGTTGTGGGGAATGAGATCAAAATCATCTATAGTCACACCTGCTGCATAATATAATGGCAGAGAATGCCTGCTTTGATGAAATTTACAACATTGTAAGAAATAATGAGATTTCTAACCATGATATTTATCATTGCTGAGGAGAATTGGAAATCATTACCAAAACAAACTTGCCAGCAACTTCAAAAAGTTTAAGATATCTTCATTTTCCCTAGCATATGCAAGAAATTTGAAAAGCTGTGTCAACTAGTTTTTTACTTGTAAGATTGCAGTAACATTGTGCTATCATGTGGAGAGAGAAATATTCAATCTTCACCAAAGCTGATTAGCAAAAAAATATCAGATTTCAAGGCGACAAAGTCATGTAGAAACAAGTGCAGAATGGAAGCTTCTACATGCTTGATAAAGGAGTCTTTTGATGGTACTATGAACAGCCATGCATCAGGCAAGCTAATAAAAAGCCTTGTATACTCACAAACAATACATCTAGATTCGGTGCCAAATGGTCAGGGAGCTTCATCTGCAAAATCTCTTCTATTGGTGTCCCGTTGAATTTATCAGCCCTTTTGCTTCTCTTTGGAGGGACGTTTTTCAGAGCTTCGTCTTTAACGCTAATTAGCAGAACATATTTTTCAAGAAAAGGCACCAGTACTTTAAAAGTTTAATGAAAAATCGACACCTCCAATAACATATCATTGCAATCCAATATCTAACCATGGCATTTCTCCCCTTCATCTTCACCATCATACTTATAAACAGGATCATAATCAAAAATAATCAAAATCAATCATTGCCGATTAAAACTAATCATCATCGATTACAACAATAATCAGTAACGGTGAGAAACAATCGTGAAAATCGTCCGCAATCATCATCTTGATTAACACGATCATTCGTGTTCACAATTATTGTGCATGTTTCACTTCCCGATAAAACTCTAAACGATAAAACTCTAAAGGTAGATTTTACTTAACTGCTGTAACCAACTAAGAGATACTGCAAATCTTAACCTTGACACACATTGCAGTTTTAATTTGATTGTTTATTACTTACAAGTACGGGCTAACGACTCCTTTACTTGATCTCTTCATATTTCCACCGAAGCCCACAATCTTGGACGAAAACAATAAAATCTTATGTTTACAATTACAGCCTCGTTTTGAGACGTTTCGGTCCGTAGAATTGTGACTGTAAGGCCCAATTATATAGGTTCATGCCATTTTATATGCCATTCGCATAGTTTTTTTTTCTTTTAGTGGGTTTACTTTGAGGAAAGGCCACGGTGGCCCTTACAAAGCCCTAACAAAGCAAGAAGGAAGAAAGTGAGAGGCTAACAAGAGAGAGAGATCAGATCAAGTTTATTGATCTTAGATTTGAAAGATGGAAAGTTGTAGGACAATAATAATAATTGCAATGTTTACACAGGGTAACCTCTTCAACACACGAAGTGCTGTTATCAACGAAGGCCCTGTATCTAAAAACTATGATATACTACAGTAAAGTTTTATTGCAAAGAAATGTGATAATTAGGTACAACCGGTCAAAATTCTAAAAGCATGGATTAATTTCTAGTTGTCCATACAAGATTGTTTTAGGTTTTGTTTAAAGATAAGAAATGAGTCTAACTGGCGAAGACTGATGGGAAGTTCATTATACAATTTTGAACCTTGGAACCAAAAAGCCTTTTTCCCTGCCTCTGTTCTAACTCTCGGTATTCGGGTAGCATATTCATTGTTGCGATATCCATAAATTGATATCCATAAATTGATATCCATAAATTGTTCTAGGGTTGAATGATGATATACCTCATGCTAATTATTTTTCTTTACAAAGGTAGTATGAGGTCAGAGGCGTCACTAGAGGGGGCATGGGGGAGCTGTACCCCTCAAAATTTTGCGTCTGTCGGCACAACGAACATTTCGTCGGCAAATGATGATATATTTGAGACAGTCATACTTTGATTTGCTTTGTTTATCGATTATTAAAACACCGTGATTATCGATTCTTATTATTGTTGACACGTAGTTTAACCCTTAGCAGTTCCTCTGTTATAGCCGTTCGCTGTATTTGCTTGTATAGTGTGTAGTCTTTTGAGATTTGCCAACAATATAGTACGGGGCTGTGATTAAGATTTGAGTGAATTGACCTATCCATATAGATTAACGTAGAATACAACTCAAAATTCTAAAAACTTCTGATATTTTCCAAAAGCTTCAATGTTCTAGCTACTGTAGCTTATGCTGGGACCGGCAGCTTATTTATCAGCCTTTGATTGATCACAGGATATTCATAGAATAGCCAAATTTGCCTGTATGATTACGAAAGCTTTTTACTATCATTATCATTATAAATTTTTACTCGGCATTTGATGTTATCACGTGGCCATGGGTATAGATATCCCGTGGCCTAAGATGATGAGCTGTCTTCTTTTTGTCCACATCAATTCAATCTTCTCTTTTCTGTCTCCAATTTCCTTTCTTTCCCTCAATTCATTGGATATCAAGGACTTTTTGAGTATGCGAGCCGTTCCAAGCAAACAAGTTTTGTAATACATCCACATTCGGATTTAGTATACTTATTGCCATTGTTACTTTGCCTTCTGCTTCTGAATGATATATCTTCTGAATGAATAACTTGTCAATAGGTTATATAGGTCAATAGGCTCCCTTGGAATCTTTGGACAGTCTTGCGATTCGTTCATTCAAATGTTCAGCGATCTAACCATTGACAAAGCACATACTAACTACATCATTAAACATTGCGCAACAAACCCTGGACTAACCCAGACCTTCCATCCTACAAACAGCTTACTTTCTTTCATCCTTTAGCTCTTCTAAGAAAAATCATTTACCTTCCTCTGCTTCTTTTCTTTCGCTAGAAATACATGTAATCGGGCCAGCCAAATACAAATAACCTATCATTAGAGAGATTTTTATCTGTGTATTTAGCTTAAGTATTTATAGAAATGAAGTTTTATAATAAATGGTTGCTATTCCTTCTGGCAGCGAACACTTCCCAACACCTTTGGTCAATTCCGTGTTTTAGAGATGGCTTCAAGTCCCTTTGCCTCGATTCGACGTGAAATGCGGAAGAGAAGTCTTGAAAGAATATCTGGATTGCAAAGCTGATAGCAATGGAATCTCGTTTATTTTTAGTCTTATTGGTCACAGTGTCACTTGAAGGTACGATATTTGCATTTTATAAAATATCTGCACAATTTTTGTATCTGGGCTCTTAATTTCAACGCTCTTTGGTCGCAGCGGGGAATCTTGAACGATAGTGGCGGCCTGACATTGTTAATGTCTGATTTCGTCTTTGGAATGGCCTGGAATGGACTCTGATTTTCAAACATGGTATACCCAGCAGCTTAACGTAAACTACCCTCATAAAAAGGATTTCGTAAAATCTAAGGCAAAATCTTCATCAGCTGACAAGAGTTCTACCTGTGGGAATTATGCCAAGAAACAATTGTGCAAAATATTTGCTTGACTGATCTTTGAAATCGCCGGCAAATAATCCACTATGATAAAATTTCCAAAAAATTTTTAATGGGTTCATTTTTAGACAATTTCTGCTTTATTAGAGACTTTGTTTAATCTTTTGTGTAACGAAATCTTAAAAGTTCTAGATAAAGAAGCCAAATTTCCCCGGAGATCATTATCGTTATTGTTCAGCCTTTGTCGTCCCGGGACTTGGTCTGCACCCGACTCAAATTCTTCCACAGTTCCCCGTTTTCCATGAGGAAAAACCTTGGTAAATTTTTTTTTTATGTATGGGACATGCTTTTTTGAGGGGAGGTAAAGCTGCAAGTTTAGTTGGGAAGCATTGGTTGTCTTCATGGTACACAAAATTGCTATTGGTGAGACTATACATTTCCCTCGCTTAAATCGCTGTTGATAGCATCGATTGAATGATTTGCTTCATGTTTCATCATATTCACAATTTTTCTATTCTAGCACAGCAGTTGCAATTCAAGAACTGTGGTTCGTACAGTCTGATCAATGCTTCAAACTATGACATGAATCCATCCTCTTCAAACCCTCTTGGGTACCACTCCAATGTTCTTCCATATATGGATGGTCAGAAGGTCACTCCTTGTATGGAAGTCACTAGCATTCCAAGCACGGCCTATGTTGAAATCAAGGTTTCTGCCTTTTTGTAAACTTTATTCTGATTCCCAGGCCTATAGGGCAGGGAGATCCTGAGAGCCTCAGCCCCCTGGTTGCTTGTCTGCTTACAATTATTAGAACTTTCCAAAGAAATATCGCGCAGAGACAAATTAATATCAAACTCGTAGATAATGAACACAACAAAGCAGTATGATGATAGCATAGCTTAACACACTGACCTATATATCAAGGTAAACATGCAACGGTTATAGGACCAGAATTAACTAAACAGTACAGCAGGAATCCAACTGAACTATGGTAGATATAGTGTCTTGAACAATAGATAGTGTTGGCATCATAAAACCAGTCCAATAACAATGTCTTGAATTCTTCTTTTTTGCTTTATATATTTGATTATAACTAAACGTAAAAAGGGAGACATTTGGACTCTGAGAAGCCTTTTGCTTATCGAGCAGTGTCCAGGTCCTTCCTCTCGATGTGACCACACCTCGGGATTCATACGCCTGAAATTATAGAGGGCTGATGACTCTCCTCGCTCTAAGTAAAAGTTAGCTGAAGTTGGATTCAAACCACTCATCATAGGGTCAATGTGTAAAAATATAACCATATATTGCAAAATATACTTTCCTATGATATTCTAGATGCATGGTATGTTCTTTGGCCAATGTCTCCCAATTTGCACAGTGTAAAACTCTGCTAGCTGTTTGCTTTGCTTTTTTTGGTACTTCAAAAGATACCCTTAAAATCCTGCTGTGTATAGAATTATGCCATATGGAGTGGGTTTTGATGCAATAAAAGTTGCCTTGAAAACAAGTCTGCTCTACACTCAGCAGTAAGTTGTATGGTATTTTAGAAATTTGAAAATTTTTCAGTTTTACAGTCACATGTACTGGCTGCAATTGAAGTTACTTTATCTGGACTTCCCCTCCTCTCTTGCAGATTGAAACGAAAACATCAGGCATGAAAATATGGTGAGCACATTTAATTTATAATCAGAGTATTTCCTTTATCTTCATTTCCAGTTTATTGACCATTCTGCGTCAAAATAAGATGCACATTTTAATCTCACAAAAGGCAAAATTCTTCAATATGACTTGATTAGGCCAAGTTTTTTTCCCTTTTCTTTCAGTGAGTTATGTTGAGGAAAGGCTATGGTTGCCTATACAAAGCCCCAACACAGGAAGAAATAAGTGGTAATATATTATCAATTAATATATATTTGATAATATACTATCAGATATCATGAATTGAGGAAACAAGTAGGTGACAAGGACAGAGATTTTCAGACACTGAGAAGCTATGCTGAGGAATAATGACCAGTATCCTGCTCTTTCCTCTTGATGTGACACCACATGTGGGATTCCTTTACCTGGAATTCACAGAGAGTGTGAGTTAAGCTTAAGTGGGAAATGAAACTGGGGTTCCAGACTGATGACAGCTTTATTAAGCTGAATCTGGTGACCTGTATAAATATAGCATTATTGTCAAAATTATGATCGTAAGGGCTGTACCGAAGGTTTGTTCATAGCTTCTCATTCCCCTGAAATCTACCTTCTGATGTTAGGTGCGTAGCATATTGGATTTTTTTGAGTATAGAAGGAACCGGATACAGTTTTTTCTAGGAAATTGAATTTATATTCAGTTTTATTCTTTGATTGTTCTCTCTTTGGATTAGTGTTGGCGATGAGCTGAGTCTTCGAGTTTGTGGACAGGTATGAATATGCCTCTGTCATAATTTTTTTAGTTTGAGAGGATTCATTTCTGCGCTTTGAGAAAATGATTACGCAGTCCCTGGCAGTGACAAGACTTTGACTTCTGAAGCTCGGATAATTGGAGAGTATGGATCCAGATTCCTGCTGGTGTCGCAATAAAAACGCCATTTGTGAGGAAGGAAACGGGAAACCACCTCACTAAATCGAGTATGTGACACGGTAGTAGTTGATGAAAGGAAAGACACCCGTTCATGTGAAACCAAGACGGTCTGAAAGTAGCCGACCATTGAGTTTTAAGTAGAAGAATGGTATGATGTCGGAAGTGACCACCATTTGCACTTGAAAATCATAATGAATTGATGAAAAAGCAGTGCACGACCCTTGTATGGTATCGCATGTAAATGTACCGAGCAATGCCACTCGTGGAATATTCGATTATAATGAAGTCAGTGAATCTAACTCTCAATTGCGGGAAAAATTCACCAGTCGCAAGTAAAAGTGTAGATCTTCATGTATTGAGATAAGCCAGTCAATTCCTCTCATGAAGAAATTTATCTTCAACATGCTTCCTTTGAAATTTTATCTTCATATGTATTCATATTCAATATAAGATTTTTCAAAAACAAGCTATTAGCTTGACTACTCTACAAGGACGATACCACGGCGTGCAAGATACCACGACAACTCCGTAGCCATTAACATAAAGAACACGTTAACTGAACTAAAGTTGGATATTCTTCTCTGCTACAAAACGAAGCGCAGACTATGACTGGCTGGCTATTGTTGGCTTAGCAATAAAGTGGCGACGAGCGTGGTCTTGTGGAGACCAAAATATAGCTACAGAAGTCCTGGTAGACCAAAACTGGACTATTCCACTCTCCTCTCAGGACTCAGGGACTCAGTCTCAGATAGTTAACCACAGTCATGAATAAGAGAGAAACTTGGAGATCTTTCGTCAAGAGTTAGGGTGCGTCGGTTGGATGACGATGGTGACTGCTACGAAAGCACAGAATTTGCACTGTATTGAGTGTTGATTATTTTTTATTTTAAGGGCAAACTATCGACTTGCTATTCGGCTCCATTTACAACCGTCAAGTTTGCGTTCTATTGTGAAACGGCCTGTGAGCAAGTAGATATCCCGTTTTGGTACAGATTTGTCATGAGCGGTGAAAATCGTGAGTAACATTAAACTTCATTGAATTCCAGAGTAAAGGCTTCATCTTTGGGACTCAGACAGTCATTGAGTGATTCAAAATGTGCCACTATTCTACCACTGTTTGCAGCCCGGGAAGAAAACTCGATTTCCATCGCAGCAGCAACCAGAAGCAGGAATCGAAGTTGTTCTAGGGGAAGGGGTTTTCAGAGATAGTTTTTTGCTTTCCTCGCCTGTGATATCGAGAATTATAACCAATACAGATTTTCATCCATGACTTTGGCGGAACACATCCCCCCTCTTGCACCGCCTAGTTCGCGAAGCACCACAGCTCCTCCGAACAGGCATTTCTTATGGTTTCGATTTAGCATGCGAAGAAGGAAAATCGGACTCTGGGACTGTCTGCTTATCAAGCATTGTATTGTTTCCTCCTCTCGATCTGATGGTATCTCGTGATTTCTACGCGCCTTGATTTAAAGACAGCGAGCGACTCTTCTCAGTCCAAAAAGATTTTAAAGATCGAAACGTGGTGGTTCGCTGTCGAGATATCCTCACGCTCAAACAAATATCAGTGAATCATAAGTCATGACAGATCTTTGACCAAGCTAATGAGGCTTGGCTTTGGTGCTAGAATAGCTCTTTGGTAAGATCCTACCGCATTTATCCTATAGTCAGTGGTTCGAATCCACTCTCAGCTAAGCTCTCACTTAGAGTGAAGAGAGTCACCAGCTCTCGTAATTCCAAGCGTAGGAATCACGAGGTTTTGTCACATCGAGAGGAAGAACCTGGACACTGCTCAATGAGCTAAGAGCAATTTATGATATATTCTAATTTTTAAATGATTTCAATCAGAAGGTTGATTTTTGGTCACTGACAAGCTCTTTCTCCATCACCAATAGTAATTCAGCTTTTCGTTGTTGATATCCTTCTGATTCTTTTCAATTGATTAGCTCTTCGTTGCCATAAGTCCTAACTGATTTAATTGGCCCTTTGATTTAGGATGATTTGAATGCCTTTACTGAACAAAAGGAACCTCTTTGAATATGAAATCCTTATCAGCATTACTTTTCAAGCTGTTTAACTGATTCACTGCTCTCTGAATCACCCAGAAGATCTGGTTTGGCTGCCTTTCTGCTGTAGTTTCATTACCGCGTCTCTTTTTACCGCAGCCTCTGACCAGTGGTGTGAAAATCGTCCAAGCGACGACTACCCGTCTTCGCTGTTTCCTGTCCCGACAAATTTGCCGAAAGGTACGACGACGAAAATTTACGACAGTGCAAGTAAAGGAATGGGAAGTTACTTATTGGTTTGGTTCTCGGTGCATTTATCATTGGTGATTATGATGGCAATGAACTGAGGTCTTTCATAAGTCCCTATCTATAATGGTAGCATAATCGTGACACAATCACGCCCATGATGATAGCCGTATCATGAAATAATCCTTTCCACAATGATTGCATAATCGTAAGGTATTAACCGTAGTATTTTTATCTGTAACGATCGTAGGATGATCAGACTTATCATTACAAGGTAATCACCTATATGATCATGACATAACCACATGGTCATCAAATCTCTGATGATAACGTATTCATGAAGTAGTAATAATAATAAGTATAGCCTAATCATAAGATAATCACACACGTGATGACTGCGCAATCATAATTAGATCATTTTTATGATGATAGCATAATCAAACGATAATCAATTCCTTGATGATAACACAATCACAAAGTAATTATGATCATAGTAATTTCACGAACTCGATGTTTGCTGTTCAGTGCACTGAACATTTTTAATCTAGGGGGTATATCGCGGGGTCTGGCTGAAGCTAGTCCTCCATATTGATCCATTGAGCAATTTGTAGTTGGCTCTTTCATCGCTTCACATTGCCGTTGCCATCATCCGAATCCAGTTTCACATCTGTATTTATACCACGCAGAAAAATAACTATTGATATCACCGATCCGAAGTTCGCTTAAAGTTGGTAATATATATATATAAGCCTTTTTTTTTGTTGAATGTGATGCCAAAATTTTTGCAGTTCTTCCCATGATTTGGGTACCATCATGACCAAGTATCGAGGATGCAGTCAACATGGTTACCATCGTATTTTCCATCGGAATTGCAATCATCACTATGACTATATGTGCGATATCATCTTCGATATCATTTCGATATCTTTTTTATCACCACTGCTATTTTGATATCATCATTATCACGCTCAAAATCTCGATCAACCCCAGTCGACGTCACCAGAAATAATCTTACTCACTTCTACAGTAGCCACTCCCATAAATTCTAAATTCCAACTCTGCAAAGCACCCTACACATAGTAAACAGGTTTTTGGGGTTTTCCGCTAATCTATTCAACGCTATGATAATCCTGTTGCTAATTTTTTGCAGAAAACATTTATATATATACATACATATAGACATGTTAATGGAAGTATTCTTTTATATTTTTATTTGTGGTTAGCAACCATCATGCATATAGATTGATTGTATATAGCCATGCATTTATCCTCCATGTAAAATGAAGCTCCATCGTGTCAAATAGTAGCACGATTTTAATCTCTTTCAAAAATAGCTATCGTTCCCAAATTTATCTGCTGCACATCGAATTTTTGGTATGATACCCTGTAGAAACCCTTTTCTATACACACAATTCTAAATAGATGTCTAAGGCAGACATTTTGACACTGAGAAGCTTTTTCCTTATCAAGCAGGGTCCAAGTCCTTTCTCTCGATGCGACCACACTTCGTGATTCCTATGACTGGAATTACAGAGTGTCTGCGACTCTCCGCACTCTACGTGAAAGTTTAGCCGAGGGTGGATTCGAACCACTGACCAATTGATCAATCCGCAAGAGCCTTACGACTGAGCTATCCTGACACCATGGTTGAAAAACCTCCCGAGATCCAACTAAGTCAGATCAAAGCCCCCCCCCCCCTTTCCCCTCCCCGATGATTAAATATAGACTGAGGTTTATTTTGGTTGAAAATGTTTAAGGCTATCTTTGCCTCCTTAGAATTAATTTCAGTATAGCTCGTAATGTCTCAATTTTACGTAACTGCACGCAGCGTCTGGAGTAAATTCAGATCTGCAAAGTTTTATGCAGTTTTCAGAGCAAATTCAGACCCCTTGCAGCATCCTTGATAGAGGTCGAAATGAGGAGTGATATTTCCTTTTAACCAGCCTCGCGATTCGCATTTCGTTTGAACACCATTATTTTCAAACCCTTAGATGGAATGCCCTAGACTCTCTTTATCATTGCATCCAGTTCAAGGGGGTGGGCATGCCTTTCCCTACCACTCCATGGACCCTTCCCCTTTGTCACCTCTCTCCCTAGGATCTTCCTTTTGTTCAAGTCTCGCCTTGAATACGAGCTTTGAAGGCCACCTTGACAGAGAGGCCAGCTTCTTTCCTTCTTTCTCTTTGTCCCTAATTTGACGTCAGCTACTGCTGAGAAGACAGGTAGAAGGCACCCAAAACTGGCCATGAATTAGACAGTAGACTCCTACACAGCAGAGATAGGCCCTGCTACCTACGCCCACCGCCTCGATTATTTCATACAACGTTCTAGCTAAACACGGCCCTTGACTTCGTTGTGACTGTCTTGCATTGAATTAAGCGCCTGTTCCTTGCTTAGAATATTATCCTAAGATTTAATTGATTACATTCCTTTTGAGGCAACGATTAATTTAATATTAAGCCATTTTGGCCCCTTTTATATAAAATTATTCAATAAATAATTTGTACACATTTCTTGCCATCCATGTAAGTCCAAAGCAAATTTATAAACAATTGTAATGAACTACGTGGTTTGTTTTCATGGTAACTGAAACAATAGACTTGTTGCCTAGAGCTTGCTTTTCAGTATTGCGCCCATGTCAAGGCAAGGTGCTTTCTCCCACACCCTGGACTAACTTCTATGTCGTACCGGCTGTTCATGGCAAATTTTTGTTGGGGAGGGCAGTAAGGTGACATCAACCCTTGAAAGAAATTTCCCCTCTAAATGTTTCAAAGCCGATATCTTATAATTTCACGTAACTCAAGCACGGTAAAGTATTAATCTTTAGGAACTTATGGTGCCCTCGAAATCCTTATATTTTCCGATTACGTTGACTTGATTATTATCATCATTGTCATCGTTATGGTTATCATCATTATTTTCATTATTGCCATTGCTACTTAATCTCCCGATTTTCATCGCAGTAGGATGAATTTATTCTTTGCTCAATTCGTATTCGATGAACTGCACTGTATCACAAGCTACCTTGCAGCATAGCCTAGCAGACCAGGCGAACGCCATGGCTTAGTAGGGACCGCAGGCCAGATAAAGTTTTAGGGGCTATACCCTTCTGAATTGTGCGGCATCCCAAAACTTGGCCGCAGCAGAAAAGGATGCAATGCGGTTCAATTGTCACGTATTTGTTGATCGCAACAACCCTCGGTCTAACCATGCATCAATTATTGGGACGAGATCGTTCATAATGAGAAGACAGATCGCCTTCTTGAGGAAGTTGTCGCTTCGGACTTTGCTATCCCTTAGTTGTAGTTAAATTATGCAAGGTGAAAAATTCCACCTGTCTTCAATGCTAAGGACCATTTTTTCTCTTTTTCTTCTCTGAAGCACAACATGCAGAAATATCTTTAGGATGATACGCGCGTTTGCAAATTATATATATATTATTCATTTAAATATATATATGTATATAGCTACTTATATATATATATCTAAGTGTATATTTATATATATATATATATATATATATGTATATATATATATATATATATATAGCAGAAATGCAGAAAAGGAAAAGACCGAATATATACATATATATATATATGTATATATATGTAAATATGTATATACATATTCATGAAAATGTATATATGTTTATATATATAATATACGTGTATATATATTTATGTTTATTCTGTCTTTTCCTTTTAAATGCACGGGTTCAGTAGACCACTTTCCTTGAAGAAATAAGTGTTTGCAGCTATCCTGTGTTTGTGTGCCTTTTTTAATTTCCTTTGAGCAATGCGTCAAAGCAAATAATCCAGGTCTATTGTGATGGTGTGAATCAGCTCTGCTTAAGGTCCCTTCGCAGCCATTTGGTTAATAGGGAATAATTCCACTTTGCAACTCTATTCTTCTAATCTAAGAATTCTTGATAATCTATTTCATATTTCATCATGTCCACACTGATTAGCATTAAATATTTAATCGTTTTCTTTGAAAGGGAAAGTCTTGTTTTGGATGTTTCTGCTTTTTTTTAATGGCACTCACTTCCCAAGCCACTTTGAGGCTCCCCGTAGTACTGATTTATCCAGATGAATCAGACCGTTTGCAGTCCATGTTTACATCGTGGGCTCATTCAACTCGAATTTCAACGCGTCATACGTGAATCCCTGCCCTTAGAGAGTTTCGAATATAACGAAGCATATCAGACCGTCACTGGAGGTGTATTTCAAAGGGGATTATCTTGTATTTACCACTGGCTATGGTTCGGCGTGCCATTGAATGCCCATAATGCACTTCGTTCAGCAGGTCCTTCTACATCGTAATAAACTGCTGCAATTGGATCTGAACTCAGTTGGATTGCAATCCGGGTAGCTACCAGGTGCGCTGTTACATAAAACGTTTCGTTTCGTAAAGATCTAAAGATCTACCATTCTAAATATTTGATTGATAGAAGGGCTCGTAAGAGAAATGCAGTGGTTATCAAGTAATTGCTCCATGCAAGGGACGAATGCACAGTGGACCGAAGCTCTGATCTAGGTGAGTTCTAGAAAATGGAATCTTAGACGTATTTTTATGATAACAATCGAATCGAGGGAAAATGGGCTTCACAGAACAGATGACAAATAGGCCCCAGTGAAGCTTTTGTGTGACACTTTTCGGAGAATGGACCTCACACAATCATGGCGAAGTGGAGCCATCAAATTAAACCCGTTTACTGTTTAGACGAAATAAAACATGATGTTTTTTGTGAGCGCAAATGAAAACGGAACTCTGTTCCAAGGATTAATTCGATAGTCACTTTTAGATTTTTTAGTCCTGTGAGTGTTGGACAAAGCAACTCCTGTTCCAGTGTAAACTAGCAGAATTCAAATTCATTGTCTAAATATTATTCCAGAGATTTACACTTTTCTGTTTCCAACAATGTGACATGACATTCTTGTTTTTCTTCCTGCTGTCCGAACAATTGGGACGTGTATTCGACTTTGTGGCTCTAAAATTTCTTGATGCTGACGATGGTAATCGCAGCTGTAAGATTTCGAAGACATCTGCAGAGGACCGCGCTCAAGTTTTCAATTGGAAAACGGAAATTCTTTCGGAGCCTTCAGCATTAACCGCAACCATTGCTTTAATGCAGACATTCATTGCTCACTGGTCAAGCTATAGTCATTCCAGTCCTTGTCGCATTTCATTTGCAAAACTATACTTAATCGAAACGAATGCTCGTTGTCCTTCCAAGTGA
The DNA here is from genome assembly GCA_964026355.1 of Pseudorhiza aurosa. Lineage (NCBI taxonomy): Eukaryota > Metazoa > Cnidaria > Scyphozoa > Rhizostomeae > Lychnorhizidae > Pseudorhiza > Pseudorhiza aurosa. Next base: position 3,868,055 of record OZ032127.1, on the reverse strand, counting down.
ATTAATAATGCTGATGTTTTGTCTTGTGTGCAATTCAATTGGGAGCTAAAAAATCGTCCGTTATCCGCTATTGCGGGTTTAGCTATCATCTACACCTCTCCTCCTTCCTAGATAACATATTTCAAGGAGGGGTTTACAGAAAGAAAATATCGTTAGATTTAATAATAGTATCGACTGTTTTTGTGCCGGATATATGATACACTTTGCAGGCGTCTTACGCAAGTTATCCATTTTTACTTCCGCTATATTTCCCAGAGAAGTCAAAGCCGTGCTTGATGGTAAGGGAGGTGCCCACTCCAAGAAACAGGACGTTACTGAAGCAGATGCAATTAAGGTTGGGTGATTGTTCTAGGCCCACCTATGGCACCAACACGATTCGATCTGAGTACTCTTGGTATGGGAGGGCAGTTGGCGAGGAAGCGAGGAAGGAGGCATTAGGTATAGTGGTTAGAGGGTGACACGCCTCGTGCATGCTTCTCTTCGCCCCCCCTCTCTCTCTCTCTCTCTCTCTCTCTCTCTCTCTCTCTCTCTCTCTCTCCAAATAAACGGGTGTCAAGGTGGGGCATGAGAGCTTTACATGAATTTTTCTCGTTTGCAAGCCAGGTAGAAATCGCAATTCCAAACTAAACAAAAATCTTGCTATTGATTTCTGATCTAACGCTCACGTTCAAAGTCGTGCAATGAATTTTCGGTATGCATAAAGCATCACGATGTGTATCACGTGACAGTTCAAAGACAAGGAGCTTTTTTATAATAGGCCAATCTCCTAATGACGTCATATCAACGTGCGGCCGCACTGTATCATGGTAGTTGTAGTTAGTCACAAATCACGACCTCGCTTACTCAATAGATTATTGCGGAGCAAATTCGAATACATTTGTTGCAAGATGGAAGCAATTAACGAAGCTGATACTGTATTTCGGCAAGACCAGCAAGCTAGTTAGTCGAAGTTCAACATTCAACTTTATGGGCTGCCTAAGCTACCAAAATAGGAGGGAAATGCTATAGATGACAATTCAGCATGGAATTAATTGCTCAACTTTGATATTTCCAGGTTAAAAGCAGTTTCTGGGATCGAAAATGGATTCAAGATACAGAGAGAGGTCGAGCATTCACCAGAATCCAGGCTCTGGTCGTTCGTTGATGCATTCAATGACATGGACTGAAAAAGAATTCCGGGAAAAGTGAGTAAAGTGGATTTGAACTTAGTCACTGCCAACTGTGCTACAGTGAATTATTTCCACACTGTGTCACGTTTAATCGGAATCCTGCCTAGGCGAAGAAATTCTTTTGTACGTGTATGAAACCGAGGTGAAGCCCCACGGATTAAGGAAGCAAACTTTTGAGTATCTGAAGAATTCCATTCTGTTGCCTAGTTCCTCGTTTTCGTTATAATTCCTCGTTCTCGTGCACAAATCTTTCTGTTCAGCTCACGATGTCTTTTAAGTTGCCAGTGTTTCTGCCAAAGGTCACTTGATTATCAAATTTCAAATTTGCTTGAAAAAAGCCAAACGTGCTTTCTCCCAAGTACTCATTTCGTACGATACAATGCTTCCAATTTTTCTTTGAAATTACGGGACCTTTCATTGCTCTGAAACGTGTCCCTTGCCATATCAGTTTATAGCGTCGTGGGTTTTGTAAACAGGAGTGTCGAGAAGACGGAGTAGGGGGTAAAAAGTCCATGACCTGAAGCTGGGAGGAGCCCATGAAAATTCAAGCCAGTATAAATTGGTTACTACTGTAAAGCCCTCTGCACAGCAAACATTCATCTCAATGCCTTACAAGTTTAATGACCACGCCTTTGAAATTCACCCCAAACCCAGCTCCTTAAGTCTGGTCCCCAGCCCCACCCTACAAAATTATCCGGAGCCCGAGCTCTCGGTGGTCCTGGTTGCAAAGGGCTTATGCTTGAGTTTCATCTGTTGATCGATGCTTTCTGTCGTTCTTAGTGTGCATAGGACGCGAAACTGTGGAAAAAGACAAATGATACAGTAGTCCGTGATGAAATCGCTTTCTAAGCCGACTGATTAAATGACTGTTATTCAAGACTACACAAGCTATGCAAGCAAATTTTATCAAGTAGGAAAAGTAAATACTAGGAACTAAGCTATGTGAGATGTTAATGGTGAATGAATAGGGCTGAAGTGGAGGTGCAATAGTGGTGCTGTGGTGTACACAGGGGTTGTTAGTTCCAACCCTGGACGTGTCACAATGATAACGCCATTGGCGAGGAAGGCAACGGGAAACCCACCTGATAAAATCCATTTTTCTAGAAAAACTCAGCATTCGTGAAGTAGTGGTGCTGTTGTGTACACAGGGGTTGCTAGTTACAACCCTGCACGTGTCACAATGATAACGCCATTGGTGAGGAAGGCAACGGGAAGCCACCTCATAAAATTCATTTTTCTAGAAAAACTCAGCACTCTCTCTCTAGCTTCTGCTACGCTCAAAATCGAACATGCAACACAACGCAGGTGACTTATTTGTGATAAAGATTTGAGATGGTAATGAATTGAATGATGATGGTGTAGATAATTTCACAGCATACTCGACGCCAAGCCTAGAAGAAACCAGAGACAGAGCTCCATATTTTTTCTAGGGAAGTTGATTTTATGAGATGATTATCTGTTGCTTTCATTCTTACTCACAACTCCTGTGTCAATAGTCCTCGCGCTGAACTACTGCACCAAGGCACTGCAGTACTGATGCTGAAATACTGAAGAAAATTGAGAATGAACAACGGGAAATAAGGGTTTGAAATAGGGCCTAAATTAATTTGCAGAGTTAGAAGAAATCCTTAAGAGATTTTCATTGGTTGATTTACTTTTGTACTTTTATTGACTGCAGTTTTTCATATATTCTATGCACTGTAGAATTTTGAGTTCTTGTAACGTTTAATTTTCCTTATTTTCTTTGCTATAGGGCTTCTCTTGACAGCTCCTAACCTAAAGTAGCTGACTGCGTTACCCTATATAAAAAACGCATTATTTTCATTACTTTTATTATCCAAGCTTGTTTGAGTGTATCAGTTATAAATGACTGAATGCATTGCTATGCAATCATTTGACCAGAGCTCTGGGACTAACGACTATGAGAGGGAATCTGTGAGTAAGCGAGGCTCTTCGGAACCGAGGGTCTTCGGAACCGAGGGTTTTCGGAACCGAGGCTCTTTGGAACTGAAGCATCGTCGAATTGAGGCTCTTCGGAATCAAGGCATTAATGAGTTCGAGTTCTTCAGGTTCGCGGCTCTTTTAGAATCGAGGCATTGCGAAAACAAAACTCTAAGGCATTGAGAGTTGTTTGACTGTAACTATGTATTCCAGAGGGAAGTCTTACTTTTTTTCTTTTTTTTCCCCGTCAATTATGTTGAGGAAAGGCCATGGCGACCTATGCAGAGCCCCAACAATGGAAGAAAGGAGAAAGCGAAAGGCTAAGGGGAGAGGGAGATCACTTGTATGTTAGCTTTGATTTGCTAAGTTTTTAGTCGAAATTATTTCTGCAACCATTAAGCAAGCAGGACCCTAATGATAACAATTCATTGCATACTGATTGATTATCTTATGAGAATATTCGTGAATTATCATTATCATTGCTACTGTTATTATGTTGAAATGCGCAACTCCCTTTCCATCGAACCACAACAAAGATACTTCCTCATCTCCAAACTGTCCACTATAGCCATCCGTACCTCCTACTACATCTTTTGCTGCAGAAATAAAACTTGGACCATTCCTGACCTTCTTCTCTATTAGACCTGTCCCGTGCTATCGATTTGATATCTATCTTCATGCATATTCACATTTGTTTTTTTCTTTTCCCATTGTATTAGTTTTATACTGCGAATCCTAAGGCCGGCAAGCCAACATCAAACTACCTATGTATTGAAGAGCTTTGTAATTGTATTCTAAATTGAATTCGAATGAAAGATTCCCAGAATGTGAGATTCTCACACAAGAAAAAAATTAGCATAAAAGTTTGAAACATAGGTTTGAAAAGGGAAGAATTGGATGAACGCTCGCTATATTTAGAGTAATTGTTCCTAGGACATGAAGAAAGCAAGCAATGATGAGTCATAAAAACAAATTAGAAAATTTTTAGACCTGAATTCGTACATTTCACCTGTAATGACCTTTGACCGGCTTGAGTCACCTCTAAACGACTTCTAACCAATAGTTGTAATTGAGACTTTTCATTTTATGCAAAAAGGAACTTAAATCCGCTTTTGCACACAAGATTAGAGCAACTTTATTTTCTTGTAAGAGACCGTGAACCACCCTAATGGGAGAACACGATGCCTCTTAGATGTTTTTAAGTACCATATTAGTATTTCTTTTTCATCATGGAAATATTGATGGTTTTCTCACTTGGATAACCGTAACTTCACCTATACTTTTCATTTCAAAAGGCAGCCGAAAGTTTGTTGAAAAACAGCAAAAACTGTTGGCACTCTTTATCTGCAGTACTGCTTCAACCACATAAAAGCTTAAGTGGCCACATCTTAATAGTACGGTTTAATTCCAAATGCAAGATAGCACGGATTGGCTTTTGTTATTACCACTTTCATCTGTATGTAGGAAAACAATCAATTTAGCGTGAGCATGGGATTATTGAAAAGCATGAAACTAAGTATAGCGTGTCTCGTCAGGTCTCCGGCAGTTAAGATCACTTTTAATTAGCCACGTGTGCTATAGAACAGAATAGTATTGCTTGCACCAAGTATTGCCGACTCCATGGAAAGATGATAGCAATACAGTCTCCCCCGTAACGACATAAATTATCCTCTAGGCGGAGAAAGGAAGCTCGAGCGGTGGCGTGGCCGAATCGTAGTGCTTCGAATCTCTTGCAGGGTCTTCTCGCCTGGGTTCAAATCCCGCCGTCGGAACCACTTACTACAAGGCAACAGCCAACTAATATGTCCATCCTTCCGAGGTCGGTAAATGAGTAATCAGCCTCAGCGGTAACTCTGCGGGCTCAAGCGGTAATGCCACAGGCCCACATCAGCTGAATTGGTTTCCAAGCACCCAGCCTCTGTTAGCAATAAAAAATAAAGAAGGCACGGTATAGCAAAGCAACTTTTCTAGTGGTAGCAATGGCTTACGTGACAATGGAAACCTTACAAGCTTATCTTCCATGCACACTCTCAAATGGTGGCATTAACAGAAGGCCAGGAAAGCCCATAGAGGCCTATACAAAGCCCCAAGATAGGAAGAAAGAAAGCCAAAGGCTAAGAGGAGAGCAAGATCAGATCAAGTTTATTGATCTTAAGATTTCAAAGGTGACAATTTGTAGGATGCACTGTTTATGTGTTCGACCTAGAATAGAAAGATAGATTCAGGACGACGAGAATAGATAGCAACCAAGCAGTTCCCTTTTATATCAATTCAGCAGAATTTTGGGCCCTGCTTCTTGAAATGACCACCTATCATTATTCACACGCCTGTTCGGTAATGAGCTAGCGACCCTGTTGGATTTGTGGGAAAGTCAAGGTAGAAGTGGCGCTAGATCCCCTGGTGTGAAATCTTTACTAACAATCAGTCCTATCAAGTGGCCTTGAAGCAAAAAATTACGACAAATAATTTGCTGGAGATCCTCCTAAAAACTATAAAGCCTTTTGGTGGAAACATCACGGGAAAGAAATAAATCCATTCGGAAACTGAACCAACAGTTGCCATTCCATTGTCTTCTTTGCATTGCCCAATAAGGAAGCAAGGGACTGCAGTCCCCCATCGGCGAAAAAAGTCACGCTTATCAAGCGTATGTGGATTAATCCCCATAAGCCCCCTTGTTGAGGAACTTAGCCCCCCGTCATGGGACTTAATCGCCTTCTCAGGAAGTCCTGGCGACACCCCTGCTATTACCTCATAAGGTGTATACTCAACTTTGATGCCAATCGAGAGGAGTTTGCTTAATGCTCGGTCTGTTTCTCTTCAAATTGCGTTTTTTGAGGACATATGCCATAATCACCCTGCTTACTTTGTTCATTCGTAGGAGCATTTAGGTCAGGAAATTCAACTTGGCCCGCGGAAATGAGATTCCCTTGTGTGCTAAGATCATCCAGTTGACCTCTTGCGAATAGATCCCATACCTACCGATTTTCTTTGAGTACCCAAGGAAGCGATCTGCTGGCGTATATTTTCCTGTGCTTGGTGTTTTTTTATTGAGTACTCAGAAGTAATTCTGAGGGCACAAGCAGTAATGCCACAGGCCCACGTCAGCGGTATAGCTGCCACATACACAGCCTGCATTAACAAACAAAAGTTGCTTTGCTTTGCTTTGCTTTGCTTTGCTTTGCTTTGCTTTGCCCATATGAAACACCATTTGGTCGATGGATTAGCTCTGCTATAAGATCCCTTCCCAACCGTTAGGGCTGCGCATTGAAATTCAATTTAATCATTTTTTCCGTTCAACTTCGGCATTCTACTCCATTTAACTTATTGTCATCCCATTATCACAGAATAGAGATTACAATATCTATTCTGTGCCATTATTGTTATCATTACGAAAACATGGTTGGTATTCTGTATTACAAAAATATGGTTTTCTTATCTTCTTCCATTTTGCTCTGTTCGAGGCTTTCAACTCCCATTTTTTCTTAATACTGGTTTCGAGGTTTATTCTTGGCAGATTTATTCTACAGACTTAATCGTCACATTCCTATCCCACTACATTGCTGCGAAATGCTAGTCAGAGATTGATTTGATGAGAGATTCCACTTCTTACGCTTGCTTGTTTGTCAGCGTTAGAAAAGAATGAGACAAACAAAGCGTTTCGTGGTAGGTCAGTGGCTCAGAGATTGATCCCCAGGCTCTTCGATCTGTGATTCGAGAACGATTTCCTGTTTAACTTTCACTCAGGGGAAAAAGATTTACTACTCAATGCAATTCCATGCGCATGCATCATGAGGTATGGTAATTCAGTTCAGTTTGGTTTTGAAATTCCACTACATACAAGAACTTTGAAATACCTGCAATCAATAAAACTAGGCTAGCAAATCACACAGCAGATTGCAAAAATAAACGACAAATATTCTGATGAAAGGTGCATAGAGCTTTCTATGGAGGAAGGAGAGAACACCCCCTTTGCCAAAAACTGTACATTCAAATTACGAGATCTTTTGAGCGATTCCGAGAAGTAAGACCCTGAAACTGCGCGATGAATGTTCCTTCCCAGTGCCCTAAAATCTAGATTCGGATGAATAATGCAAGGCCTGAAAAGGAGACTCAAAATGCAAAATCATTGGAGATCTGAAGGAAGTCCTTCAAATTGATTACGGAACACTTGCTTGTGTGAAAAATACTGACAAGTGGCTTATACTTTGGCGAAATCAATCAATAAGTACATCCTTCCAATGCTTATACTTTATAAGAACCCAATTTATTCATGTTTTTGTTCGTCTTGGTATTCCTTCACGAGTTCAAATCCTGCTTCAATCATAAACCTCTTTAAGAAGAAGACATATTTGCTATTACCTTCTGTTTGGATGATTTCTTACTAATAGAAACGGCTGAAAGTCTGTTGCCAAGGTCACTGCCAAAAAGATTGGTTTTGAGAGACAAAATTTTAGCGTCAGGATAGGTCAGTGGCAAGGTACTCGCTCGCACATCGATCCTATGGTCAGTGGTTCGAATCCACCTTCAGCTAAACTTTGACTTGGCGTGGGGAGGGTTGCTAGCTTCTGTATTACCGGATGTACGAGTTACGATGCGTGATGAAATTGACAGAAAGGGCCTGGACAATGCTCGATCAACAAAAGCTTCGAATTGTCCGATATCTACCTTCGACTGTGAAGAGAACTCATAAAGAATTAAAACTAAAGACATAATTTGTCGCATCGGCGCATTAATCATTAAACTGTCAATTCAATGTTGGTATTCACAACTGATAAGGAAAGGCCTGGTGAAAATGCAAAAATTTTTATTGCCTGAAAACGAAATTAAATCGTTTGATGACCAGGAAAGTCATTTCAAAGTCGTCTAATTTCCAGCCCTACATCATAACTTGAAATTTACGATACTTTAATTGCTAATAAAACGGTCAGTTATCTACAGATTTGATTGCTTTTCTTGATTATGGCAACTTGCTGGCTGCCACAATGCTTCTCTGCTTCGGCTCATTGAGTGGATTATTAACCAACACTTTTAACAATTATGCTCCCACGATGTAGACAGACCTCTCCCTCAAACTGAAATTGCCTTTGTGGCCTGTCAAGCATCAAGTCCACATCTTCTACTGCATCGTTCCAGCCATCAGCTACTTCTAGATGCATTGTAAAACACGCAGAAGATACGCTGGTCCTTCCCTACATCGAGAACCAACTCTTTTTCAGCAGCCATAGCACTTGAAATATAAAAATTCTTAGAATCATGTGTCAGTTGCACGAACTCTCTTCAGAAACCCTCCATAAGAAACTGTGCAACTATGTTTCCAAAACTTAAGAAACTTTGGTACAAAGTTTACCAAAGTTTTTTCTGGATGGAAAGATCAGTAATATTTCATTTTTTATGTTATCAAATTTCTACGAATTAATTGAATATGTTTGCTAATAGTTCTGTTGGATTTTCTGCAATACTTTTTATCTATTTTGCTCTTATATTGATTGGCTATTATTTGTTGCTGCATGAAGAGTTTTAATTCGAATGGTTGTCTCTGTATAACACACATCTGGGCAGACCCAAACCTGGCTTGTCTCAATGAATTCCTTCTATCACTGCATGCATGTATCTTTGATCATAATGTTACGAATTTCTCAAGCTTTAATTGAGTTGCTTCTGTTTTATTTTTCGAGCTTTGCTAAGTTTGCTAGCAGCGAAGAATGATGGCAAGTAAATTTCCCCATCTCATAAAATTCGATTTGAAAATTCGAATACCTTGGCTCAGGGCTTCTTTTCACACTGTCCCTTGTGGACCATTTACCCCAGTAGGACTTCTGTCTGCCCCACAAGAATGCACATGTTTTGACACCTTGCCCCACTAAATAGGGCGTTAAATTATATGCACTACAAGCTGTACATGAAAATGGTTCAATTTCATGCTAGTTAAATGTTCTTCATTACAGCTAACAGCTAACATTAGCAATCTCAGTCCTGCATGCTATATGTTTCGCCATTGAACAAGCATGGACCTCACAACATGAGTTACCCCAATAGTCAGGGTTGCTTACAAGAGTTGACATTGCCCTGGCTTGAGCAAAATCTGCTAAATTTTGGAGAAGATTCGAGTTAATCCTATCACATAAGTTGTCATTTGAGAGTCTACGTTCCATCCATTGTTAACTTTGTTAGAAAGGTATCCGTAATTGTCATAATATTATCTTAAAAATAGTAGGGCTGGAATTCCGATTATGAGAAAAAACAATTCGTCCTTCCTGGTAAGGCCTAAATACCACAGAACACGAATTTTTATAACGGGAAGTGTTAGAATAAAAGAATCAGTTTCATTCTATGCAGCTCGATGAAGGAGGTTATTAACTTTTCTGATGACTAATTCTTGGGAAATTTCAAAAGTCACATGTTTCAATTGATGATTAATGCCGATTGTTCTGAATTGAATAGCTGAGAAAAATCATTTAGTCTTCGGTGTCATATGAATGAAGACGAAGTTCTACTGCAGACATTTGCATTTTTGTAACAAGGTTTGGCATCGTTTCAGCACCTTCAGTAATATGACATGAAAGCAAACCTTGAAATATGACAAGAAGCAGGCGCGTTGGCAGACCAGAGCCTCGAAAACAATGTAACACCACTTACCACGGTTGAAAGCAAATGCGCAAAAGATCGATTATTATGTGTCCAGCAATAGAAAACTATTCAGCTACGATTTTTTGTTGCTGATTCACTTATGCTTACGAAAATGCACATGTCAGTTGGTATCTGATGTGTAGTGGAAGCGCTGCTGCCGGGTGATATACGCAGACTACTGAAGGCCTACGTTGAAAGTTTTTATTATTGACCGGAGTTTTTGTCTTTCAAGGGTGAACCGTGTTTCACGAAGAAAAACTATACATTCGAAGGGTCCATCCGTTAAAATGATCGATGAAGAAGACTTTGGAAATGGTGAGTTTGATTATTGATGGTAACTATTTTTGATCACCTCGTCGCTCCAACAGTAATAACCGCTTCCTCCTGCAAAGTTTCCCTCGCCCTACCAGTCTATCGTATGTATTTCATTGTATTAGAAAGGTTATGCCCAATACATCTTATAATCTGATGAACACCTGTCTCTGAAAGAAAATTAAAGGAAATAGAAATAGATAAGAAAAAAATACGAGCAAATCAGAGAGGTCAGCTTGCCAAAGCATGACTTCGGTGGCTTTCCTCTCTTCTTGAGGTCAATATTTTGTAATTTCCTTCTTCCTGATCTTGCCACAATACGATTTGTGCAAACTAAACTCATAGATTTGAGACCTCATAGTGAGAAACGCATTTTTGATGCCCTGATCGACTTATTGAAGTCGACCGGTAGACTGACTGATCGACTTATTTTGTTAAGAAGCAAACACTGGTAAATTTTAACTCTTCCGTAAATATTTACGCTATTATTTCCGCAATATTGCTGCGTGGATATAGGGTACTCAAATTCGGAAGCGCTATTCTGTGCCCTTTTAATACGTCATTATCAAAGCTTTCGGATTCACAGATTTTAAGTATAAATGCATTACAGGATATTTTTAGATGAAGGAGACTATTTCAAGGTCTACGAGGCACTAGGGCCGCAGTAATTCACTCTGAATAGGCTCCTTCTATTCCTCCTATCGCATTCCTTTTGCAACTCATCGCAAACTTCAAAAGTACTTTTGACAGTTTTCCACCGGGTATGGTACAGTTGGTGGTTCTTATTTGACCAAAGTTTGTGCAAAGGTCAGAGCTGTATACACAAATAGAAACTCTGGATGTTTCCGTGGTAGAACATTCAAACTATGAAGGTCACCATCTTGCAGACCTGTGTGGGGAGCAGCGGAGTGCATCTGACTAAATTGGAAAATCTCCTGTGTACACAATTGGTATTTTATGGGGAGGAGAATAGGCCTTCTTTTTGCTCTCTTATGGTGATATGAATTCTAGGTCAAATTCATCAGTTTTCTCAAAGATCACAAATGTAGATGGTTTTAAAGAAATTTGACCTTGTAAAACTATTACCCCACTCATTGGATCTTTTGCTGTGCATTTGGAAGTAGCAGAGACTGTTAGCTTAGTGGTTTCAGCTCACCCCACTGTTCTGAAACCCCAGTTTCAAAGCACAGGCATGCACCTTTCTGGATGCTCTCTTTCTTTTCCCCCACAGTAAGTGGGTACTTGCCTTAAAGCAGGGGGTAGTCGTGGTTAAGAAAGAATTGACCACCCCCCTCAAATGCCGTAGCTCAGGATTACACCTTTCTAGTGAGGTTCTCCCTTAGTCTGGAAGCAATCATTGTGCTCAGTTTTACTTTGCTTAGAGCAAATTTTTCCCTGAATGGTTAGGGAAAAATCTGAATGGGTTTGGATGCAATGTCAGGCACTTCTGGTCTGAAAGAGAAAGCTTTTTCTATTCAAAGAGATTTGATATCAAGAGTCTTTGAATTGGTCTCTCTATAAGATGCTATTGATTGGTTGGCTTCTTTGATGTTCATGAGACTCTCATTTGGTTCAAATTCAAAGTCCTTTCCTTGCCACTCTTGGTGAATAGGGTGGCACCCATCTCTGTTTTGGTAGCCATTGCGTTGCAAAGATGTGCAAGCACAGTGAAGGCTACAGTTGGGCGCTGACTATCTGGTAGCAATGTGTGTTTAAAACTGTTTCATTACATGATAAAGTCACAAAATGAATGAATCAACTCTGCATTGCTCACAATGTCAATTTCTTGCACGGTGTATGCAGGAGGAACTGTGTTATGAGCTTTTAATTCATCTCTTGTTATTCATTTTTTCCTTGCTTGTTGCTCTCACTTGCAGCAAAAGTTCTCTTAGGTAGGAGCCACAATCACTTGCACCTCAATGTGACAAATCAGGTCTGTCTATGTTTCCTTGCTTTAGAGTTTCTTGTATGCTGGGTTTCTGCCGCGTCTTCAATTATTTTTTCCTTTTAATTTTAACTCCTTGTTGATTCTATTTTGTTTTAAGCTTAATATTGATCAAGTATATTGGTCACAGTCGGTATTGATCCTCCTTGTAACATGGTTTTGTATTTTAATTTTTTTTGGTATATAATGAGTCTTCATGTACAGAAGGCGTACTTATGGAGGCATATCTTTATACTGGAGTGAACACTTCAACATAGATTAGCTGCTATCAATGTGTGTCCAGTGCTTGTGTCCTCAGAGTTCACTCTGAGTACTCATTTACAGACCTCAGAAGGATGGACAGCTGAGTTGGCTGTTGGCTTATGTGTAGTGGTTCAGACAAGGGGATTTGAACCATGCCAGTAGATCTCACAGGATTTGAAAGCACTTTGCCTTAACCACCATTAAATGTGTATTGAAGTCAATATGAAGCAAATTATGATGTCAGTGTCTAGAATTGCAGAAAGCTGGTGATATTATTGGTGATGATATAGCTGGTGATGATATAGCTGTAGGGGGTTCAAACCAACCACCTTGTTGTCCATCATTATGCTCTGCTACACTATGGGTTTAACCAATTAATTAAGAAGTCAGGGGTCTATTGTGACAGTTTTCACAATATATGATCATGGCTCTTCTCTCGCATCTGCTGTGAATTTTTGCAGGCCAGCTTGGTTACCATGACGTGTTTTTATTGTTTCTTTTTCATCATTAAACAACCAGTGCGAGACACCTGTCAAAGCTGCCATCGCTTTCAGGGGGTCTGTTGCGTGTTGTGTTGAAACTACGTAATCATCCCGTTTCGGCCTCTATGTGTTAGTGACGGATGTACTATTTTCTGCGACAGCTTTGTACCTGTCTTTATAGGATAGGATCCAAGCCAATTGGTACCGGAGTTGGTACAAGTAGAACTTACGTTAACTTGAGACCTGTCAGATTTGATCTCATTTGGATCCATTCATCCGCGGCCAAGGAGGACCATTTTTGAAAGTGGTCCCATTTCGATACGATCCCATGAAAGGTCTCAGGCCGGCCTTCTGGAGCGGATGCAAGCTGGCACCTGTCAAAAAAGAGGCTGAATGAATTCCATTCGAGGTTGTTTCAGCATTGGCGCCGAGATCATGTCACGCGGTGATTATAGCGGAACGCGCCAAGAAGGGAAGTAGCTACCCCTCCGCCGGCCACTCTGCCGTGTGACTCCTGCGACTAAGACTTTTCCGCCACAGGCTAGGCCTGCTCAGCCCCGTGAGGGCCCGCAGGCGACATCAAAAGGATTCGTAAGGGAAGAACGCGCACCAAATTCGGACTGCGAGTGGAATCCGACGATGACGATAGTGGAACAGGATGTCTATACAAATAGTGTCACCAAAACCCAGCAGAGTATTTTGGGAGATAATTTACTGTATCCCATACTTTTTTCATCGAAATCGAACGCATTGAAGAAGCCAGCCATCCTTTTGACATTGGGAGGGGCAAGCGGTTGCCTCTCCCTGCCCACCTGGCCGGTGCCACTGGTTTCAAATGCGGCAAGAGTAGCTGGTGGCACCAAAAATTCTAAATCAAATTTACCTCGTTATTCTTAAGCCTGAAATTGCAGACAGCTAGCGACTCCCTCACTCTAAGTGAAAGTTTTGCTGAGGATTGATTCGAAACACTGACCATATAAACAACTTGCGGGAATCTTACCACTGTGCTATCCTGACACTTCAGTGTGAAAGTTCATTATCGTCGTTACATTACAACACAAAGACAAAGGGAGCATGGTAATGCATAGCAGCCCTAAGACTTACACGATATTTAGCCACAAAAGGATAATTGGAGGGGCGTTGCCCGTCGTGCCCATATCATTTAAAATATGGATAACCTCACAAGCAGTTATAACGGTGTAAGTCGACCAGATGAGAGTCTTTTCTTTTCTGTAAGGATGATTCAATGCTCACTCGTGTTCCATTCATTGAAGAGCGGTGCGTGAAGGAGGGCGAATTGGTTTAGAACCCTTTCATAATTCTAAGCCTTTTGTAGAAAATGAAGATCTAAGACCCCGTTTACACGAGAGTGGATCCGATCTGGATCGGATCCTAAACGGTACGGATAGGCCTTGCGTTTACACGGGAACTTTTGGATCCGATTTCCGAACACTTTTGGGATCGCTTTGAGGAACGGACAGGACGATGAAAATTATGTGGACCAGATCCCGTGTAAAAAGTTGGATCCGGTCCAGATCGGATCCGTTTATCGTTGATTTTCAATTCGAGGTGATTTGAATATGCATTCTGAGGGTTCTTTTTTGGCGCAGTGAAGCCAAACACGAAGTTGGCTGTTGAAACTGCGACAAAATGGATCAAAAAAGTCTTCACAATTTACTTATAGCATGGAAGATTGTGACATGATGTTGTCACAATTCACTGCATGGGCTCGATTTGCTAGTTTCTTGTTTCTGCAGCACAAAATGAGATAGCTCTGGCTTTTGGCAAGAATTTTCGGGAGCCTTGCTTCCTCCAGACAAGCTGTTGCGCCTAATTTGATGAAAAAACAGAAGCTCAGAAAAAAAAAGAGATTCTGGTTGCGACCAAGTAGAACCAATTCATTAAGGGTAAATTTTGCAAACAATGTTGTCGTTGCAAAACGTTTGGTGAACGCCGATTTTAAGTGCGCATACTTATAACCTGTTCATCTTATTCGATCCGATCCCTTGTGATGCTATGCTTTGCCCAGCAAATGCTTTGGATCGTATCCCGGGTAAAAACCGAAGACCATCCGAACACTGAAGGGTCTGATTTGGTCAGGTCTCGTGTAAACGGGCTCTAGTTTGGTTCTTAAGTCTCTTAGCATCTCAATTATTTGAGACGGTAGGACAGTGATGAGGTACACAGATCCCATGGGCAGTTTTCGCACCCAGAATTGAATTTTCCCCGAACGTTAGGCGAGTGGCTGGTTCTGAGACATTCCAGGAGTAGACTTAACGAGGTTGTGACGCGTCTTCGTAATTCGCCTGCACCCATACCCTCTTTTATCTTATTCTTAAGTGCTCGTTCGCCCCTTAGTAACAAGATGCTTGAAATTTGCGCTTTGATCGTCATGCCACAATCGATCTCTCTAAATTTCTTTGGAATTCAGCGTTTGTTGACGTCTTTGTGTGTCCCCCCCGATTCGTTCGCGAGCCATGATAAGGATAGTAGTTAGCAGTGGTCAACTGAAAACATATCAAGAATTGTTATAAACGAGCAGATGAGTGTTGAATTTATACGAGCGGGGATGAGTGAGCATGGCAGGGAAAGAGCCGTCCATTCCGGCAGCACGAAATCACAGTGGGGTGAGAGGAGTAAGTGTCACATCAAAGATCGTTACACTCAGTAAGTATGAAGAATTTTGCTCTATTGCGTTCAGCCTTAGTGCAAGCGAGTATCCATCATCGCTAGATAAACAATTGGAAATCATAGGAAATCATTCTTGCCTTGTCGTGTTTACAATTGCGTGAAACGTTTTCGTCGACGGCGTTGTGTTTATCATTCCCATTTGAATCGTACTTTTATTGTTTGAAAACTTGAAAAGATATTTGAAAGATGGTAGCCCTGGCAAAAAGTGAAATTCTCACGTAAATTTCCTTTAAAGTTTTGTTAAGTTTAGATCAGTTAATTGTATTAATACCTAGGATGCTCTTTGTACTTATGGATTCGGTCCATTTGATTGCACAATTCGACCTGTTGAATGTAGCTACCCTACAGTCTATGCCTATTTTCTATCCACTGTCATTGGACTCTGAGAATCTTTCTGCTTATCGAGCAGTTTCCAGGTCCTTCCTCTCGATGTGACCACACCTCGTGATTCCTACGCCTGGAATTCAGAAAGCTTGCGACTCCTCGCTCTGAGTGAAAGTTTTCCTGAGCGTGGATTCGAACCACTGTCCATAGGATCAATGCGCAAGAATCTTACCACTGAGCTGTCCTGGCACCTTGTCACAGTTTCTGCTTTGAAAAACGATCTGTTACAATATTTGCTTGTACAGCAAGGCTTCTCCGTCTGGATTCTGTCGACGGCTTTTCTAGTTGCACGCACTTCCACCTTCAGGGTGTGCGGGATTTATTTTGATTTCGGATCGTGTTGCCGGATCTTTGGCCACGAAATCTTTGCGGTTCCATCCAGATTGCTCCTATATTGTGGAGAGTCGGTGGGCCTGCCGTGCGAATCAGCCGATTGGCTTAGAGGATTAACGTATCAAATGTAATTTCAAGGAGTATCAAGGAAAGTAATGTAGTTGACGTCTTATGCTGTGGTAAGTGTCAAGCAAGAAGCTTTGAATCCTCTATTGCAGTGCTTGGTTACGTGCGGCGATTTTTTCCTTTGATTGCTTGCCATTGGCTGAAGCAGCTGCACTTGAACACGCATAGATTGTCAATGGACAGTCTCTAATGCGGATGGTTCTTGATCGCCTTCTACCCAAAAGTCGATTTTCCAAATTATTTCCTTAGCTGTGCAAATGGGACCTGCATTGTCCGTAAACAGTTTCCATGCTCTTCTTCAGAGGTCTCTCAGGGCTCTCGTAGACCACTTAACATGTTGCTCCCTGATTATCATTATTAGAAAAATATCACAGAGGAGCTACTTGTTGGTCAAAGTCAAAGTTCCTTCCCTCGCCATTTTTGGTAAATAGGACGGGGCCAATCTCCGTTTCATTAGTCTTTGAGCCACAACCGTGGCCCAGTGGTAGAATGCTCTCTTTTTACGCGGTAGGTGGGGGTTCGATACCCCGCCGAGTCATACCGAAGACTTGAAACATGGTGCATGCTATTATTTCCCTGCTTAGCATTCAGCACTTCGGAACTTGTTGGTAGCACCCCTCAAATCATAGTGATCTTCTTTTTCTCTTTTCGCCTTCCATTTGCCTCTGATTCTTGCGATGTTTTCTGCTTCTTCAATCGTTCTCCGTTCGCTTTATTCTAAATGCTTTTTCAAGATGCTCTTTGAAATGTAGCGAAATTTGTGGATTGTCAAAAAAGTGTCAATGCAGAATTTGCGAGCTGCATATAATACCGCCACCAGGGGAGGCACGAGGCACCCCAAAATGTCCCAGCAGCAGGCTGGCGACGGCCGAGGGGCAGGCCTCCCTTCAATCTAGATCAGGCAGTCGCAAGTGATTTGGGAGTACGAAGAAATTGATTGAGGAGGTTGGGGGCGGAGAGTGGCTGCTGCGCGCTTTGGGCGCTGAATGTAATACAGACATGTACAGACATGTAATACCGCACACGTAAACCTATACCTTTGCTACTGATGAAGCTGTTCATGCCATAATGGGGCGGGAATGACCCTAATATGCATCCTGAAGTTAACCCACTCCATGTACGAAGGGAGAGGAAAGTTTTCCAAGCTTGTGGGCTTCCAAAGTCGGAGAGAAGGCCCCCTGGACTAAACGGAAGCAGCTGTAATCACCTTCGCACTCTTTTGAGTTTTTCCATGTTAGATTAGGACGTCCAAATGATTACTTAGACAAATGATTTTCCAAACACAGCCGTGTGTTAGCTATCTGAATGGCATACGATACAAGGTCGTCTTTAGTGCATGTTGTTTATACAGCGGGAGAATGACGTAATGTTTTTTGAATATATTTGTTGCCCGAAAATGGCATTTCTACGGCTTTGTGCACTTGTAAATGACTGCGTAGGTCGAATCACGGTAGTTTCGATACTGGATGACCGTATTTTTAGCCCGAAGTTTGGTAATTTATCCGTATTCGACGACGCACCACACGTTAAAAGAAAATGTTCAGGACGAGCAGTATACAAAAGTTTTTTGGCAGGATTCGAAGACCAAGTAACGGTATGCTTTCGAATTCATGATCATAACTCGATCTATTTTGCTCAGTGAAGAACGGTTGGCTGTTTAGCCAGCATGGTACTGTTTGTGGTCGTTCATTTTGCTTGGCATCGCCATTTTGTTGGGCCTAGTAGCTTTCTTTTGCTTTCTTCAAGGACAAGTGCCCTGTCTTAAGACTTTTAAGCCCCTTGAAAAAAATGCAACTGTAAATAGCTGTAGACGTTGGATAATTTTTTCTTTTATCTTTTATTTTACTTTACTGGACACGTGTGTATAACAGCTTTAAGTAGCTGAAGTGTTTATCTAGTTTGAATATTCGCAAAAAAATGATAAAAAAGCAGTACTGACCTCTGGCAATAATTTCTCTCCCACGGTAGCATTTCAGTTGGTTTTTATATAACAAGATCACCAGTTGCTAAAGAGTCCATCGTTTTAGCAGCAGGGATAGCCTTGGAGACATGCCTTGGGTAGCTGTTAATGATTTATTTATAAGCCTAGACTACTTTTACAGCTTTTTGCTTATTAAGCAGTGTCCAGGTCCTTCTTCTCGACGTGACCACACCTCGTGATGCATAGGCCTGGAATTACAGAGAGCTGGTGACTCTCCTCTCCTCTCCTCTCCTCTCCTCTCCTCTCCTCTCCTCTCCTCTCCTCTCCTCTCCTCTCCTCTCCTCTCCTCTCCTCTCCTCTCCTCTCCTCTCCTCTCCTCTCCTCTCCTCTCCTCACTCTATGTGAAAGTTTAGTTGAGAGGGGACATGAACCACTGACCATAGGATAAATGCGAGAGAATCTTGCCACTATGCTATCCTGCTTGCTTAATAGTTATGGTTATATGTTGATGTCCATGTAAAACTTAAGAAGTTAAATCCAACATTCAAGTAACATTTGCTTAAAGAATAGATACTTAAACGGCGTCGCATACTTGATTTCGAGCGAGGCAGAAGCCAGAGACAGGGCTCTGAGTCTTTTCTAGGGAAGTGGAATTCACGAGGTGGTTTCCCGTTGCCTCTTTCACCAATAGTATTTTCATAGAATTCCATAGCATACTCGATTTCGAGTGAAGCAGAAACCAGAGACAGGGCACTAAGTTTTTATAGGGAAGTGGATTTTTTGAGGTGGTTTCCCGTTGCCTTCCTCACCAATGGCGTTTTAAAAGTGACACGTTGATACTTACAAAATCAAAATTTTAAAGATATCTATTAAGTAATTTTAAGCATGTTTGGAAAACCTGAAAATGATCTTCAATTTGAATTTGGCTGAAAAATTCCAAATCCTTTCATCGCTTGGATGCTTAAACTAGTGTTAGAATCACTAATGATGAAACAGCAGATTCTTCATGCAGAACGGGTGCATTTGCTTCCATGGTAGACTGTTTCCAGGGGAGATTGTCGTGTACTCCTTGGTAACTTCATTCCAAATGCATTCCAGACTTCAACGGCTCAACCAATCAAGTCTCATGCAACAGTCATGCAAAAATTCCGTCCATTCGTCATTGGTGACCTATAAGCAAAGTATTTCTTCCATACAATGGAAAACCGAATGGTTTTAAAAGCACGGGCGATGTCCTGATTCAAGTTCTCAGTAAGCTTAGTCTGTTTATGTGAATTGTGGATAGTTTATACAATGTCCTGGGGGTCGCTGGTCGCTGCTCCTTGACCTGCCATACGAAAGCAAATAAAACTTTACCCCCCACCTCGTGCAGATATTTTTTCTCTTTAATGTTCCTAATTGGAGGATTCAAAGTAATTTGCTATCAAATTGAGCATTTATTTCACAAGTAAGGGAGTATTGGTTGGGTTCGTTCTTTATCATGCTTGTTTGCTTGTTTGGTTCTTTTGCTTGTTTGTTATGGCTGAGCGATTTTTATTGTAAACAAATCCGACCGAATCCTCATTGCATCCGTAATGAATAAAGGAACGTCAGAAAACGTCTTCATTATACAAAGTCAATCAAATCATGTTTTGCCACACCATTTTCTCGCTGGCTGTATTGTTGCTGGCATGATATTGAAATCATTGTTTTCGTAAACCCTATTCAACAGTCTGCAGGGAGCGGCAAATGGCCAGTATCTGAGGGATATTCAATCTGTAATGTCAGTTGATAGGTCGAGAAACAGCTCCTTGTCAAGCAACGGTAGGTATAAGATGGAGCCGTTACTAATCTGATCGTGACTTTATTTTCGTCGGTTTCGAACGATTTTCCGCTCTCCTTTGAAACGCCCCTATACGATGTATATCATTACGAGGGTTGAAATGTTTGCCAATCAGTTAAATTCAAGTCTGCGCTCTCATGCTTGCCGTTTTGCTTTGCTTTTTGATTTTGCCACATTGAATGAATAGTGTTATTGTTATGAATCATTGTCATTTCCCCTCTTTTTTCGCTCTAGATTCTATACATAGTCATGGACCAACCATCAAAGACCAAGAACATGTACGAAAATGATTTTTTCCTATCTATTTTGATTTCCAATGTTCTTCTTTAGGATTCATGCAACGTGTTTTTCCTGCCGATTTTCGGTTTTTTTTTTTTTTTTAGTGGGTTATGTTGAGGAAAGGCCATGGTGGCCTATACAAAGCCCCAACAAAGGAAGAAAGAAGAAAGCGAGCAGCTAAGAGGATAGAGAGATAAGATCAAGTTTCATCGAGCCTCAGAAATGGCGACCGAAAAGATTGAAAATGACTTGTGCTGTTATCTCAAAACGGCTTGTTTCTGCAATTCCTCGCACGTCTGCAGTTTCGCACTCTCTTGAGTGTCGTATAAATAAACATCTCGTTTTCTACCATAAGCTAGTTTCTTTTCAAAGCAATGCTTTATTTCAATAATAAGAAAAGATTTCAAAACATCCTAGATAATGTCTCCCTTTGTGTCATTTATCACTGTTCATCGTGGGAAAGCTAACCAAAAAGCTTCAATTTTTTTGTAATTCTACTAGTGAGACAAACCGACTCGAGGTAAAAACAAGACAGTACTTTTATAGGAAGAAACTAGTTGCAGGGATCCAAGTTTTTCTTGTTTTAGTGAAATAGTTTCCCAGTTGCCTTCCTAGACGATAGTGTGCTTTTGTTAGCAGTACTCCTGCGTTAAGTAGCTCTATGTAGCTATTCATTCAGAGTAGTCATTTTTTAGAAAGTGGATGGTGATGAAAATGATAATATTGCTTATGATGATGATGATGAAGATGGTGGTGATGATGCTGTGTTGATGATGATAGTGATGATAGTGATGATGATTACAGTGATGATGATTATAGTGATGATGATTATGATATGATGATGATGATGATGATGATGATGATGATGATAGTAATGATGACGATTGATTAAGTCGATGATAGTGATTGTGATTATAGGGATGATGATATGATGATGCCGATGTTGATGATGATAGTGATTGTGATTATAGTGATGATGATATGATGATGCCGATGTTGATGATGATAGTGATTATGACCGCTGATGACAATGATGGTGATGACAATGATGGTGATGTAATGATGATAATGATAATGATGATAATGATGATTATGATGATGATGATTATGATGATGATGGTGATGATGATAATGATGATGATTATGATTATTATGATGATGATAGTGATGATGGTTTGGGTGCTTTGGCACCACCATAGCTGCGTAATTTGAGGGATTTTTCTTTGATCTCACCATTTGCTTTCACTCATCGCCATATAACCCATGTCCTCTGCTGGTCCCTAGATATCCGAGTGCGCTTTCATTACCGTTACTAGCTGTCCGTTCGCCTTTCTTGGATTTCACTTATCCTCAAGATAACCAATTTTGCGTAGGTAATTTCCTAGATCACATCATTCAGTATGCAGTAGGCGATTGATAAACATGAGCCTTCTTTCCGAATGAAGTTTTGTTGCCGGAGACGAACTACGCATTGTCTATGATCGACCCAGTTACCAGTCGCGAAAGAACTTTGATTCCCGTCGCTGTTGATAAAACAGTAGAGACGTTTAGTTCGAATAACAATCATTTTCGAAGATTCAAATCACGTTTACAGGTACATAGGTAGGACCAGAGCCTGGTTTCTATGACTTTCCTCCCATATTAAGCCTCGTCCCCGACTCTAAGTTGATGAGGTTGTTATGATATAATCTATATCTCAAATGTTTTTAACACATTCTTATTGGTTTACATCTCTTTGCTTTTGTAGATGGTACAAGACCTCAAGAAAGAGAATTTCGATTTGAAATTGCGACTGTACATGGAACAAAAGCAAAATGAGGTAAACCATAAATAAAGTTTATTCATTGATTCGACTGATTTGATTGGTTCGAATGATTAAGTTCAACCTAACAAGATATATAGATATGGCAGTTTATAAATATGAATAGGTGTTAGCATCCTCGTTATCACCATCATCATCACTATCATCATCATCGTCATCATCATTGTTATCATCACCATCATCATCATCATCATCATCATCATCATCATCATCATCATCATCTGCATCATGTTTATCATCATCATCATCATCATCATCTGCATCATGTTTATCATCATCACCATCATCATAACCATCATCATCATCGTCATCATCATTGTTATCATCACCATCATCATCATCATCATCATCATCATCATCATCATCATCATCATCTGCATCATGTTTATCATCATCATCATCATCATCATATCCAACATTATCATCATCATCATCATCATCATCATCATCATCATCATCATCATCATCATCATCATCATCATCATCATCATCATCATCATCATCATCATCATCATCATCTGCATCATGTTTATCATCATCATCATCATCATCATCATCATCATCGTCGGGTGTCTTGTCTTGATAGCTGATTGACGGCGATGGCTTTCAATCTCTTCATCCATTTGATGCTCTCCTAATATGACTATTAGTTTCTCAGCTGTTTCAAGGTTAACCAGTAGAGCAGGCTGTCAACATACCATCCGTTCTCACCCTCAGCTGCTCTACCTTTTGATCGTTTCTAGCATACCAAGATATTCCATCCCACCATCGCTGTAAACTTGCCCAGCGAATACCATGTCCCTTTTTTTATTCATGGCGCTCTTTTCATTCTTGGTATTTCCAGCATCTTGGTTTGGCCACTTTTAATATGATCCTTTACATAGGCAAAACACATGCGATTCTTTACAAGCACAGTATAGTGTAGTATAGGATAGTATAGTGTATTATGGTATAGTATAGTGTAGTATGGTATGAAGGGGTATGGTATAGTATAGAATGGTATGGTATGGTATGGTATAGAATAGTATGGTATAGAATAGTATGGTATGGTATATAATATTATGTTATAGCATGTTATAGAATAGTATGGAATGGTACGATGCAACTTCAGTGCAACACTGCACGTCACAGGACATTTCAGCACAGTACAGCATGGAATAGTACAAGATAGTAAAGTACAGGAGAGATTTGAATTAGCCCTTTTAACGGTCTTAAGGTGAATAATCTTGTAAAAGTCCCATTACACTAAATGGATCAAAACTGATTATCGGAATGATATAATGGCACCGGCCTAATCTGAACAACATCGTATTATTGGATCCACCACAACTCTGAAGATCAGCAGCGATTTGAATGGGAAATTCATTGTACATGGAACATATCCTCCTGTGCTCTTGAATTGTCGGCCCAAAAGTGTTTTGATGTGGAAATCTTTACTCGGTAGACCTCAAGTGGTTGAATATCCTATTCATTCTTGGATCATTTGTGGCTAACCGCAATTGATCAAAACCACATTGCATGTTTAAGATTGTATGATAAACTGTAAGACCGTGGATGTGAATGTAATGAAATGTTGCTGCAACACAACATTTTCTGTGGAACATATTGTAATAAAATAGAATATGACATGATAGAATATAATCTCATATGATATAATGTAATATAATACGGTATAATTTAATGTTATGTAATGTAATATGGTCTAATATAATGTGAGATAATCTAATATATTGTGATATAATATAATATAATGTAATATGATATAATATACTATAATATAATATTATATAATATAATATTATATAATATAATATAATATAATATAATATAATATAATATAATATAATATAAGTTATTCATGTGATGTAGTATTTTATGATATAATCCAATTCTGTATCGTGTTATACAATGCGATGTACTGCAGTGTTATGTGAGGTTATGTTGTGTAATGTGGTATTTAGTGATTCGGTGTATTTTATTTCAATGTAATTTAATGCAGTGTTATTCAATACAATATAGTGTAGTAAAATATGATGCAGTGTTACATTGACTTATTTGACTTGACAAGCTTCTTGCCTGCTGGTTTGATGAAACAGTGCGATACAATTCAGGCTAATCGGTCGTAAATTTATGCGGGATAATGCAAAGTGGTGCGGGATAATTCAAAGTGACGCGATGCAATTCTTAATATCTAAACTGTACTGCGCTCTGATGCAAGATGCTGTACTTTGCTATAATGGGATTTTCTGTATATTTTACTTTTTCATGTTGTACTGTATTTTCTTTTGCTGTTCTGTGCTGTGCCACACTGTATTGTGCCATATTATGTTTTGCTATTCTCTGCTGTACGGTACGGTCCGGCACAATACTATACTGTGCTGTATTGCACTGTACCGTAATTTACAGGGCTACACTGTCCTGCACTCTACCGCATTAAACTGCATAGTATTAAACTGTATTGTATTGTATTGTATTGTATTCCACTGTACTCAAATATACTGTACTCTATTCCACTGTACTGTTGTATGCTGTATTACTATTTACGGGCTACGCTTTGAAAAGCTTGTTGAATTATGGCGAGAGTGCCAAAAATTTTGTCAGTGTCTTCATTCCAGCTTTATGGTAGTAGTCATTAAGAGCATTTGAGTTGAGCACGCTTTGCTTAAATAGGTGTAGGTATCACGGTGGTTAGAAAATGACTTGATACCTTGGATAAATGCAAGAAATAGCCCAGTGGAATGAACGTGACTTATTGCTTCTCACATTTGTTTTTGTAGACTTCCAGTGGAAAGCTTGATGAATACGAACAGCAAATTTCGCAGTTACTTGACAAACTCGAGGAATCGTCTCGTTTTGCTAAACTGTTCGAGCAGGAACTCAAAGACACGCGGGTAAGGGAAAAGACTTTAATAACAAAGCAGAAAAGGCTTGAAGTGAAATGTGCCGAAAAAGACGAACACATTCAGAGCTTATCACTGGACGTTTCACGACTACAGTCCGCCAGTATGCAAGATCTTTCATCCATAAAACACAGCACCCCTCTCAGACATGCGCAGTCGGAATACAAATTAGCGCCTCATATTGAAGACGAGGACGATGTAAGTGAAGATGAAGACTATAATGAGGAGTCGGTCATCGACGATGTCAAACCATCTTCGTCGGTTCGGCCGATGGCCAGGGAACAATCAACGGCGGACTCTTACGATGCAGAACTCGTTTTCGGTGACGACGAAAATGCTGGCGTGCGAAGAAGTGAGTCAATGCCGGGAGCAGCGAACGTTCAAATCGTGACGATCCACGAGCGAAACAACTCGAGCAGAAGCTATAATAATCAGTACACGCCTGTTAAGAACTTTTACAGATACGAAAATCCAGACGGAAAACCAGTCGCCATGGCGGTGCCACGGACCGCGGCCGAAGTCGATAACATAGGCGTCGTTCGTCCAAATAACTCTAGGATTGGACTTGAGGCGACAATTGATACTTACGTGGGCGATAAGGCCGATGGTATGCAGAAGAAGAAGAAGAAGAAGAAGGGGATAATGAAATTTTTCAGGCTTTGCGGTGGAGGGAGATCTTCAAAAATGCAAAGGAATAATAGCATGTATCAAAAGACGAACATCAGAGCACGGCCAATCGCAGAAGAAAAGACGTTCCCCGAGGAGCGATTACTCGAAATGAATCATCGATTGTGAATAGAATCGGTTCGAAAATTGATTAAGCTCGGTAATAGTTAATTAGGAATTTCGGTAATGGGACCTTAATGCACGAAATCACCATCAGAAATCTGCATGCCAAGTGCACGGTATACCGCTACTGGGCATATTCTACCAAGTGGAAGAAGTGCCATTGGGCTGGTTGGTATGTGCGATGCTCGCATTCATGTCACGCATTGATACTTCTCACATTTGTAAGAAATAACCAGATTATCTTTCCTCTCTTGGTATTATATTCCATGTGATGCTTTTTCCTTTAATGCTTTTATTTTGCAATCAGCTCTCTTTGCATTTCTCTCTTCATGCGAAGCCTTTTTTCAAGCGAATTTGAAAAAGGCCAACGCCTGCTTTCTATTCGTGACCCTTTCAAGATTCTTGTATCACTTCGCTCGCCCATGATTTCACGAGGTATCCAAATGGAACGATCCTGTGCATTAAATAGTGAATAGGGCACAATCTGAATCGTAAAATATTAATTTGTTAATTATTATGATTTTATTGTTTCCACGTGAATAGCATGTGACTAATTTTGTAGCGATGGCAGATCCTTCCATCCCCTGGCTAAGCAATCCTTAAACTGATCGACCACTTTTTTGGGACTCGCCTAGATAAAGAAGCGCCCCAATGAAGCAAAAAGTTGGTTAACTGGTTGCACGAAGAACTGAAACTCTTCTAGGGAATACAGATAGCATATGATATGAAATTGAGATTTGTGGCTATTAGAGTTCTTTAAAAGACTAGTCTCTGACTGCCCGATCTTGCTACAGAGTCCCTGTTTCTTAAATGGAAGATGGCATCTACAGGCGGCCTAAGTTAGTCTAAAGCTTCATTCGGCCGTTTAGAATGAGCACCCTTTTCCTCGCCTCTGTAGATTTGATTTGGTAAGTGACGTCATCCTTTTCTGGGAGACTTCTCAGACAAGCGTATTTAGAATTCTGCCAGGGAGTTGTAATGTTCTTAGTTCTTAGTCTTTGGTGTAAAATCTAATGGTGAGACGACAGGCGGAGAAACTCAAGATGTTAACTTGGTGATGGTAACTACGACAAAATTTACGGTGTTCTGTTTTACTCTTATTCCCCCCCCCCCAATGGTGAGACATCTCATCACAAAATCATTATCCCCAAATGTTATTCACGCACCTGAGTTATCTTTGAAGGAAGAAATTAACCGAAGAACCGAGTAACTCATTACTCATCATAATTTTACCCACGTTACTTATAAAACGCAATTAGTCTGAGTGTAAAGCATTCATGATTAAACCGATGGCATTCATTTGCTCAAACCACCCACCCAACATTGTGGGTTTTAATGCCCCCCCCCCTCCACGCACGAGGTAGCAATGATATTAAAGCGCTGTTAGTTATCCCCGTTTCAGTGGCCAGATCCACCAATCACTAAGTGTCCCGTTTCGAATGATGTTTGATACTGCAATGAAATCATTTTCATTTAAAACTGATTTTAGACATATTTTAGATATCGTTAGAAGGGGACAAGTGTAAATCTTAAAATTGATATTTGCCTTTAGAATTTGAATGCTAGTAAGATCTGTATATAATTTGAAAGTTGTTGAGAAGTTTTCCAAATATTTGAATGCATTGTATGAGGGATTTTCAGTGAATTTATTAATACCATACAAAAAGTGTTGTTTGTAGTTAAAGATTTCTTTTAATTATTATAATGATTATGATTACCTTCTATATTTATACTAGTTAATTGTTGTCAGCATACAAAATATCTCCTATCTTCCAAGGGCCTTAACCCTATAGAATTAATTTTGTTTAATGAGTTATGTTGAGGAAAGGCCATGGTGGCCTATACAAAGCCCCAACAAAGGAAGAAAGAAGAATGCGAAAAGCTAAGAAGAGAGAGAGAGATCAGATCAAGTTTATTGATCTTGGATTTGCAAGATGACAGGTTGTAAGATTCAGGAAGCAAGAAGGCAAGAGATGTCACAAATTGCATGTTCTTGGGAGGAATGATGATTTTTGAGATAGAATTCGGGAAGTTGGCAGTTGTTCAGATGTAGAAAAAAATGAGTTAAGAAATGTCCTCTGCAGTCGAAAATTAATCTTGATAGTGGCAGTGATAATTATCATAATTTCCTATATTAATAAAGGGGAATTTGGTCAGTGTTTAAAAGACTGCTATTAACCAAGGACTTGCATCCTACCAGATGAAATGTTCCGTTGTGCAAAAACAGAAAATCTCTCTTTAAAAAACAGTTGCGCTTGTTTAAAATGACAAGATCCAGTTCAAGGCCGACCTCTACAAAGAAGGGGTCTTTTGGGACGGTACGTTTGTGACCAGTTCCTTTCCTCGTCGCACTTACCATCCAGCCTTGCGCCAGGTACAACTGGGTGGACAGAAAGAGAGCGCAACGTAGATTCGGGGCCTGCCACCAAGGAGACCTTTGCTCCAATCACTGTGCCAGCTCTCCCTTCGTGAGAGATTTTACGCATCTATCATTTCTACCTTATTCATTCTTTGTAGAAATGGAGTTTCCTTCGCAAACAGAACAGTTGACTTTATAAAGCGTCTTGCTTTCTTCTTCCTTTACTAAACCCTACAACTTGCCATCTTTCAAATCTAAGGTCAATAAACTTGATCTTATCTCCCTCTCCTCTTAGCCCTTTGCTTTCTTTCTTCCTTTGTTGGGGCTTTGTATAGGCCACAATGGCCTCTCCTCAATATGATTCATTAGAAGAAGCCGCTGCGCAGGAAATGGATGATCTTTCCCGTTGTTGATTGCTCAGAAGGTTTCCTTGACAACGACTGCAAAGTGGTCTATGTAACATCGAATCAGGAAGAGAGAAGTCTGATTTTCCAACAATACGTCCAACAGAAAACCGCAAGATTCATCAAGAATGGCTCCATGTCTTAGCTGGAATGCTTAAATGGTCTGATATTTTATCAGACTCATTCTGGTTGCTGTAAAATTCATCGTCAAATTTAGGCCCAGCCTGCCGTTCAGAGCTCTACTCAGAATGAGGAGGAAAAAGGTTAGCAAGGAAGATGGAGAGCACGAGATTAACTTCACAATCACAATCGCAAAAGCATCAGTAATAGGTGAGCTTTTCAGGCCCAATAAATTAATTTTCATTGCAATTAGAACTAAAAGCAGTCCGTTTTTATTATTGTCAGATTCACGTTGAGGTGTATCACGATTCCCTCCTAGACCACACACCGATAGGACCAGTCAAATAAGCTTGTACGTATTTTAGAGAAAATTTAACTACTAACACTGCATATCTGTCGTCAGTTTTGGTCAGAAATTCCTCAGGTAAAATTATGATATGGAGATTTTTCAATTATGTTGGTTGTGTAGCAACAAGGGTGCAATGGAAGCCTTGCATTTTGTTCCGTGATCTGTTCAAGTTTCTTCAGCTGTGAGAAAAATTAAAAATAAACACATTCCTTATTATTGCAAGTGTGCTGCGGTTTTCATGATCACGTAGTTGTACTGTAATTTTACAGTAATTAATCATGATCATGTGTTAACTTTTTTGCATTTCAAGTAAGAGGGACATTTGTCTGTGAAAAAACCTCAAGAACGCTTAATTTTGATATCTACGTTTTATCCTTGCCTAATTTTTCTATAGCGATTTGGCAAAAAGTCTCAAGAATTCCATAATGTGGTATCAAAAATTAGATTGATGTCATGGTTCTATGGACAATGATAATACTTAGCATTATTAACTATGGGGGGGGGGGGGGGGAGTTGATAGTTAGAGGCTCCGTATTTTGCTAGAATCCATACACTCCAAAGCAAAACAGAAGTCTGCCAATTGTGAACTTTGTTTGCATCCTGCAGCATAGCATGTTTCATCTCCTGCATAAAGTGAGAAAAAGAGACAGCGCTCCAATTTTTTGTAAAATAAATCTTATACAGTGGTTCTCCCCTGTGTTCCTCGGCAATATTCCTTTTGCATGTGATGCATGCAAGGATTGAGCACAGATCCCAATTTCATAAGTTTGTATCATTAAGCTGCTACACTATTTCACTGCAACTGTCTATGGTAACAAGCAACTGTCAGGTGTTTACTTCTAAGGTCTTCATCAAGTCTTTC
This sequence comes from Pseudorhiza aurosa, assembly GCA_964026355.1. Lineage (NCBI taxonomy): Eukaryota > Metazoa > Cnidaria > Scyphozoa > Rhizostomeae > Lychnorhizidae > Pseudorhiza > Pseudorhiza aurosa. The sequence continues at coordinate 3,838,175 of OZ032127.1, read as the reverse complement.
CCTCAAATGTGCTTTGAGGGAAAGTGGTTACAGAATCGGTTATGAGTTGACAAAAATTAATCGATATCACTTTTGGCGGTCGATATCCAGGGACACCCACGTGGAGGTTTCTGCATTGTCCCCACCTAAAGTATATTTCTATTGCCTCATTTGAATCCATTGCAAAGTGTTACATAGAAAGCTTTAATAGCTATGGTAGTTTTCAAGCTAATTTTGCTTGTTATTTCAGCAAATGCTTACGAATTATCAAATAGCCATCTTGTTAACTATTTTTGTGATATGTCTATTTATAGATTATGATGCCATAGGCAACAATCACCGGAAGAAAATTAGGGCAGTTGAAGCACCAAAAGCTCAAAGCTACCTCCATTGCTCATATAAACTGCTTCCAGATGACAAAGAAACTGTCAAGACAGATGTTGTCATGTTTGGTGTTGCTGCCAAGCTGTATACAGAGCATGACTCTAGAGTCTTAAGAACATGGATAGACGGAGACAAAACATGGGTTGCATGGACAAATACGTATGTTCTCTCAATTTCTTCATAATACAAACTACCATAAATTTCTGGGTAAAATCCTTTCATATGAAGGAAGAGAAGTATTTTGGTTGGAAATTTGCCTCTTTCAAGGATAACTTGGATTGTATTGAAGTAGCCACAATAGAGGTAGAAAATTACTTTCATGATGGTATCTTTGAATAAAACTTAAAATTTGAGTATAACTTTTTATGTTATTTCAATTACTTTATACCATGGAACTTTGAAGTAAAGTTTTATTTCAAAACTAATCCATTTGATATTTTTCATGTGTTGTGACAGTGGGGTTGTGACTCCTGCAACTGCTAGAACAACACACCATTGATGAGGAAGGCAAATGAAAACCACCTCAATTTCTAAATGAAATTCTCAATAAAATCAATTTCCTAAGAAAATGTCAGAGCCCTTCTCTGATTTCTGCCACGCTCAAAATCATGTATGCAATGCAGTTATATAGAGCATCATATATTTTTCTTACTCTTTTGTGAAGAGGGGGGGAATTCTAGACATGATGTTTGTCTTGCACAATAAATTTTACAGCAGGATGATACTCTAAAGCAATAAGTTATTTCGCAACTAAAGATTTTCGTTTCTGACGCTGCTCAGGGTTTCAAAATGCCAGCAATAATGGCTTCCCAAAGGGTTCCATGCTGTTTACCCAGGTGTTGTTTGAAAGTTGATTACTTGATAATTTGACTAACATTGTATCATTTTCTAGCTTGGCCAGGGGTCGGCAACCCAAAGCATTGAAAGAGCCATATTGGACTAAAAAACCAAAAAATCAAATATGTCTAGAGCCGCATTAAATCAAAGGCCTTATATAAGCCTTATAATGAAGGTAGCACATGCTGTATGTATCTATAGCAGCTATATCTTTTTCCATTTTCAAAAATTTTTGAAAAAGCTCCAGGAAGTTACTAAGGCAGTGCTAAAGAGCTGCAGGCTGCTGACCCCCGAGCTAGGCTAAGAAGAAGCATCGCCCACGTGAGTTTCTTCGCAACAGCATTATCGGAATTAGTGAATTGTTATCTTTGTACAGACACAAGGTCCGGGTGACCAAAGATGTTCTTCTAAGAATATTTAATCACACAGTGGAGCTGAAGCTCTGGGATACAAAGGAGAAGGTGTCGCCTAGAGCGAGGTTTGATCGGCCCAAGGCATTCAAACTCCCCCCACAACGTGGCAATGAAGAGGCAGAAATCGACAGCATCAAACGACTGATAGCAGAAGAAATGCGAGAGAGATTGGAAGGTAATATTCAATATAGAGTCAGGCGCGCTGTTACGGGGGGGGGGGGAAGACGTGTTCCTGGGGAACCAGAACCCTGCCATATTTCTCAAAAAGGCGAAGGTGCCTTTTCCTAGAGAAAATGCAAGGCTTCCGCTTGGGAAAGAAATAATTTGACATTGCTGTCAAAACTGAGATCAGCTGTTGCTAATGAGTTCAGGGGATGACCATGTAAGTTAGTTGAAAGAAGCGAAGTGAGGGAAGCCTTGTAGTATTTCTCAGGTTTCTAGATCTGAAGAACATAATTCCAGGCTATGTCCCCTATAGGTATTATTTCTATTGTGCCATTTTGTGACTCATACCCCTGCCCTCTAAGATTACCAGCTCCGCACCTGGATGTCAATGTTGAAGAGTAGTTTCTAAACGAGTCTTTGCACGCACCCATAAATTTCAGCACAGTGGCTGCGTATACCTACCACTCCCCCAATGGACCTGTTTAGTGGGTATACAATGTATCTCACATTCACACCCGGTGTATTTACAGCCACGAAGGATGATCTGCCCAACACTCAGTGCTACGAAATGGCCGACGCACAATAGCAGCGTTTGCTGTCTTTACATCGCTGTGTGTTTCAAAGAAGGCTAAAGAGGGCGAGATGGGGGCCATCATATTTGCCAAAAATGGCAAGGGAAGGACTTCAGTCTTCCATTTACTTTTACCGCCGTTATGCTTCGTCTGTTCAATTATTTGATGAGTCTTGGACGGAAAGATCTTCAGTGTTATTGTATTTGGTTAGCCCTTTCAGTGATATAGTAAATCTGACCTCTTCCTTTGGTAACGCCACTTTGATTTTACAAACAGAGATTTTGGTCCGAGCTCCTTCTTACGAACCGTTTAACCCTTTTTCGCATCTTAGCAAGGAAAAAGCAAAGAAGGAATACGTCTTACAACCAAGATGGAGTGGAAGATGGCAAAGGCAGACGACCTGGAGACTCTACAAAAAGCAAAGCAGAGGTGACCTGATTAGTGTTCATTTGATTAAAGAATGATGAGAAATAACAACGGTGCCGTGGTTTAGTGGTTAAGCATGCGGACTCATAACGCAGAGTTTGCGAGTTTGCATCCCGCTTTGTGTTACACAAAGCACCATTGATGTGGAAAACAACGGGAAACAGGCGTCAAGAAATCCACTTGCCCAGAAAAGAACTCATAACCCTGTCTCTGGTTTCTGCTACGCTTGAAATCGAGTATGCTATGGAATTCTATCCAAATACTATTGGTGAGGAAGGCAACGGGAAACCACCTCATTAAGTCAATTTCCCTAGAAAAAACTCACAACCCTGTCTCTGGCTTCTGCTATGCTCGAAATAGAGTATGCTTTGGAATTTTATGAAAATATTACTGGTGAGGAAGGCAACAGAGGACCACCTCATTAAGTCCACTTCCCTAGAAAAAACTCACAATCTTGTCTCTGGCTTCTGCTACGCTCGAAATCGAGTATGCGACGCAGGAATTAGAAAATGATAAGAAATAGCAACTTATTCATTATCTTTGCTTTTTACTATCAAGCCCTTACCTTAAATGTGCTTCAAAACTTAGGCAAAAAAAACGACTTCTCCTGGAACGAAAGTTGCCTCACCTTCGAAACCTCAGCAGCGCAGCTCAGAATCAAATGCAGACAGGCGCGAAGAGCAGCCGACCAACGAAAACGTGCCGCAAGAGGGGAAGACTGACGAAGAGGTAAAACAGCAGCCTACAGGTAACGAGACTTCGTGTTAGACTTCTTCCCTACAGTTCTTCAACTCACAGTGTTTTTTCATCGTTCCCCTCATCCTCCAGTCTTTGTTGATGTTTCTGTATGGCAGGGTTCCTCAACCTTTTCCCAAAGAAGGCCACTTTCAGATTTAGGTCATGGATATATAGAGGGCCAATCTTCATGTACCGAAGTATAGTTCTCTCTCGACTTTGGCCTCGTCATAGGCCACACCAGACAGCTTAGCAGACCACGCGTTGGATAAACCTGCTGTATAGTGTTGATAGAGGTCTCTTCATTGAAGAATACTTCTCAAGATCCATTTGGACACGAGTGCCATGAATCAATGTCCCATAAAGTGATCTGCGAAATATTCTTTGCCTTGAATGGTTCTTTTCAAGAAGCTGACAAGTTAGAATGCTACAGCAAAGAAGCCAGAAGCTTTATGCCTATATGGAAAGCATAAAATCTCCTATTGAGAATGATTACATGATGTTAGACTTAATCGCCCCTTTTTTAGTCTGAGAAATTTTAATTGTCAGGCAACAGTAGCCAATTGGATAGTCCCAAACCCGAAGAAGGACAAGGCATTGCACCACAGTCTTCGGATTACAGTGGTTCAGTCAAAGTAAAAGTCTTTCTCGATGAAAAGAACCAGCCCCAAATGGCAAATTTGATGAAGCTTGCATCCAGCGGGATAAACCAATCTACAGACGATGAAGAGAATGAGGAAAATCAGCCACTGGTTCTAGGAAAATCAACTAGCAAGACAGAGAAGGGGAGTACATCACCTGGTATGGAAATATCACTAAGAAATTTCCAGAAAGATAATACTTGCTCCTATTATGCATTCTCGACAATGCCTAATTTTCTATAATGTCATTGTTCCTACACTGCTTTATGTATGAAATGCATTGGTAATTCGAATATGTAATCCTCATGAATCCAATCTTTTTCATTATGCATGTGTCCCCGTCCTTTTTATTAGCCCTGGTATAACACTAGACTGCACGCGGAAATGAGGCCTCTCAATGAGAACTGCGAGGCCCTGAGAAGATTGGAGCATTCTCACGGTCGCTTTTGTTCCGCTGTCCATACTGGTTTAGAATCGAAGCAACTGAGAGGATCACATCAACAGGCTAATTGGAGCTCCAAGGCCTCAACGGAAGATCAGCCAGAAAAAGCCACCACTGAATTCACTGGCTGCAAATGCATGAAAAAGCTGCAACGTATCTCCATTTGTCTTGGACCTCCTTTATGGTGGTCTCACTTTGGAACTATGTCATCACGTGCCTCCTTTCTTCTGCCTCTTTGCATGGACAAAACAACAAGATAAATGATAATCTACCACAACCCCCTTCCACCCCCCATGATAATTTTCAAGCACGCGTGCTGGCACTGTGTCCGTTCACTGTTGCAGTATACATTTCAGGTAGAAGTTCCAGATCCAAATCACTTGCGGCAGATCGGCAGGCAGAACTGCTGGCAGCTCACATAAGAGTCCATGGACTGGCGTCCGTGCGAGTGAAGCTGTCGGCTTTGTTCACCGGTGCAAAAACCATACACAGTAGACTGGACACGGCGACTGGCACCGTAGAGGATTTGGTTGTTACGCTGTCTGTTGATACAGCTTTGCTGTCGGAGCCACAGAGAATGGCCTTGAACCCAATGATCATAAACGTTTCATCCGCTTGCAACATGCCTTCGAGGCCAATGTCATACGCGGAGCTTCAAAAGAGGTAATTAGTTAAAGTTTTGATACACCTCTTTCATCCATTTTTGTGTGTTATTGTGAATGCTTCTTCGTGCTCGGGGTTATAAAGGATAGAGAGCTTTGAAAAACCGATTGACGAATTATTGTGAAATCATCACAGAATCATGCAGAAATCTTCTTTTTTGGAGAAAGCGAGAGAGAGTTGTCAAAAATTGCTTTGAGACTTATTTGAGAAGGCAAACATAAGAAATTGAGTGATTTTTCACGCTTGACTTTGCTTTCATAAAAAAAGGCAAGTGTATAACTTTAAGGTCTCCCTTCCAGTACCCTTATCGACAACAGCTTTTGCAGTACTGGCAAGGTCTAGCCTGTCTAAAGAGTTTTTTATTATCGTTATTGTAAGGTTCTGGTATTCTCCTGATCTTCGCTTTGTCGGAGCATTATTCCTATGGTATATGCCTAGCCACGAAAGTTTGTCCAGCCAACTTTCTCCATCGTTTGTAGTTTGAAGAAGTATACAGCAACATAGCTACTTTCTATTTAGAGAGGTCTAGAGAAACTGAGATGCAATTTTCTGCAAATCAAAATTCCAAAATTTGATTCCCCAATATGAGTTTGACATATTGTCTCAATGAGGCTTTCGGAAGCTCTTCTTTGCGTTTTCGAAGATGCTTGTTATTTCTGAACTGTAATCCCACAAACTTTGTAAATTAAGTGAAGTTTCTTTGGTCAGATTAATAGTTATATTAGCACTTCAATGTCTCTTCCAGTTTTTCCCTTTGATGTACGAAAAGTTTTGCAATTTCCCAAAGTCTTTAATTATCCCTGGAACAAAGACTCATCTTAAAGCTGCCCCTTAAGGACTTAAAAAACTGCGATAAGCGGCCGTGCAGGTTGCGTTTGGTAGTCTCAATTCCAAGCCCAGCAGAAACGAGACTGAAATTCTATTCCTTGGAATTCGGATTTGTTCGAAAGTGTTCTTATTGCGAACCATTCAGGACTCGAAATCACAACCCTTCCAATATGAGTCCACAAGCTGAGCCGATACGCGACGGTTTATCTCAAGAAAAATCCCATACTAATCGCTTAATTGTATTTTTAGATGCGTTCAACCCTATATTTCATATAAATTTCACAATGAAGCAATTCACGATGCTCGGGGCAGCCAACACGCAGCTAAGATAGCATTCAACGACACTCACGTTGTCCTTCTGGGAATTCAAGACAGGGCAAAGCTGTTCGAGTATTTCAGAGGACCAGGACTTGAGATTGAAGTCCACGATAGAGATAGAGATACGTCACTAAAACGAGATATACCCACAATATTCGGGAATCATGTTGATGATCACATGATCAATAAAGCTAGTCTCATAACGAGTGAGTAGAGAAATTGCTTTTGTAGAGATATTCAATGCTACACACGAGGCAACAATGTTAAAAATCTCTTGTCTACTGTCAGGATAGCTTAATGGTGAGATTCTTGTCCATTGATAATATGTTCAGGGGTTTGAATTTTCCTTCAGCTAAACATTTACTTGAAGTGAGCCGGGTAGCTAACTCTCTGTAATTCTAGGTGCATGAATCACGAAACGTGGTCACATCGAGAGAAAGGAACTGAACACTGCTCGATAAGCAATAAGCTTCTCAGTGTCAAAAATTGTTTCCTCGGATGTTAGGAAAAAGTTAAAAGTCATTAAAAAGAAAAGAAATCCCTCCTTCAATTTTACACCTGTTTCTTCTGAGAGAAGCTACACAGGTACACAGGCGTACGTCTTCAAATTATGTATACAAAGCTATTGTTACAGAATTCAATTTGAAGTACTTATGATTAGATCTGATACTTACCCCAGCAATTTCTCATCTTTCAAGTATCCTTGCATCCCTGTAGGTCGTCGGACGGAGCATAATGCATTTACAGGAAAGGGTAACTCGTGGGACCCATACGGGGTGGCAAGGCTTGATTTGTCGGATCTCCTGTTAGGGGAGAGGATAATTGAATTCTCACTCCCTATCCGAAGTTGTAAAATTCCAGATGTATTGGATGGCAAAGGAGGCGGGAACTATTCGGAAAAAATCGTCGGGAAGCCTGGAAATGTGGATGGACCTGGTGAGAAATGCATGATTTATTTTTCAATTTATAACTGATAGGGAATCGTGGGAGAAAACCGCTTAAAGCGACGAATCAATATTTTCTAGAACATCCAACCATAAAAACCCCAGCTATCAGCTTTATGGAAGTATTCCAAGTAATCTAATCGCACATTGTGCCACATTGACAAAAAGGATTAGAGTGGGGTTGGCAAATTTTTCTACCAATGCTTATATTGTATATAGATCCCAAGAGGCCTGAACACCGCTCTGTTTTTCTGCGCAATGTGAGTCTTGTGAGAGTCTTGTGAAGCTTTGGAGTAGTCTGCCTCCAGAGCTCTCTCTCTCTCTCTCTCTCTCTCTCTCCTAGTGTTTTGTTTTTGAAGTGACCAAGTAATTCTCCGTTCTTAGAGGACATTCCTCTTGTGGCTGCAAATTATATTGAGGCTGGCAGCGAGCTGAAGACGAAGATTGAAATAGCTTATCCCATGCAACCCTTAGAGCAGACTCACACGAAAACAGTGGGTGAAAATACCACAGAAGTAAGCATTTACTCTTTTCACTGTAGCTCAAGTCTATATATGTACTGTATTGATTATCACTGTCAAAAAAAATAAACCTCAAAAAGAAAGAGGATGGGATTATATGCAACAGAGAATTTAACAGAATTGAACACAATATGATATGATGTGATAAAATATAATGTAATATACCATATGATGAACACAATATGATATGATGTGATAAAATATTGTGTAATATACCATGTGATATGATATAATGTGATACAATGTTATATGATAATAAGAATGGAAACCTTCCATTCGAATGCATTTTCAACTGCAATTACAGACCTCTCTAATGCATAAGTAGTTTGAGATTGGCTAGGCTGGCGTGAGGTTTAGAATATAAGAGTATCATAATAACGAACAATAATGATAATGATGATAGTTGTCTGTTTTTTATACCGAGTAATTCAGTCGGCTACGTTAGGTTAGCTGCTATCAAGAAAAGTTTTGTTATATTATATGATATCATATTATACGAGGTTGAGGAGAAGACGGATGGAACTTGAATGGCAGTGCAGCATAATGATAGCAAGCGAAATAGATTGAAAAAGAATTGAATTCAAACAAATAAACAGAATGGAATAAAATAGCATAGAGTTATAAGTAATAAGTAGGATCAAACAGAATGCAAAAGAATAAAGGGGAGTGGGATAGAACAAAAAATATACTACAAAAGATCGAATTTGGAGCAATATCTGAACAATAGAGCTGCTTAATTTTGTCAAGCGTTTGTTTTGTTTTATGTGATATTGTATTTTTGCACAAGACTTCAAAATTTATTCAAATTTAATTGTTGCAGTGTCCCTTCGCAAGACTCGTTTGTTCATTCGATTACAAGAGCAAAGGGCTACTAAAGGATATTCAAAAGGAGGTCATGGCAGTGAATGCTGAAACATTGCAGCTTAAAGACTTCCCAGACCATGTAATTGAGGCTGCACTATCGACATACAAGCTTACAGAGTATGTTACGCGAAAGATTTTTTAACTATAATTCAATGCAATAAGATAAAGTAAAATACAGTGCAATACAACGGAATACGGCATAGAATAATGCAACGGAAAAAATCTTACTTCAATGATATGCAATTCAATACAATACAATGCAAGGTTGATTGAAATTATACCTCTGTATAGCAAGGTATACACCAATATTCTCTTAGTTGCATTGTTTTCCGATGCTTTGTAGAATGATGTCATAAAGTTTTTTTGTCGTTATTGTTGCTAATGTTATGAATTTGAATCATTTCAAATCAAATCAAATAAGAAAAATCAAATATTGTTCAAAATATGATGCAGTGCGATAGCATATAATGCAATATAATGCTATGCTACGGGATGAAATACAATACGATACAATTCAATGCAACGAAATACAATACAGTACAATACAAAACAATGCAATACAATACAATCCAACAAAATACAATACAATACAATTCAATGCAACGGAATACAATACATTACAATACAATTCAATACAACGGAATACAATACATTACAATATAATACAATTCAATGCAACGGAATACAATACAGTACAATACAATATAGTACAATACAATGCAACAAAATACAATACGATACAATGCAATACAGTACAGTGCAATACAATACAATGTAACAAAATACAATGCAATATAATACAATGCAATACAATACAAGAAAGTAACGCAATAATTCAATACAGTGCCAATCATGATCATTCAGCACAAGAATATATATTACAGTGATGCATAGAGAGAACTGAATACAGTGCAACATGTTGTAATACTTTACAGCACATTACCATCAAAGACATACCAATACAGCACATGTCAGTACATCCAAAAAGATATTAAGTTGATCTATAAAGCAGTTGTTCTCAAATTAAATACAATCGTATCCTTTTTTCATGAAAGTTCTTTCCCTTCTTAATTATATCTTAATCATCTTCAAATTACAATTGCATCTTCTATGTCTTCATAGTTCTCAACGATCCAGTAAAACACTGAACATAATAACTGGTTTTCAGGTACTGAACTTTTTCAACAGCATCTTGAGCATCTTGCTGCACTTAACGTATTCGTGTCTTCTGCACCATGTCATCTGTTAGTTGGATAGATTTATTTCAAGTGGCAACATCCGTTCTGTTGGGATCTAACTATTTCCAAATCGTATAGAGTTTTGGAATCAGAAAGTACGCCAATGTTTCCACTACTTAACTCTATACTCTATACTATATATTCAAAACTCTAAATTACGAATTGCGTCAAATCAAATAATTACGATAGTAAGAAAAAATAACCAAAAGCTTCACCGGGATCCTTGCAGTCATTCCTTTTTTATTTGTCTAAAGATCCCCCGTGTGCAAGTTTGCTCATTCCATCATTCGATCAACGTTTTGAGCATCACTGTTCAGACTGCATTCTTTATACTATCTGGTTAAGTATTCTAAAGTGCGACAATCACTGTTAGCCAATGTGGTTGATTCTATTATCAAAAATCTCTACTTTGGTCCTGTTTCTTAGGTCATCGATGGAAAATACCACATATTTGTCCTTGAAGGCCTAAGAGACCTCGGCATGAAAAAAGTATGGGACAGCTTGTCAAATGACGATCAAAATAGTAAGTTCAATATCTAGCATAGAGGATACGTCACTGTTTAATGATTTCACAAAGCTTTTGTAGCGAAACCAATGTCAATTTGTCAATTCTTATGCTATATTTTCTTGGATAGATTATCCTTTATTTTGATTACATTAAGACTGCTTGATATTTGTACCTGATCTGTTTTGCAACTTTCAAAGTGCCCCTTGCCATAAACCGATATATATATATATATATATATATATATATATATATATATATATATATATATATATATATATATATATATATATGCTTCTTCCTCTCTCTTCTCCGGGTTTTTACTTCTCTTAAATGGAATCAACCTGATGGGCAACTCTTCTCTACCTTGTCCTCCCTCTAATACTCTTCTCTTGTAGTCCGGTTCCTTCCGGGTCCCTTTCAAGAAACTACTTGAAGCAACTTTAAAGTTTGTAAATGCTGCAGAGCGATTCAAATGAGCCTTTCCAGCATCCTTTCATTGATACAATCTTTCTATTTTTGCCTTCATTTGTAAAAGCACTCTTATTCTTAAATTGTTATTAGGCCTAGTGAGTTTTATCTGTTTGTGCTTGATATGGTATGTCATGTGGTGCCGTGGCATAGTGGTTAAGCATGCGGACTAACAACACAGGGGTTGTCAGTTCGATTCCTCCATACGTTACATTCAAAACACCATTGGTAAGGAAGGCAACGGGAAACCACCTCATGAATTCCATTTCCCTAGAAAAAACTTAAAGCCCTGTCGCTGTACGCTCGAAATCGAGTGTGCAATGCAGCATGGTGTGTCATGCTCCCTGTGATATCGTATTTTGTAGTTTGTGATTGACGGACAATGTTATGAGAATAGAGATGAAGGTCCCCTTACACACAAGATGTAGTAGAAGCAGGAGTTCTCCACACCGTTCATCTTAAAATGGGATTTTAACGGCCAAGTCCCCTTCCCACCACCAACTTTCCACATGCATCGGAGCTTGGGACGGAAAGGGAGACATCACTGGCTTCAAATGTCTAATCGTCTGGGTGGAATCAAATCAATGGGAGCACTTATCATAGTAACCAACTTGAAAATTTCATCAAGGTTTAGATTGATCACCTAAATGATTGGATATTTTCTTCAATAATTGGACTCATTTCTTAGCTTTTGCTTCAGAACAAATGACAAAGCAGTTGCCTCAGCTGACTGACATTGCTATGTTCCTAAAATTGCCAAAATTTTTACCACGCAGTGGTCTCCTCGGGACATCTATGTAACCCATTTCTAATTACACCCCCGTAGAACATCATGTGAAGAAACTTTACAATACGGATATATCATTTCAAGAACGGCTGTACGCAACACTGGACGTTGATCTAACAAGGGTCAGGCTTCATCAGCCATTGGATACCATCGTGAAATTGCCTCTTTTCTATGTCCGGGATATGGTTCCAAGGCTGTGTTTGCAAGCCGTTCTTAAGCTTCATGAGGTGAGATTTTTGCCACTTTGCAAGATGTTTACTGTTCATCGCGTGTATGGCGTCCTTGCAAGTAATCGAATCACTGTTCTGGATTATTTTTGTTTGAATCCTAGATGATGTATTAGTTTGGGTGGTTTAGCCTACAAATCTGCGTTTCAATATTCATCGATCTAGTTTATATACTCCGTACTGACAGAAGGCGTCCCAGCCATTTTGCGTCGAACGGTCTGCGAAATAATTATGCTGTACACTACTGGCGAAAATTAAATTGCCACCCCGGCTTTGACGAATGTTTTGAATCAAAACAGTTCAGGAACAAAAAAATCATGGTACCAATCAACTTGTGTCATATTTTTGTATATCAACATGGCAGTCCATGCATTATGTAAGGAAATTTGCTCTCGTTTAAGATTGATTTTTCATTGCTTATTATGCAGCAAAAATGCTCAGAAACGAAAATATGTCTTTTTTCCATTTTTTGCTTAGGCGATTACATAATTTTGGCAAGTAGTGTATGTTTGCATTGAATTCTGGTGTTGATACCCAATGTCCTTTGAGTTTATGCAATATCTTGAAGATTTTCAGCAAAGGAAAAACAAATTTCGTGGTGAACCTCTTGACTTCAACACAGAATAATCTGGCCGCTCTCCATCAATGTTGCATCTGCGCGTTTTGATGATTGCTTAGATAAAGGTTCATTATGGCAAGCCTTTCTTACCAGTTTTGTATCAGAAATTCTAATCCGATGTAAATAAATACATCGATGAATGGAAAAATCACGCAACTTTGACACATCTGATAGAACATTGCTTTGAAATAACGAAAGCTGCTTTGTTGTAATGCTTGCTAGAGGAAATTGGTGGTTACAAGGCTTAAGTAAAGTTATCTATAAAAACAGATGCCAGGCCTTCCTATACTAGTTATAATTAGAATGAGGTATTCACTAGGAGTGTAGAAAGTCGCCATTATCCGTATGGCGGCCGTGTGAATCACGTCGCAAGAAGGAGCTGTACGTCTCTCTAAAGTAGCCTTTGGTAATCAAGTTTGTGCTAAACTTAATTCCTCTAAGGATATTTTCATGTTTTGCCTAGCGAGTAGCAATCAGCTACTCTTTAGTGATACTCCTTTAATTACAGATACCTAGCTAACTTTCTCTCTACGCAAGTAAGCAGAGCGATTGAATGTTAGCTGAAAATCTGCTGCTTCTCCAGAGCATGGCAATGGACTACAATTGTGTATTTCTTTGATTTCAGCTAGTGAATTGCCAGCGATTACGAGATGCCGTTCGCAATGAAATGTTCCCAACGGATGAGATGATTGCATCGTTGAGCAAAGAGTTCGGTATTCCTCTTACAATGGAAGATATAAAAGGTATTCTTTACGTTCTACCGTAAAGTGCCACGTTACTTTCCATTGGATGATGTAAGCTGTATTATGTCATCGTGCACTTTTTGCCAGCGCTTGGCAGTAATTCACTCAATGCAAAGTTATATAACATGATTTTAAGCTTCATTGCATACGTCACTTTACTTTATATCAATACATCACCTTGAATTGAATTGAATGGAATTATTTTCCATTAGACCGAAAAATAGATAGGCATAGATAGATAGGCATAGATAGATAGGCATAGATAGATAGGCATAGATAGATAGGCATAGATAGATAGGCATAGATAGATAGGCATAGATAGATAGGCATAGATAGATAGCCATAGTTAAAGCGATGGTCGTTCAACTTTTATCGCCGCCATAACGCCGCCGTAACGCCGCCGTAATATCCGAAATTACGTTACATTGCGTCATCTTAAACTACCATACGTTATATTATATTAGTATCAATTAGAATTACCCTACATTTCGTTGCATGGCTTCACACTACATAAAATTAAATTGCATTCCTTTACACTATATAAAGTTAAATTGAATTGCTTCCAGTGAATAGCATTACACAATTTTACATGAAGCAACAAATCAAAAGTTTCATTCACGGTGCCAGGTAGCAATAATTACAAAAACCGAAAAAAAACTTAAGAGAATCTTGTTATATTGCAGAAACAACTGATGATCACGATTACGCCATCAATCTAGAAAATGAGATATTTCAGACATCGCGGGGAAGCGAAGAAAAGCCGTATAGAACCACTCGACCATGGACACCATTGCAGTTGAGAAATGAAATCTACGATGAAGTATTAAAGGAGAGAGCTGCAGCGGCCAACAGGAAGAATTTCCTGGCAGATAATATCGTGAGTTGCTTATTTAATCTTGCTTCTATAAATCAAATTGCATGCAAGCCATTGCCAGAACTTCTAATGATTCTAACTACGAGGAAAGCAGGTTGGTGCTCCTTCCATTGTGAAAGGAAAATTATGGTTTCATCGAGGGAAGGGATCGAAGCAGTTGCTGCTGATAATGATCGATGCTGCTAACTGCAGCTAGCATTTCTAGCCTTTGTCCTGATCATCATCTGCTTCTAGCTTGTCCCCACTGCACCAGGGTCGCTATTGTCCTGATATCGATTAGCATAAATTGCTCAATGCCAATTCAAAACTGACTAAATATATCAGCTACTCAGTTAATATGATGGCCTAGCCTAAAATCACTTGTTCTCAAGTTGAATATAAAACTTTGTGACTGATTGACTGATTGACTGACTGATTAATGGATTGAATAATTGACCGACTGCTTGACGGATTTACTGATTGATTGACCGATTAATTGACTGACTGATTGAATGAGTGATTGATTGATTGATTGATTGATAAATTGAATGAATGATTGAGTGATTCATTGATTGAATGATTGAATGATTGAATGATTGACTGATTGGTGGATTGATTGGTTGATTGATTGATTGATTGATTGATTGATTGATTGATTGATTGATTGATTGATTGAGTGATTTGTTGATTGATAAATTGAATGAGTGATTGATTGATTGATTGATTAATTGGAATATGAAAATGTGAAGAGACTCGTGCAGTCTTAATCCAGACCTAATCAGTATTTTCAATATTTTTCGAAACAATCACAAACTGTTTCGAAACATGAACACCACAAGCTGTGCTTAGAGTTTATCAATATGCATTTGTAGTCAAAACTTCAGCGACTGGAGCCAGTGACAAGAGAAAGAACTATCACCTGTGATCCATCAACATTACCCAACAACGAGGCTCACAATTATAGCATACAGACATTCAACACAACTGAACTGGCGAAAAGGAAATTGAGGGACAGTCTTTCTGAGGTATGTTGTTTTCTTCTATTTTTCAAGGGAGGTTTGGTACCCTCATGTAGTGACTTGAGTTCGCACGATAGAGCATTATTGGTGAGAAATGCAATGGGAAATCGACCAGTGAAGGCCTTCTTTTAATAAGCTTCAAGCCTTGCTTCTGCTCTCTGCTCCACTCGGAATCGAGTGTGCTAAGCAAAAATTTCAGATGAATTTGGTAGACTTGTTCCAAATTTATTATCTTCACGATAAGATTCAGATGTAATAGCAATCATCACACTTCCACGATCACCAAATTCACTAGGATCACGCTCCAACTATCTGATCTCTATATTTCATCACTTCCTGTCACAAAAGGATGCCTATACCGGAAAGTCGTCATTAAATTATTATTTCTTAAAGTTGCATTACTTTTTTTCTCTAATTTTCATTTTTTTTGCTACTAGCATAGTCAATTCAACCCAATTAGAATACTAAGTTTTGTATTCCATGCTAAACTGAGAATTTCATGTGTGAATAAAAGTTCTTCTCAATCAATACTCTGCTTCTATTGCAAGTAATAGAAATTTCTAATGTTTCATTTCTAAAAGAGGTTTCTTAAAAATCCTAATAAACTTTTTTTTAGTTTGATTTGCTTACTGTTGTGTAGCCATTAATTGGTAGGAAGCCTTAATTGAGGGCCTTAATTCATGGTGGTGTGGCCGAGTGGTTAAGGTGCAGTGTTGCGAATCATGCGAGCTGTACTCGCGTGGGTTCGAATCCCTTCGTTAGAGCCGCTGTCCACATGCCAACAGTCAGCTCAGCAGTCCATCCTTCCAAGGTCGGTAAATGACTACTCAGAAGTAAATCTGAAGGCACATGCACTGGAAACACATTGATAGCAGATAATCTAAAGCTGAAGTGTTTCATCCAGTATAAAGATGAGAATTCGAGAGCCTCTCATCCAAAAGGGGCACGTATAACAGGGTAAGAAAAGAGGGGGTGCTTCTCAGACGAGAGTATGATTCTGAATGGCATTACGAGCCTCATCAGACGGGACTTCTGCATAATTTGATCGCTTACGGCAGGTTAGCAGACGTAGCTGGGACCCGTTCGATCAGAATGGCTCCTGCTTGTCTGATGCTAATTCACGTAGCATTTCGTAGGATACTGAAAGCGCTCATATTTTTGCTGCAGGATCGAGACAGTAGATTCACGTACAGTCAGCAGTTTCAGGGTGCAACTGTTCTACCCATCGATCCTGTTAGTGTTGGACAAGAGGAGCGACTGGAATCCCAGAAGACATGGATAACCTCCCAAGGTTTTGTATATCCAGGCAAGAAATCATCTAGGGAATCAAATAAGCATCCAATGGAGCCTGATTTTGCACGCCTTGATGAACTGAAGAAGGTACTTTAAGGGTTATTTCACGTACATTTTCAATAGACACTGAGAAGCTTTCTTTTTGGCTTATTGAGCAGTAACCACGTCGCTCCCTCTCATTATACCTATGCATTGGATTACATGTTATCACATCTAAACAAATGACCCGGGCATTGCTATTGAGTTTTTCCATTTGTGCTTACTTGATGATTACTAAGCATGGAATGCGCTTCGAATTCGCACATATGTTTCTTTCACAAATCGATCGGTCCACTTCAGTCAACTTTTGTCAGTTAACGTGTCAATCTAAGATTCGATTGCATTTTTCAGCCTTGGAGGGAAAACATCTTGCACTCAAACAAGCTGAAACCTACTGTCAACCGGTAAGTTTTAGTCTATTTTTAAGACAATAAAAGATGAGAATTGATCAACATCTTTTGGAAACGACTGTCAGATTACTTTGCTACATTCGTTGCTGTAACGAAATTTGGAGCATTAGCCATGATTGCTTTGCTAAGTCTGGACAGAAGTAGCTTGGTAATGAATTTGCTCACACGAGATCGATGAACTCATTGCTCCGTGCCTTTTTCACCTCCTGACGATCTAATCGCGTAGCAGCTTTCCAGAGTAGAAATTTCACTGGATGAACTCTTGCCGCGTGTACCGTATGCCCTTCACTTGCCACCGTGTAAATACGATCGGCAGGAGGGGAAGAGGAGCCTCCTTGATGGCATCTGAACTCGCTGATATCTTATGCAGCTTAACCAATCAATAATTCACTGTAGACAGATTAATTTTCCCATTATCCCGGACGTACGGAAGATGGTGGGAATTTTAGTCCATCAACCTTTTAACAAATGGCTGTACCAGCATCTGAATGCAAACTATCGGATAGTGTTGAGGCCGGGTGGTTCAGACGCCACGTTTCGAATTTTGTAGGATCTACTGGCATGGGTTCGGATCCCGTCGTTGAAACCACTAACCACAAGCCAACAGCCAATTCAGCTGTCCAAGCTTCGAAGGTCACAAGTGGTAATGCCACAGGTCCGAATCAGCTGGATAGCTGCCCAATCACCCAGCCTACTTTAACAAACAAAAAGAAAATGGAAAAAACTTACGTTTGTTAAGGTCTTTGTAAATGTGATTGTTCTAGCAATAAGCTTTTTGACCTTCTAGGGCTACGCTTTGCGTTGGCGTTGAGCAAGAGCCTGCTCCAATTCAATCTTTCTTCCTTTCAACCACCCGAAGCAGTCATAATCTTTTTCTTGAAGGGTCGATTGAAATATTCCCAATGTAAAATCTACTGGGATACCTAATCTATGGATTAAAAAGATTTGCTACTCTAATCTTTTAATGCGAAAGTTTTGCAATAGCAAAGATTGTAATTCCCTAAATCAGATGTGATGTGTTTGCATCTGATTTACCGCAACCCTTTCAATTTTCTAGATGTAATAGCTATGTTTTCGTATTTTTCTTTTCAATCCTTTTCCTTTTAAAATATACATATTAACGGCAGCAATTTCTTAATTTTGGAAGTTTTCATCCCGTTCAAAATAATCATTATCATTTTTATTACAATCATTGGCATCATTATCACTATCATTTGGTTATCATAATTATTGTTACCATCGTTGAAGAAGCTTAAAATGGCATATTTAGCAATTCCAAAGTATTTCTTTCATCGACAGGGTCAAGTTTTCGTGGGAAAA